>JBBYHO010000016.1:14335448-14401706 GCA_038382025.1 Adansonia gregorii
AGAATATCTTTTTGGTTTGTAAAATAGTTTTTCAAAATATATCTTCCTTGTTGCCATCTCCCTAAATTGCACCATCATCTTTAGGCAATCTTGGCCATGGTGCGATTCTCTTCCTTGATCTATTCTTGGTCTTTGATTGATAAAAGAAAGACCTTTACCTTTTGGTTAAGGCTTAACAAGCCTTCTAGGTAGCACTAGAAAACCATCGGGTGTCAAAAAGGTTTAACAACCATCTATGTGGATAAAGGCAAAATGCATGTGCTACTCGTGATCTTGGAGATCCTCTTAAGAAGTAATAACCGCCACCCTTGAGGATCTTTTTGATTGGTTTTGTTTCAGATTTCAACATTTGGAAACAAGGTAATCTTTAACAAATGGATGCCTAAATTTAGTTAAAATATTTTTAAAGTTTACTAAATCCAAGTCCTTCCCTAAAGATCCCTTAGAAAGTCTGACAGCTTTTGTGTTTACATTTTCCACTACTCTGTTCTTTTTATTTTAATTGATGGTTGATATCCAAAACATGTATGAAGCTGAACTTTACTGGGATTTTCATCCTTTCAATTTGTAACAAAACGTATAGGTTGTGGATTACACGTGATAAGTATAGGCTAAATCATGGTAATAGACATTTTAATGTCACATGTATTGATCTATAGTTTCAGGCCATAAAACTTGGAAAATAACTTTTTTTTTTTTATAAATGTTCTTAATTCTAGATAGTATGCTTAAAATATGTATTAATCACGATTAAAAGATACAATAATTGATAAAAATTGTTTTCTATCAATTTGGATTGAAAATACACTTTGAAATGTTAAAAACTAGAGTTGTCTTAAATCCTAATCTGTCTTTCATGGGCTAATTATGCCTTTATTTTCTTTGCTGTAGATTGATTTTTGTATTCTAATTTTATCATAAAATAAATATAAAAATTAGTTTTGATTTGTTTACACTTATTTTAACTTAAATAAAACTAATCTTGGGCTTAACGTGTTGAAATCTAAGCTCAATTTTTTTGGGGGTAAACTTTGGATGAGTTGTTGTACCTAATGCACCTTGAAATCTTTATGAAAAATTTCCATGGATTTTCTGCATCTTAGGACAACAAGCTAACTGAATACTGTAGGTTTTCCAAGTTGTTTTTATTGTTGGAATTTACGACAAAGTGTTGCTGCAGTCAGTTTGCTTGAAACCGTGTGATTGGATGGCATATTTTTTATTTTGTTTGCTGCCATGGACACCTAATGAATTTTTCCAGCACCTAAAACAGCCCCTAAGCCCCAACAAAAAGTGGTAATCAAAGGCCAGTGGAATGGCTAAAACGATTACCTATACTAAGGACACTACTTGCTAGAGTCCCACTTGCATTGGAACTAGTTTTCTAGTGGAAATCCAATTCCTAAAAATTGAGAATTTGATTCCTTAAATATAGAGATGATTTCTAGTTAGATTAGATAAGAGTTATCTAATAACAGAGATTCTTAAAATTAAATTGATTTTATAAAATTAAAGTCTTTTAAGACAACATAGTTTCTTGAAATCGACATGTTCTAAAAAGATTAAAATTTGGAAACTAGTTTTCTTAAATCGTTTATTTAAATAAGCTACCTTTATTTTTAATTTTTAAAGATTTCAATTTAAGAAACCTCATAAGCATAAAAGAAATTGTCCTATAGAGACAAATTACCTAAAAGTAAAGTAAGTTCGTTTTAAGATAAACTTCCTAAGAGCTAGGAGCTTCATTAAAAGTTTTGACATACTTGGCCAATTCTTATAGATGCTTTGATAAATATTTTTAAAATTGTTTTGTTTATATTTAGACATGGAATAATATGTGAACACCATGTGTTGTCAACTATACATGAATGTTATTTATAATTAGATTATAAAAGCATGAAGGATGATTATGCACTAAACCTTAGTATGACTAAGTTATGGATGGTTAATTTTATCTATTTGGGCATTTATTTTTATAAATGGGGTCTGTTAACCCTGCCTTATTTCTTTATTATTTGAGGTTGTACAATTCTCTTTTCATCTTACTCCCCTTGAATGTAACTTGAGATTTTTTCAAACTTATGGAAATTCTAACAAAGTTAAAAGATTTAGGATTAGGATAAAATTAGGAAATTTATAAATTCTAAGAGACGTAGGAGATGATGCCAAGATGAAGACCAATGAGATTACCATGAAGATATATGAAGTATATGAATGGTATTCCTAGGAAATTAACCATCTAGTTTCTTAATGGCTCAAGGAAATTAGTTTAGTTTAAAGTCCATAATCATTCTAATAGATTGCATGTATTATATTTACTTTGTTTACGAATATATGTGTGATATATATGTATGATCAAATAAATGCCAATGCCATGCAATCAACCACAAATCTAGGAGAACTGAATAATATTAATTGAAGAAATCTATTGTAAAATATTGAGTCCATGCCTTAGCATGATTAGACACCTTCCATTGTTCATAACAAGATACTTGAGTTCTGACCGTAGGTGATTTGTTGAGTCATTCAAGGTCCGTATCACCCAAACTGCTTAAGTTATGAATAATAAGTGTCATAATGCTGAACGCGAATCTAAAATGCGAAACCTGAACAAATAAATTTTATTTTCTTGTATGGGGATGTGACTTAATTGTTGGATGAATCACACATCCAATTTAATCCTAAATGGTTATTAAAAAATAACCAAATAATTTGGAGTCACCACCAATCTAGTTTTAGTTAGGTGAGATTGTTCACCTACCGGGGGCTTATGTCGTAAGGGTTAAGAAACCCTTGAAAATGAGCTTCGAGTTCTACGTTATACCAAAGTTCATACGAAAGGGTTTGGGAGTCACTTATAATCATGAGTAAAGATCGATCCTTCTGATGACATTAGAAACTCAGTACCTCTTAATTGCGTGTTAACGAAAGTCTCAATTATCATTGGTTTTAATCTTTTTCAATATTTGATTATAATTCCTCATTTTTGGAAATCATTTATAATTAATATTATTTTTCTCATCTTAAGTAAATCAAATTTTTATATTTTTTGAAATCAAATTACTTTTTGCACCTCTTTCGAAAACCTAATGGAATATGAAATATTTATATTCTGGGAACATTGAAAATTTCGATTTGCTTGTTTAAAAAGGGTACTTATCTGTATAAAATAATCAATAAGGTGACTTCTATATACTGCAAGCAAACCTATAGATTGTTTTAACTAGAGGGATATTGCCTTGAATTTTTGAAAAATTATTATATTATAAATAACATCTAAACATATTAAATTAAAAGCATAACATCATGAAAATGACTCTAAACTACATATATGAAATTGCAAATTGATCCTTTGATTATGAAAAATAATTCTAAATAGACTTTGTACACATGAAAATTATGGAATGGTCTTTGAATAATAAAAAAATATTTCAAATGCATGGAATTTTGCATAATAACCCCCAAAACATGGAAAATGACTTAAATATCTCTAAAATATATGAAATTATGTAGAAGTCCGTGGATTATAGAAAATGCTTTAAATGACATTAAAATGCATAAAATTGCATAAATGGTCTTAAAATATGACAAATTACTAAAATAACCCTAAGATGCATGAAATTGCATAAATGATCCTTGACAAATTACTAAAATGCCCTTAAAATGCATAAAATTACATAAATGATCCTAAATCATAACAAATTACTAAAATAACCCTAAGATATATGAAATTGCACAAATGGTCCTAAACAATGGCAAATTACTAAAATGACCCTAAAATGCATGAAATTTAATAAATCATCCTTAAACATGGCAAATTACTAAATTGACCTAAGATGCATGAAATTGCACAAATGGTCCTAAAACATGGAAAAATACTAAAATGACCCTAAGATGTAGGAAATTGCATAATAAGTTTCTAAATAAATGGAAAATGACTCACGTTTACTAAATGCATGAAGTGACATAGTAATCTTTAATATGTATGAAAACATTATAAAAAAAAATTCAAAATGGTCTTTTAACTTCCACATCTTCTAGATACGCCCATAAGCATCTTGTTATCCAACAACCATATAAGATGACAACATATATGAATTTTTCTCTTAAAACACCATATTAACATGAACATACTTAGAATTACCATTATGGTTGAAAATATTGCCATAGCCATAATATATTCATGGAAAATGCATGAACATGTGAATCCTGATAATAACATATGAAAATGTCATAAAATGTATGTCATACTTTGATATTGAACACAAAACACCTCATTAACATGAACATATATAGATTCACTAATATGCATGATAATGATGCCATAATTATTATATTTTCATAAAAAATCTGTGAACATGGGAATAATGACACTAATACATAGAAAAAACATAAAATACATGAATCATACCTAACCTGAACATGAATAACATGTAGAGCAAAACTAGAGCTGAAACATGAGAAATTGCTTGATGAAAACTACATGAGAACTAATAGACTCAAAAAAGAACATTTGGAAAACAAATTTCTTTATGGAATGTTGATATTTAAAAAATTTTAAACAAAAATCAATAAAGAAAACCCAAAAAGAACGTTTGTAGATCATAGCTCAAAATTTGGCCATACACATGGCATTTACACATTTGGCTTAAATCTTCACCCAAGCCAAATCTTAGGATCATGAAGCTCATAAAAAGGAAAAAAATGTTGGAAAAGAGATGAAACAAAGGAAGAAAACTACCTTCAAATAAACTTGGATGATCTTTTTTTCTCTTTTTTTTTGGGGTTTTTTCTACTGACAACTAGCTTTCTTCCTTATTTTGGATGCCCCAAGATGTTTAAAACCTTTCTTGGCTAATCACTTTTTATCCCTATGAATTATCATCTATTTCTTGAAAACTCACCTGAGCTTGCTTGCAAGCAATCTTACTGCAGGGCTAAGTGGTTTGATTTGGGGTTAAAACCTTTCTAAATGAAGGATGTTTTTAGTTGATCAAAGTGGACAAACTTAGCTATATGGCTTAAAAAGAAACCCTTACCCCAATGGCCATAATTTGGCTCTATATAAGATAGAGTTTTTAACTCTAACCTAAAATACCCATCCATTAAAATTCAATTGAACTCCAGTCAAAGTCAGAAAACAACCAAACTAAATGTCATTTTAGTTTCCATGTATGATTTGAGCATTAAACTAATTTATCTTAAGCTTATTCAGTCTATAATGGCTTAATCCATGTAAGTGGTTATCATGCTTGTGTTTCATGTAAAAATGCTTAGGAAAAACCTCTTATATGGTTATGAAATATTCCAAGGCAATTAAAAAGAAGCAATGTGAGAAATCTTGTGTTAAAAACCTTATTCGTGATGAAAATTTTCATGTAGTATTGATAAAAGTGTTTCTAAAGCTAAAAGTGTATGAAAAACATGACATTTATCAATACAATAGGGCTTATTATATTGATATAGTGGCTTTATATCAATACAGTGCATGTTCCAAGCTTAGAAGGGCCAAAAAATAATGACGTACTTATTTGTTAATGCAATATATTGATACATCTTCATGAATTTCAATGAATTTCATAAAAATAGCATCTTTTTACATTTTTTCAATACAGTCCATAGGCATTTCAAGCCTTCCACAAAATGTTTTTTACTTGGCGTCGTGTCGCCTAATAGTGCCTAAAAACATAGCACTCAGCAGTTGTCACTTTTTTTTATTTTTATTATTTTATTTTATCATTTTCTAATTAAGTCTTAAAATGTCAGCATTTGGTTCAGGAAGAATGATGGATGCGTTTCGTCTAAAAAACTCTCTAATTTTGGCATGGTTTGTTTGAAAGGGGCTCGGATAAAATTAGGTTTCTACCATAAGTTTTACTCAACTAATGCTGTATTGCCTAGGTGCTTACAAATTTGACCACATAGCGTTACAACGATAGTTAGGCAAAATGTATATGATGCATTTAGGCACAGTTATCACCTAACAGATCTAGGAGTTGGATATAGATTCAATTCGTAAACTGAGTTAACTACTTAATTAGTTCTTGTGTGATTTTTTAAGTTACTCAAGATTATGTAAGGATGAAAATTGCCCTAGCTCATTAAGAAGGGTCAAATATTGAATGTCTCATATTATAGTGGAGGGCTATAATTTTGCTAACATAATGAGAATAATCATTAACATATTAAAAGCTAACTTAATGATTATCTAATACACACAATTGACACTATATATGTTTTTAATTCATATAAGATATAAACAAGTGAAATGACTACAAAATTGTCACTACGAAGCATGCTTGATGCTAATAAGATGATTGAGCCAAACTCCATTATTTAGTCCTATAGTATTAGGATTCTCTTAATACAAATCAAATGACATATCCAAGAAGCCTACAATGTTAGCGTAGCTTATCAAGTTCATATAGATGACCTTGATTTAGCCATATTATGATGGCTAGTGCGACACTTCAACTCTGAAAAAAGCAAGTTGTAATTAATGTTTTAAAATAATTCAAAGCTTTATAAAATAGTTTAATGAGGACAATAAAGATAAGAGGTTTGATATCCTTAAGGAATTATTCCAAAGCAAGATGTCAGAAGGTAGCCTAGTTAGGCCTCATGTGAATGATGTATTTCTAGACTTAATCACATTAGATTTGTCATGGATCATAATCTATGCATTATAATTTCTTGTGAAGAAAAATAAATGAAATAATAAAGTAACATGCCATACTTTAGCTAGATTAATAGAATAGAGATTGCAAAGAATACTTTATTATTATCAAAGTAGGGAGCTTATAAAAGTTTCATGGATAGACATGTTTTTGAAATTTATTCACTTCTCTTGGTATATGATACCTAGATGTTGGCACTTAAATATGCATGACATATTGTAAGAACTAAATGAAAAGATAATGAAGGTAGAGCATGAGAAAGGCAACCTTATATATATTGATCCAAGCTTGCCTTCTTAATGTTCTTGAAACACTATCATTTATTTCAACAAATCATAGAATTTGTTTTATGTCATGGTCTTGTTATTCTCAAGCATATATTGACAATAGTATTAAGAAATAATGATGGCTAACATGGAGGAGGCAACCCAGATGATGTAGATTAGGCTTGCTGATCCATCTATATTTATGAAACTTTTATGATTTATTATTGAACATTTAGATGTTCTATATTTGGTAGTTACAAGTTGAATGTGAGGATATTATTTTGAAAGTGTGTTATTTTCTTTTGCTAGCATATGAATATTATGCTATCTTATTCCTTCCTTTAATAAATCATAGTAGATTTATTCTACAAACTCTGTCCATTGCTTAAATCAAATAAACATATAGCGGATAAGTTAAGGTCTAAATCAATTGGAATTCAAAAAAAGTTTTTAATTGCATTCTTGCAAGAATCTTGCACATTTAAGATTTATTAAAAGTTAATAATTATTTTTAAAGTGATAATAAGTCATTAATAGTTGGATGTAATTTTGGAAAGGTTCCAAACTAGGGAGACTACATATTTATATCTATAAGCCATAAAAAAAATCATTGCATTTTACGTTTGCGAAAGTAATTTGTTTTGGATCTTTACTATTGTCATAACGTAGCCTAGATATGAATCTTGACCAACCCAACTTGTAAAGCAGGTGTACCCCAATATATATATCATTATTTTTTACTTTTTAGGGGTCATTTATCATTATTATTTTTTTATTTCAATTTGTGTTTGGGGGCTGAGTAATCGAGATGAATCACTTGCATGACTTAACTCTAGATAGTCATTATGAAACGACTCTTTATTTTGAGTCACCACCAATCCCTTTTGGCTAAGTGAGTTTGGTCACCAATCGGAGTTTGTATTTCAAAGGTGCGCTTATACCAAATATCATATGAAAGTCGGTTACAATCATGAGTAAGGATCGATTCCTTTCATTATGCCTGGTAATCAGTACCTTATTAATCCTATGTTAATTGAAAATTTGATTTTATTCAATCTTAATAGTCTGTATTTAATTATAATTCCCATATAACAAAATAAAATTTTATGAAATAAATTTATTATTCTGAATAAAAAAATAAGGTTTTTAATATTTTTGAAAGTTAAAATATCTTTTGTACTACACGAAAGACTAGAGCAATATGAAAGGTTTATCATTCTCTTTCACACCCCATTGGAGAGCCAGTGGAATATGAAAGACTTTAAGAATTTAAAATATCTTTCGTACCCACTGAAGAGCAAAAAGACTATAAAAGGTTTTATTTTTTTCGAAATTCAAAAAATCTTGAATTTCAAAAAGGATATCTCATTATTAAAAAAATCCATAAAACCCTTCTCACATACTGGGAGACATTCCATGAATCATTTCAACATTTGAGGCATTACTTTAATTTTTAAAAATTTTGATTTTATCAAAAAATAATAAAAGAATAATAAAATTTATCCTAAGCCCCCTAAAATACACCTTCAACCTAGAAGTATCTCCGTGACCCTCAAGGACTAGATATTATCATAACAAAACAAACCTATTCCCACTATACACCTTCAATATAGAAGTATCCCGGTGATCACATAGGACTTGGTTCTAATATAAATTACTAAAATGTCCATAACATCTATCTTCAACATAAAAGCATCTCGATAACCCTAAAAGACTTGATAATGTCATCAAATGATGAACCTATCCTTACCATGCAATCAGTTTCTAAGATAAATTACTAAAATGTCCTTACGCTATACTTTCAATATATAAGTATCTTAGTAACCCTAAAAGACTCGATAATGATATGAAATGATAATTTTACCATAAATAGGTAACCTAGGTATCAAACACAAACTAAAATGCAAAATTTGCTAATAGGCCTTTAAATTTCAAAAAATTATAATTTAAACTGTAAATGGCTAAAAGTGTTAAAAATGTTCTAAAATGACCAAAATACCCTAAATGGGTAATTTGATATAGAAAAAGACCATTTTGTCCCTTAGATTCTAGGCTTTACTAAATGGTCCCTAAACTTTCTAGCTTTGCAAAATGGTCCCTATAGGAAATAAACATCACAATTAACCATTAAACACATCACAAAAATTATAGAAATGACACCAAAGGCATAAAAAGCATTCAACCAAGCACTTTTAGCCTTAAAATAATTGTTTTTGAATTTTTTACAATTTAATCCCTACATGACATAAAACATAAAATCAAACAACAAACATATCAAATCAGCACAAAAATTATATAAAAAACTACAAGGAAGGTTTGGCCAAGCGCCTTCAGCCGTGGAACAATTTTTTTCATTTTTTACAAATAGGACCCTAAACTTTTTAATATAATAAAAAGGCGCCAAAAAGGTTAAAATGCATGAAACACATTCAAACATGTTAAAATGCATGAAAAAATACCTCTAAAAATATTTTTGCAATCTTTGTAATTTAGTCCTTATGTTTTCCATAATTGCAAAATAATCTAAAAATAAAAAATTACAAAATATTCCAAGCATAGGAATGCTCTCTCAAGGCCTTAAATTTTTTGAAAAATTATTATTAGGCCCATGGGGATTTTAAACATCACAAAATAGTCCAAGATAACATAAAATCAAGAGTAAAAAAATTATTCTAAGCATCCTATCATATTCGTCCAACATTCATAGTAATCAAGAACAAATATTTTTCATACATAATTTTATAAATATCAATATAAATACATGTCATATATTTTATGAAGCCTAAATATAGATGAAATCATAATAAAATATCAACATAAATCAATGAGAGAATGCAAAGAAAAATAGCGTAAAATCTATAGTATGAAAATAACATCATTTCTACTAATAAACATAGATTACTTTGATGAAAATCAAATTATTGCTAATAAAAATAAAATGTAACAACAAAATTAATAAACTTTGATCATAGCTTTCATACTTGGCCTTTCAACATGTATCAAAATCCACGAGTGCAAGTAGTCACAAAGCTCGCTAAAAGGATGAATCATGCATGAAATCAAGAAAAATCTAGAGTTTTCCAAGTGAATTTACCTAAAAAGCTTGAAAAACTAGAAAACTATTTTTGGTGGTTTTTATTTATGGAAGCCCTGTTCCTTTCTTGAAACATCTTTTTTTTTCAAAGGGAAAGGTTCAGCCAAAGGCTCTAGAAAAGTCCCTTGGCCGAATGTAGCCTTTTCTTAATCATTTTTTAATTTTTTATTTGCTTATCTATAGATATTTTTATAAGATTTAATTAATTAACATATTTTGTCATTTTTCAAGCCCATCATAGATGAGTCTTCAAGAGAATTCTAGACCATGGTGAGTCATGAGTTGAGATAAGAATTAGTTAGGTTTAAAATAAGTTAGTTAGAGAAAAATTTAAACCTAGGTAAATTAATTCTCATCCAATTCAAAAATTAAAATAAATGTATTCAAAATTTGAAAAATAAATAAAATCATATGTATAAATAAATTGGAAGGATTTGATTGTAATAAGTTAAAAATTATGTATTCAAGAAATAAAATTTCATGTGATATTACAAATTTAATCATGTAAATGGCTTAATTAAATATTCATATGAAAATTTTTGGCCTAAAAGAACAAAAATAATTTTTTAGAGAGGGAAAAAGTTAATTGGCCTTGTTATAAAGTAAAAAAAAAAAATGCTTGTTAGGCTCTGTTGGAAATTCCAAAATAGGCTCGTTGAAGTGATCAAAATTAGGCTTTTAAAGAATGAAATAGACTTGGTACAAGATCAAAAATGGGCTTGACAAGCTTATTGGGCTTGTTGAAAAATTAATGGGCTTATTGGGCCATTGACAAAATTTGCCAATTTTAAGCCCTTAAGGAAATTTGGCCCAAGGTTATAAAAATAATAAAATTTTCTCATAAAAAATTCAAGATTTGAATTGTACAAGAAATTTTAAGAAGTCTTATGTGTTTTACGAGAACTAAAAAATTATAAAATTTTACTAGAAAAACCTTTATGAAAGAAAATTATTATTTTAAAAAATTTAAAACTCATAAAATAAATTTTGTTTTCAAAAACTAATTTAATATGAATTTAATGAAAATATTTGAAGAATTTGAAAAATTATAAACTCTGAAAAATCCTATCAAAGAATTTAAAGTGTAAAAAAATTTGTATTTTGGAAACAAGACAATTCCAAAAATAAATCCAACTTTTTAAAAATGAGCTGAATTTAATACCTTGCTCAAACTATTAATTTGTGGAAATAATAAAGATAAGAACAAGTTTTACTAAAAAATCTGGACCAAAAACTCGCAGGACAATTAAAAATTAAAAATTAATTGATTAATTTGTTAATTTAGCAGCTGATGATATAAACGTCAATATGAATTTTTTTTCTTGAATATTTTTGTTTTTTTGGAGTGCATATTGGCATAAATATTATAGGAGTATTGGTAAAAATGTACGACAATCAACTTTTCAAATTTTGTAAAAAATTCTCAAAAAATTCTTAAAAATGGTAAATTTAACTGTGGTAACATTCTCAAAACTAAATTTCAAATTTTCAAAAGAATAAATTTAAAAGATAATTTTTTACCTTAATATTCATCTTTTTATTCAAGATTAGCCCTTGAAATGGTAATTTTTTTTGTTACGTGCATTTATGACCATTTAAGGAGGACCAAAAATGTCTTAAAAATATTTAGTCTGCCTAAAAGAAGTCTACCACCATTGGGTGGCCGCTAAGTTCTTGTTTTAGATATTTCAAGTCTATTGGAGAAAGGGCTTGAAGAAAATTAGGTTTCGTAGCTATCAAGCTAAGAGTTAATTCGAATAGTTGTAAGACAACTATGCCATGTGATTGGAATCAAAGTCTTATCATGATCCAAGTGGTTTTATGACTCGATAATAAAGATAATCAAGTATGAATTAATGTATTCTTCAATTATGGATACTAAGATCAATATGATTGTTTCAAGTCCAAGCAGGAAATGTTTAACCAATCGAGTTGGGACATAAGGTACACAGTCAATTAATTGTTTACATGTTACTAGTTAAAATAGCAAAAGCTTTTTCTTCATGTTAGTGACATAAATGACTATCATGAAAACACTTATTGGATGAGCCTAGGAAACACAATAGCCTCACAATAAATAAATAAATAAATGAGTTATGGCATGAGATAGTTATGCATCAAAACTGTGTTTCTAAACATGTTCCTGGTCATCCTATTATCAAGAAAGGGCATTGACAATGCCAAAGACCAACATATTCACAAGTTGAAGTATAGAGATACTTAAAGATAGCATATGAGTGCTTGTTTTATGAAAAAAAGTTCATTAAACAATGCCCGAATGAGAAGTCCTTTTTGTATTAGTAACCTTAAGTGTCTATGGAAAATGTTCTCATGTGCTAATTGTGTATAATAGTCCGTAGACATATGACACCAGGTTATCTCGTATGGGAAGTGCCACATTTAAAGATCAATATGAGTAGGTCTATCAGGATAGATGCCTATGGTATGATGGTTTTAGGTATGCCATGAAGCATATGGAAGATGGATGAGTGATCCAATGAGGATTCACAAATCCTAGTGATAACTAGAGACATATCCCGAATTATCTTTACAATAATTAATTGGGTTAAAGTCTTTGGCCAAAGTGTAGTGAATTGTGAGGAATTCTTCCTTGTAGATTCATGATCATTAACCATAAGTTGTAAGATCCAATATGGATTAAAGCATACATAGAAATAAAACCATGCTTATGCTCATTTTGGGACATATGGTGAAAGGATTGTATTACATTGATAGGCTAGTTACTGAAAAGTTCTAATTAGATCACATTGACTCCTCAACATTTGGGTGGTCATAATGGGTTGCTAGATCCCACTCTTGATCTATGGATAATTATGTTCATTGCAAACATGTTGAGAACCTAATCGGTCACACACAACAAGATGGATTTGTTGGATTAGATTTGGAATTTAATTAAGTATGACTTAATTAAGCAAAAGGTAATTTAAATGGAAATTGAACAGTTAAATTAAGATTTATTTTAAGACAGTATTAGATTTTTGAAATCTCAATTTTGTTGTTCATTTAAGACAAGTAGATACGATTGTGTTATCTAGATAATGTCTAAAGTGAGACACACCATGTCAAGGTGTGTAAACCTTATCCTAGTTGAAATAGGTTTTCACCTGGGCTAGGGATTTAATTATGAATCAAAATTTTTTATCTCATTTCTTGGTCAATTATCCCTTGAAATATACTTGTAATATTAATTATTTAATAATTAATATTAAATAAGATTAAATTAAGTTAAATAATTTTCAACTAAATTAAGGATTTTATGGAGGTAAAATCCCTAGGGATGTTTATACTAGAGAATAAAGCTTTTAATTTAGTTATCTAATTTTATAACTATTAGATAATTATATTTATTAGTTGAATATTATTTATTAAGATAATATAAAGTGTAAATTATAGAATTAAACTCATGGAAACACTAATTAGCCTAATTTAACCTTGGTGCTCCTATGGCTAGTTTTTAAGACTATTACAGATTGTGTTGGCCTAAATTATCTTAGCCCTATAAGATAAGGAACTCCGCCATACTAATGGAGAAAGGGCTAGTCAATTACTTTACTTAAAAGAAGGTGGAAACGTTCCATTTCATTTAGGAGTTTTAAGTTGATCCAGACTTTTCCATGCTTAGTCTAACTAGGACTTGAATGAATTAGGTATATAAAGACATGGTGGGTTAGAAAAATTATGAATAACTTTTACCTAATTTTTGAGGCAATAGATTGTTTAATCTTGTCAGAGAATTTTTTTTTGGTTTGAAAAATAGTTTTTTAAGGATATCTCCTTTGTTGCCACCTTCTTAAATTGTGCCACCTCTTTAAGGTAATCTTGGCCTTGGTGCAATCCTCTTCCTTGATCTATTCCTGGTCTTTGATCGATAAAAAAAAGATCTTTACCTTTTGATTGATGCTTAACAAGCTTTCTAGGCACTGGAGAACTACTGGACCTTAAGAAAGTTTCAACAACCATATGTGTAGAGAACCTTTAAAGGTAGGACACATGTGTTGCTTGTGATCACAAAAATCCTTTCAAGAAGCCATAGTCGCTACCCTCAAGTATCTTTTGATTGGTTTTGTTTCAAATTTCAACATAAGAAAACAAGGTAATCTCTAAACAAATGGATGTTTAAATTTTGTTAAAAATTTTTAAAGATCAATAACGAAATCTGACTGCTTTTATGTTTACATCTTTTTTGCTCCTTTCTCTTTATTTTGTTGATTTTGTAAATCTAATACATGTGTAAGGTTGGACTTTACTAGAATTTGCATCTTTTCAAATCATTAATCATAAACTGCTATTAATAAATAAGAAAATTAGATAAATACGAATCAAGATTCTCGATCTAGCAATAAATAATTACCAAGCTCTATTTAGATGCCCATCTAAATAAATTAAGATAAGAATCATAAACAAGTTTTATGGAAGAACATAAGTAATTTCTATAGGTAATTGTTGAATAATTCTAAAAGTTGATTACAAAGTCATATCTAAGGTTTTGAAATCACCTTTAACAAAAAGAAACTTAGTTACAAAAGTTTGATGTATTCAATAACATATTCATAAAAAAAATTAATAGGAATGAAAGAAAACAAGAAATAAAGAAAGAGAAAACTTAAGTATTGTAGTTGGTTGTAATCTCCTTTTTTTCCTCTTAGTCTTCTTCTTGTTCTCCTTTTTTTCGCTTCTAGTTCTCTTTATTGTGCTTTCAACCTCTTCTTAATTCTAATTTTTCTTCCTTCTGAAACCAAGGTAAGTCTCTATTTGTAATAGTTGAAAGAGAAACATAGGTTAAGTTGGAGAATCCTCTTCAAAGTAGGAAATCTACATGTCACTTTCATAATAGATTTGGTTGACCAATTCTGATGCTTTTAATGCAAGTATCTACTTATTACTTAGAGCATAAGATTTAAGCTTTCCCTAAAGAATTTGATTTTTTAAGTTCAACATTTTCTTCCTTATAATTTTGATTTTATAAGCTTATTAACATCCTCATTGAAATGTTTTTGCTTCATTTTCCAAAATAAATTTGAAATGGAAAAACAAACATAGGCAACCAAAATAAAGATAAAATACATAACAAACACTAAGAATAGAAAGTGTATAAAATATGCGATTTATGTACTTATCAAGGGTCACTTTTTTAAGGAGCTTAATAAGATTTTCATCACATTTATTCCAAAGGTTAAAAACCTGGTAAGGTTACTCATTATAGACTTATCACCTTTTGTAGCATTTCTTATAAGATTACTACAAAAGCTCTGGTCAATAGCCTCACAGCAATAATGAATGATATTAATACACCTTCTCAATACTATGCAAGGAATGAAGAAAAAGGAAAACAGTGTTTCAAACTCTAAAATTGGATATAAATAAACCTTATCGCAAAATTAGCTGGAACATTAATAAAGCAATTTTGGAGACTGTGTGATTAAAGATGAATTCAAATTATCGATAAATGCATTAACACAATAAATTGCCAGTTTTTGACTAATGGTGCCATGTTAGAGGTAATCAACCCCTTCGAGGCCTTAGGTAAGGGGAACCATTATCTTCTTATTTATTCATCCTTTTCCAGAATGTTGTATCACTAATGCCTAAAAAGGCAGATGAAGAAGGTAAAAATAAGAGGATTATGTTGAGTCAAAATGGCCTTGCCTTCAGTCACTACTACTATTTATTTTTCAAAGTTATTGTTAGCTCATGTAAAGTCATGAAGACAATTCTCAATAACTTTTGCATTCTATCAAGATAACTTCTCAATCGAAGCAGAGTGTAATTCCTCTTAATCCTATATTGCAAAGCTAAATCAAAAAATGGTTTAGCAGAATATTAGGGATTAAATAGTTAATAAACTAGTAAATATCTTAAAACTGAGTTTGGAAAGCTTACGTTAAAGAAAGATTTCTTCCAACCTGATGCGAAGCCCCAAGAACAATGTCTTAAATCCTTGAATAACAATTTGGATCAAAAACTAGAAAGCTAGAAAAAAAGAAATGAACTAGGATTCTTAAACCAATAATTTAAGTACAAAACACTAACCAAGAATACTAAGAGAATTGGAAACTTACTCAATGCTTAGTTATCAATCGCAAACCAAGAATATCAAAAGTTGAATGCCATAAGATTAAACTAACCTTGATAAGTTTTGATGGAGCCCCCAAAAAAAAAAAACTTAAAGGAATTTACCTTACCAAAAAGAATACTTGAATTCATCATTCAAAGAAAAACTATAAAATCAGTCTTACAATTGCAACAGAATATTTATAGCCAAAAGACAACCCTAAAAAATCCTAACAAGTGAAACTCGTATAGGCCTTTAGATGGCCAATTAAAATGTCAAAACAAAGCCCCAAGCCTAATAACTAGTGTCCCAATGCATGGGCCCTTGATATAGATACTTAAAATAATTAAAATAACATGTGACAAGCATACGCCACTTATTAAAAAGGTTTGGCCTATAAGTAAACAAAAGATAAGCCCAAGTATCAACATTTAACCCAATCACTAAATAATTTGCTCATATTAACTAAATATGGCTAATTGTAGCCCACTTCTTCCCTGAAGTCCACGTCCATGCTGACTCCATCTTCAGATTCTTGTATGAATAGCTTCTTGATCAATCCCTGCATAGCTTTTTGTAGTTGTTTAGCCTAAGCTCCTATAAGTGTTCCACTTGGCATTTGGAAGTCCTTTGGAACATCATCTTGTTGTCCTTTGAAACATCCTCTATGTTGTCTTTCATTAGTTGGATCACATCATTCCTCATTTCCCTAAAAAGATTTGTCCTTGAATTAACACCTACATCAAAAGGAAAAAGATCAACATATTAAACAAGGAACTCACTTGATACTCACCTGGCAAATCCAACTTGTAAGCATTGTCATTAATCTTTTCCAAGATTTGGAAAGTTCCAACTCTATGTGGTTGTATTTTGGATTTCCTTTATGCTAGAAACCCCTATTTCCTCATGTGAACCCATACCTAATCTCTAGGTTCAAAGGTGACAAGTTAACATCCCTTATTAGCTTGGGCAGTGCTCTTTCCATTTTTTTCTCAATATGTTGTCGTGCTTGTTCATGGATCTGTTTCACTAAATCAACCTTCCTCTTTCTATCTAAGCTAGCTATCTTATTCATAGGTAAAGGCATCAAATCCAATAAAGTTAAAAGATTAAAACCATAAACAATCTCAAAAGAAGAATAACCGGTGGAAGAATGCATAGAATGATTATAAGCAAACTCAACAAGAGGAATACAATCCTTCCAAGTTTTCAAATTCTTTTGAATGATATATAGTAGCAAAGTTCCTAAGGTTTGATTTACTACTTCAGTTTATCGATCAGTTTGAGGAAAATAATAATTTAGTTCCCAATTTCCCCATAATATTCTCCAAAAATGACTAAGGAATTTAACATTTTGATCACTCATAATTGTCCTAGGAATCCCATGCAAATGAACAATGTCTCAGAAGAACAAGGAAACTATGATTGTGCATTATTAGTTTTATGGTAAAGAGCGAAATGAGCCTTCTAAAAAACCCTATCAACAACCATAAATATTGAATCCATTCTCTTAGTTCTAGGCAACCCTAAAATGAATTCCATAAACAAATCTAACCAAAGTCCATTAGGTATAGGAAGTGGGGTGTATAAACCATGATGTAATGTCCTGGACTTAGCTTGTCTACATGAAATACAAGGAGACCACACTCTTTCAACATCCCTATGCATTTGTGGCCAATAAAAATGCTTTTGCAATATGGCCAATGTCTTATGAACCCTAAAATGCCCCATCATTCTGTCATTATGAGACTTACGCATAAGTAATTCTTTCAAAGAACAAGAAGGCACACAGAGTTTATTCTCCCTAAATAAATAACCATTTTGCCTATAAAGTTGCCAAAAGTAGAATTTTCATATGCCTCATGCACATTTGCAAAATCATTATCTCTTACATACAATTCTTTGATATACTCAAATCCTAATAACTTCACATTGTGTAGATATTAGGGCATACCAGAGTGACAAAGCACCAGCCTTAACATTGCCCTTCCCTTGTTTGTACTGAATGACGTAAGGAAATGTCTTAATAAACTCTACCCACTTTGCATGATAGTGATTCAATTTACCATGTCCCTTTAAGTGCTTTCAGGATTCATGATCGGAGTGAATTACAAATTCTTTAGGCCAAAGGTAATGCTGCCATGTCTCTAGAGCCCTTACTAATGCATACAACTCCTTATTTCATGCTAGGTAATTGGAAGTGGCTTCGTTAAGTTTCTTACTAAAAAATGCTATGGGACTTTTTTTTACATCAAGACAGCACCAATACCAATCCCTGAAGCATCACATTCAATCTAAAAAGTTTTATTCAAAGTAGGAAATTATAATAAAGGAGCAGAACACAATTTATCTTTCAACAAATTAAAAGCTCTTTCTTGATCCTCTCCTCATTTAAAGTTCACAGGATTTTTAATCATTTCTATTAAAGGTGAAGCAATCATGCTGAAGTCCTTTATAAGGCATTGATAGTAGTTAGCCAACCCATGGAAACTTCTTACTTTAGTTGTAGATTTAGGTGTCGACCACCCTTTAATTGCCTTTATCTTTTCTCGATCAACTTTAATGCCTTTGCATCATAATAAATTCAAGAAAAACAATTTTTTCCATGCAACAAGAGCACTTTTTTTAGATTAGCATATGACCTTTCTTTCCTAAAAATATCTAGCACATATTTGGAATGATTCATATGTTCATCTAAACTCTTGTTGTACACTAAAATGTCATCAAAATATACAACAACAAACCTATAATGAATGCATGCAAAATGTGATTAATCAATCGTACGAATGTACTAGGTGCATTAGTAGGGCCAAATGGCATGACTAACCATTCATATAACGCATGTTTGGTCTTTGACTAAACGCAGTTTTCCACTCATTACCTGGTTTCATTCTAATCTAATGGTATCCACTTTTCAAATCAATTTTAGAAAATATGCTAGAACCATACAACATATCTAGCATATAATCTAATCTCAGAATAGGGTGATGATACTTTACAGTGATTTTATTGATGGCCTTACAATCCATGCGCATCCTCCAAGTTCCATCTTTGTTTAGAACTATTAATACAAGTACCACAGACAGACTCATGCTTTCAATCACGTGCCTCTTACCAATAGCTCTTTAATTTGCCTTTGGAGTTCTTTTGTCGACAGAGGATTACTCTTATATGCTGAATGATTGGGAATTACTACACCAGGGATGAAATCAATTTACTGTTGAATTCCTTTAATTAGTGGTAATCCCTTTGAAAGCTTTTCTGGGAAGACGTCTTCATATTCATGTAACAAAGAAATAGTAACATTAAATGAAGAAAGGACAAGACAATTGGTGTTCAAATAAGCCTCATTGTACATAGGTACAATCAATAGCCTTTAAGCATAAAAAGCACTTTTGCGCTTCCTCGCTTTTGCATACAAGCTTTTATTTTTCACTTTTGCTATAGGTTTTCTTCTTGCTCTTTTGACACTCTCTTTCTATTTTCACTCTTATTTTTCTTATTTTTATCACTGCTCACACTTTCTCATTTTTTATTACACGTGACTTTAATTTGGTTCCCTCTCTGTTTATTTTGATATTCATACACTTTCTTAGGTGTCATCAAAATAAGTGTTAAATGTCAATCATCCTTTTGAAAAGAGTACCTGTTCTTGAAACCATCATGGATAACACGTCTATCAGATTACCATAGCCTTCCCAATAAGATATGACTTGCATGCATAGGTACAACATCACATAACACCTAATCATAATATTTCTTGATGGAAAAAGAAACAATCACTTGTTTGTTCACCTTAACCTCCCTACATTCATTCAGTTATTGTAGCTTATATGGTGGAGGATGTCTCATGTATTGTAATCCTAACTTCTCCACTAAGGTAGTACTAGTTGCATTGGTACATCTACCTCTATCAATGATCAAAGGACATACTTTATTGTTGACATGACAATGGGTATAGAAGATGTTCTTATGTTGCTTCTTATCTCCATCCTTGTTGATTAGAAAATTCAAAACACACCTAACTACTAAGGCTTCTCTATGATCGCATACTCCATGTTACTTTTTTCTTTGAATAAAGAAAAAGAATCCCTGTTAATTTCATCATCAGTCACAATTATGCCATCAGCTCTATAACTATAGCTCTTTTGTTAGGACATTGAGAAGTGATATGACCTATTCCCAAACATCTAAATCACTTAGTATCACAGTATATATTAGATTTGGAAGAGTTGTACCTTTTTTATCGCTGATTGCCTTGCCTTTATTTTTATCTTTGTTTTCTTTAAACTTGGCAATAGCTTTGTCCTCTTTAGTTTTACTTTAGTACATTTTTCAAGAAGAATTAAAATCTGAATTTGATGAAGTTGACTTATGTGCCTTTTTGAACTTAAGTTGCTTTTCCACCTTTATAGCTATGTGTACTATCTTCGAGCTCCACATAATGATGTAACTCAATCACATTGGCTATCTCTAGATTCAAACCACTTAAGAAACATGCCATGGTTACCTCTTGGTCTTCTTCAACATTAGCTCTTATCATGGTAGTTTCCATGTCCTTATGGCAATCTTTTAAACTCTTAGAACCTTGAGTAAGGTTTTAAAGCCACTAATGTAAATCTTGGTAATAATGGGTTAGCATAAAATGCTTTCTCATTGCAGCTTTTATCTCAGCCCAAGTTTTAATAGGTTTTTTTAAAATTTCTTCGATGGCTAAGAATAACTTGATCCCACCAAATAATTGCATAATCTGTGAATTCAACTGTAGTTAGCTTCATCTTTTTTTTTTCTGAATAATGGTGGCATTTAAACATAAGCTTAACTTTTCGTTACTACTCTAGATATAAGTCCGGATAATTTTTACCCTAAAATAGAGGAATTTTTATTTTTAATGCTAGCAATATTTTGGTCTATACCATTATGATTCCTACACTCCTTTCTAGGCTAACGGTCTTGTCTAGCACCTCTTCGCATAAATTTTCTAGCATTCATGTACTCTACCTAATTTCCATCCTCTTTTCATCCACTAGGTTATCTTCTTCCAATGATTGGATATTTCCTCATCCTTTTATTTGGTTACTTTGTTCTCATCCTCACAATTGCAGCTTATTGTTTATCCATTCTATCTTTAAGATTTCCAAAGATAAGTTGCATTCTTTCAAACTATTATTGCATGGCTTGAAGAGTAAAAGCAAGTTTTAGCTGCATATATTACTTTTCATTACTACTACCATTCTGTTTTAGATGCTTCCGTGCATTTTCCTGCTGAATTCATACTTATAATAACAGAAATTGATTAAAACCTCACAAAAATCACTCTTTCACATGTTTATCCTCAATTTAGGTCTTACACTTGTGTTTTCGCTCAATTTGGCTTTTTTGTCTTACTCTAATGATCTCACTCTCTTGCTCCTTTACCAGTCTTGAATTTTTTTTCTCTTTTAAGAGACTTATAATGAAGCAATCAAAAGTTAAGTCCAATTTGAAGCCATTCAAACTAATGATAAATCTTAAATTTGTATATGAACAAAATTGAAATAAAAAATAGCCAACAAAAGGATGAAAGATACGTGAAAACAAAAAACTAACTCGCAAAAATTAAAGTAAATAGCAAAATATAGAGGTTGAATCAATTTATGCATATGACCTAAAAACCCAATGGAAAGAAATATAAGAGGAAACAAAACAGTTAATGTTGTGCAAATTATGGTGATTGGGTGTAGGAATAACTAAAATTGCAAACACTAAAAATTAGGAAAATGGTAATCAACCAATTAATTAATTGGAAAAAAATTTGATTGGAAAGAGATTAAATAGGATACGACCAAGATATCAAAAAAAAGTACAAAATTTGGTTAATATGAAATATCAATTAATTTAAGAGAAAAAATGGAAATTATAGAGAATACAGCACAGGCAACAAAATTAAAGAATTATCAAAAAAAAGAAAGAGAGACTACCAAGATATCAAAAAAGGAGAAAATAGAATCTGATCAACCTAAAAGGGTAAAATCAGATTAAAATCTCTAAATTTTTAGAACATAAATTGCTTTTTCGCTGGTACATCTAACCTATTTTTTGTCATATTTTTTTACTTCTCTTTTTTTTTTCTTTTTTTCAATGGTTAACTACTAATCAATGGCAAAATAAGTGGCTAATCAAGGCAGGAACAACTTGATAGAAGAAATAATAGCTAGATCAACTTGATTTGAGCCAAATTTCTAACACCAAATGATGCGAACACCCTAATAATGATATCTTAAAACCCTTAAATAACAATTTGGATCAAAGACTAGAAACCTAAAAAAAAAATAAGAAACAAACTAGGATTATTGACGTGATAATTTAAATATAAAACACAAACCAAGAATATTAAGGGAATTGGAAACTTGACCCAATGCTTTAGTATTAACTGCAAACCAAAAATATCAAAAGTTGAACACCACAAGATTAAACTAACCTTGATAAGTTCTGATAGAGTAAAAAAAAAAACTCAAAGGAATTTACCTCACCAAGAAGACTACTTATATAAATCATCCAAAGAAAAATTAAAAAACCAGTCTTACAATTGTAATAGACTATTTATTACCAAAAAACAAAATCCTAAGACATCATAACAAGTGAAACTTGTATAGGCCTTTAGATGGCTAATTAAAATGTCAAAACAAAGCCCTCAGCCCAATAGCTTGTGTTCGAATGCATGGGCCCTTAATATAGATACTTAAAGCAATCAAAAAAACATGTGACAAGTATATGCCACTTATTAAAAAGGTCTGGCCCATAAGTAAACAGAACATAAGCCTAAATATCAACATTTGGCCTAATTATTAAATAACTTGCTCATAAGCTTGAAGCAAGTTAACTAAGTGTGGTTGATTGAAGCCCACATATTCCCTAAAGTCCACATCCATGCCATCTCTATCTTCAGCTTCTTGTATGAATAGCTTCTTAATCAATCCATGCACAGCTTTTTGTAGTTATTTAGCCAAAGCTCGTGTAAGAGGTTCACTTGGCACTGGAAGTCCTTTGGAACATCAGCTATGTTGTCCTTTGGAACATCCTCTACGTTTTCTTGCACTGCCTGGATGACATCATAGCCTTTATTAGACAAGATCCAAAACAAGTTTGTCAGTTGGCAAGCACGTTATCTCTCTCAGGGAGTGAGATTAACTCCAATGAAGTCACCCTTGAATGTTACATCAATATATAATCTCAGCTAGTTTAGAGTTCCAAAATACATTTACGAAAAGGTTGATCAAATAGTGAGAAATGTTTTGGAGTCATAACCTAGTGTAGACACCTAATTTTCTCTAAGCCCTTTCCTTGACAGTCCCAAAATATGTAAGATCTATAATTGGGTAATCGTCCTGGCGAGGCTTGACTTTTTTGGTTGGACTGAATGTTTTTAATACTTTTTTAGTCTTACCTAAGTGGCCACACATGCACATGATAAAAAATGCAATTTAAAGGTTTTAGGAAACAATTCTTAAATAAAAAAGCAAATATTTAGGTAAAGAATTAGTTTTTAATTATAACTTTTTGAAAATTTGAAATTTATCTTTGCATTGGATATTACAATAAGATTTCCTATTTTTAGGGATTTTTCAAGATTTTTAATAAAATTTTGTGAGTTAATTGTTATATGTTTTTATCGATATTAATGTAGTATTAATACAATAAATTGGTTTTTAACTGTATTTTTGTCAAATTTTAGAGTTCATTTCTTATAGACAATTCAGAATCAAATTTCATGCTTTAGGAATTTTTGAGATTTTTTGTGAAATTTTGAAAGGTGACAATTGTATATTTTTATTGATACCTCTGTTTTATTTATGTTGATATTCACCCTAAAAAAATTAAAAGTATTCAAAAAATATATATTGGCATCTTTGACCACGAGGTGTTAAGTTGTCAAATTTATTTCTTAATTTTAAATTTTTCACAGCATCGCACATATGCTTTTATGAAGTTTTTTCGTTACAATATGTTTCGGATTTTAGATTTTCATCTTTATTATTTTATAAATTAATGTAAATTAATATTTTGAATAATATGTTGAATTCAACCTATTTTTATAAATATTTGATCATGTTTTCATAATTTTCTCATCTCTAAAATTTGAACTTGTTTTTATAAAATTTTTTTAGAGTTTAAATTTTTAAATATTTTGAAATTCTGATTCATTTTTATTAAATATAGTTTTTTTTTTATAAAATGGGAGCTTGGAATTTTTAATTTCCTTTTTTTTTTGCATATAAAATTTCTCAAAAAGTTCATTTTGGAATTTTTATATGTTAATTTTATTTTTAATCTTCCAAAATTTATTTTTTCCATTCCATCGGTGTTAAAGCCCAATAACTTTCCCAATGGGCCTTACAAACCTAGTAACTTTCCAATGGGCCCAATAAGCTTTTGTTTTTTCTAGTAAACCCAAGAAGGTTATTTTGATTAAGTTTTTAATTACATTTGTTTTGTGAAGTTGTATTTTTTGGACACAAATTTTAGTTTGTTACAATTTGGTCCATATAATTTGCTTTTAACTGGATTAGATTTTTATCTCATTTTATCTTATCTCCATGTTCTAGAAGATGATGCCATGCATGATAAAACATGCAAAATGAAAAAAAAAAGCTTTTATTAAAGCTTATCAAAAAAGCTAAAAAAAGTAATAAAGATATAAATAAAAAAGAAAAAAGAAGAATATTCAAAAAGCATTCGGCCAAGGAGGATTTCAACCCCTTGGCCAATTTTCCTCCTTTTATATAATGGAAAGGATGTTAATTAGGGTACCTTAGCTTTTTCATGATAGAAAAACTAAAAAACATTGAAATTTCTTTGGGTTTTAAGCTTTTTATGGTAATTTCTCTCGCAAAAATATTACTTTTTGTTTATTTTATGCTTGATTCATTATTTTATTAAGTTTTGTGATTACGTGAGCTCATAGATTTGGATCCTTATGGAAAGGTCAATTATGAAGGCCATGATCAGAGTTTGATGATGTAATTGTGAAATTTAATTTTTATTAGTAATAGCTATTTGATATGGAAATAATGTTGTGATATTATATGCATAATTTTATGTTATTTTCTTGTTATTCTCATGTTGATTTTTGATGAAATATGTTAATATGTTCTTTATTTCATGATTTTTTATTGCATATCTAAGATTGGTGATGCATATTTATGTTGATATTCATGATGCTTGTTAAGGAAAAATTGTTTTTTTCTTATTTTTGTGGTTGATCAAAAATCACTATGGCTATTGGATAATTTTTATGCTTGATTTTTGTTATATGTGGATTATTTCATAATATTTGAAACTTGTATGGGTCTAATAATAATTTTACCAAAAGTTCAAGGCTTTGGAAAGGTATTTTGCATGTTGGAAAAATCATACATGTCTTTATTGATGAACTTTTTTTTGATGTTTTAACTTAATTTTTATAAATATGAAAATCTTAGGAACTAAATTGTAAGAATGAAAAAATTTATTCTAATGCCATCCATGCTTGGCCTAACCATTTAATGTACTTCTAAGAGTGTTTTTCATGTATTTCAACATGCTTGGATGTGTTTCACGTATTATTAACTTTTAACCTTTTTGTAATTTTTGAAAGTTTGAGGGCTTGTTTGCAAAAAGGTGGAAGAATGGTTCCAAGGCCAAAGGTGATCGACTGAACCTTTCGTTTGATTTTTGATGTTTGCCATGTTGATTTTGTTGTGTTTTATGTTGTTTTGCAATTTTGATTTTTAATAGGGACTAAGTTGTAAAATTGTAAAAATTTGGTGTCTATTAGAGAACCTTGTGTGGTAAAAAAAAAATTCTTTTCCCACGTTAAATTACCCATATAGGGTATTTTGGTCATTTTAGGAATATTTCTTGTATTGTTAGCCATTTAAGGGGTAAAATGTAACTTTGAAAAACTTAGTCCTATTAGTAATTTTTGCATTGTAGATTAATTTTGATGCCTAAGTTATCCATTTAGGGTAAAATTATCATTTTCAATCATTGTTGAGTTTTTTAGGGTTATTGGGATACTTCTATGTCAAATGTACACCCTAGGAGCATTTTAATAATTTACCCTAGAATCGAGTTCTTTATGATCACTAAGATATTCTATGTCAAAGGTGCATAATAAGGATAAGCTTGTCATCTTATACGTTATCAAGTCCTTTAGGGTTATCGGGATACTTTCACATTGAAGGTAGACTTTGAGACATTTTAGTAATTTATATTAGAACCAAGTCCTATGTGATCACCAAGATATTTCTATGTCGAAGGTGCATAGTAGGAATAAATTGGTTCTTTGATGATGAAATAGAGTCTTCTAGGTTACAAGGATACTTTCACATTGAATGTATACCTTAGGGGCATTTTTGTAATTTATCTTAAACTAAGTCCTTTAGGGTCATTGGGATACTTTTTTGTCGAAGGTGTACTTTAGAGGTACATAGGATAAGTTGTTATGCGACGTACACCTACCTAGGCATAACGCTCGCCTAATTTACTTGAATGGTGACATGCATACTTAAAAGGAACCGAAACTAGTTGAGATTGCCTTTGGGTTGTCTTTTAGGATTTGGATTAGGCATAGTGAGATGGTTGTGTGTCACCAGATGAATCACTTGTGCAACTGGTCTTGGATAGCTAGCACTAAGTGGCTAAAGACTTGGAGTCGCCACCTATCATTTTAGGCTAGGCATGATCAGATGCCTATTAAAAATAATATTTTGAGTTACAAAACTTGAAACATCGATTTCAAGGTCTACAAGGTCTAGAGATTCATCAACGGGGTTTGAGAGTTGGTAATGTATGGAGAAAGATTAGCACACCTATAACACCTAAAATTGATACTTGTTAACCATATCTTACTTTGGTTTTACTTTAATCAGTTCCACTTATCATATTTCAATATAATCCCATTTAAATGCTTGAATTTTTATGAAAATTGTAGATTTTGGCTTTGAAAAATTTAAATCACGTATGTACCTTGGAGGCATAGGGAACATAGGGATATATGATGAAAATAATTTTTAGATTTAATTTTAAAAATTTAGATATTTCATGTCAAGCATTGGAGAGATACCAACATAGAACATTGCCTTATAATTTATTAAAACAATATGAAAATATGAATGCAAAATAGACACCATAAATGGGAAGCATGTTAGTAAGGTGAAAAAATATAATAATATTCCAAGAAAGATAAACAAACAAAAATATAGAAAAAGAGGGATGGTTGGAATGTATTTCATAATTGTTTTTTATTATTGAGGACTAACTGAGATGACAATTTTGAGATAAGTTTGGACTCGATGGTTGCTTGAGGGGCGAAAAAAATGAGGTTTTGATTAAAAAGACCTGAGATGTTCGAAAGAGAAAAATTTTTGGATTTTAAATGGAGAGTGGGTTTGGAGTATGCCCAATGGTGAAGATTTTCGAAGTTTTCGAAATGAAGTTTTGGTTAGAAGGCCAAAGGATATCTAGAAGGGAGAAAATTATGTTTTTAAGTGAAAAACGAAGTTAGAGCATTGCTTTAGAAAGCTAGGGTTAGAGTGTCCCCAATGGTGAAGATTTTGATATTTTCAAAATTATGTTTTAGGTAAAAGGCCTGGGAAGGTCTAAAAGATAGAAAATTTAGGTTTTTAAGTGAAAAATAAGGTTTGAGTATCACCTCGAAAATTTGGGTTTAGAATATCCTCATTGGTGAAAATTTAGATATTTATGGAAAAAAGGAATATTTGGGTGAAAAAGATATTTTAAAAATATAAATTGAGAATTTGAATAAAATTATCTTTTTGATTTAGTTTTGATCCCAGTCTAAGAGGTTTGTGTTATAGTATATGACTCCACAATGAGTTAATCGAATGCATTTTGAGATGTTCGAATCTCTCGATAAACGGGATTTAGGAAATTGAGTTAATTTTAATTCCAAACATAGGGGATAGCATCGCATTGTCTCCTTTCCCAAATTTATTTTGGGTTAATTAGAAGGCTTTAGAAGGTGAACAAGGTACTATTGGAAAGATAACTCAGCACGGATTAATATAAAAATATTCTAAATATCCTAGAAAATCGCTTTCTAAGCTAAATTAATTTTTGAATTTGGGTTTGTTTCAGCACTGGCAGCATATGTAAGGGAAAAGGTGTACTGGATTTTGAAAAACAGTCTCAGACTCATTTGAGATCGTTAAATTGCAAACAATACCTTTTCTAGAAAGGAAATTTCATAAAAATTCTAAGAAAAATATTTTAAAAATGAAGAAAAATAGTTTGTTAGGCCAAAATGGCCCAAACAGAATGTAATTCGCTGGTTCTAAGGGTTCCAGATAGCAAAGTTTCAAAAAATCATAAATCCTTCATCCGAAATGATCCTAGGGCAAGCAAGATACCATTCGGATTATAACTTTTAAGGGAAAAATATCATGAAATTCCAAAAAATGTATTATGGCTTGAAAATAATTTTTTAAATTCAGACTGTAGTGCTGCGAGAGTGAAAATAGGATAAGTTTTTGTTTTCTTCGAGTTTTTTAAGACTAGGCTCAAGCCATGGACATAATAAACATCTGTAATAGCAAGAACAGGGTGACATGGGCTTTAGGAACTCATTTACATCACCTCGGAGTAGTTGGAAATGATGAAACAGCCTATTAATCATGTCACACACAAAGGTGTTAAACTCAAGATCAAGGCATAAACATTTTAAAGAAGTAAAAGGCTATTTTTGTTTTGAAAACTAGAATTTTTAACCTCATTTAACCATGAATCAAACCTATAAGCTTGATTTATCCCTAAGATTGGAGGACCAATTTAGTGAGAACATCAAATCCTTGTTATTCTCCATGTATTGGAGGTAACATAGACTTAACTTGGGTTTTCTTAATAGTTTTTTAGCAAACAAGCACCTGGTATTAAGAAATCATTTTTAATCACATAAAGCATATAAACATGGCATCCAAGGCAAACATATGTTGGAACAACCACAAGGCAACATCTTTGTCACATGATTCATGCTAAAAAGCAAGAAATTTAGAGAAATGCATGAACAAGTAAGATGATGCTCATATTAACATAAAAGGTGGTATGTACCTGTTAGACAATGCTTCCATGGATGAAACAAGTGATAGCAAGTTTCTTGTAGCATTAAAGATGAGATTTTCATGGCATCAAGCTCAAACAAACATCATCAAGCTTAAAGGAACATCAAAATGTCTTAAGATAGCAAGGCATCATCAAGTCTTATGCATGAATGGTGATGGAAAATGTTAAAAACCATTACAACAGTGGCTATTTTGAGATGAGCAAAAAAAAAAAGATTTTAAAGCATTCAAGCAACATCTAAGCATTGTCATCATAAAACAACATCAAAATAAGCTGAACAATGCATGCTTTGCTATAAAGGTCAAGGTTTTTGGAGAAAGGTTAAGTAAGATGTCATGAAATGTGTATATGCAAAGGAAAATGAAAAATTTGTAGAAAAATATACCAACAAAGCTTGCAAAACTCCTTTTTCCTTGTTCACACCAAAGCTGTAATTTTTGGCACCTATGATTATTTTGAATTTTTAGTTTTTGGCTCACTTTTCTTTCTTTAACTTACTATAGATAAGCGAGAAAGATTGGCAAAGATGAGCTTTTTGATAATATTAAAGATGGAGGGGGTTTTATGATTAAATGAACTAGGAAATGAAAGTTTTTAGAGAGATTTTGGGAGGTTGTTTGAAGAGCTATAAAATGGGATAGTTTTTCTTGGTTTTGTGGTGGCTATATGTGTGTTTCAATGTAACAGTGTTCTTCTTTTTGCTAAGCTACAATTGTCAAGTGTTCAGCAAAAGGTTTATGAGCAAAAAATAAGGGAATTTTAGGCTTTTGCTTCATGTTCTAGGGGACAACTCTATGTGCTATTTGCAGTTGTCTTTCTTTCCATTGGTTTTGGCAAGCATAGTAGTCGAATATGAGGGCTGATAAGGTCTGCAACATAGAGAAAACCAAGCATGCCCTAACAAACCATGAAATCCATGAAAATTTCTCATTTTTTAGTATTTTTGCTTTAAAAATTTGTTAAACCCAATTATAAGCCTAATGTTGAGGCCTGGTATGATTTTTGATGATTTTTGGTGCCAAAAACATGGCCAAATCGGATTTTTAGATGAATGGTGCAAAAAGTTGAAAAATGCCATGAACTAGGCAATTTTGCCTAGATGTATTGATACATTGCATATTGTATCAATACATCCGCAGAAAAACCCATAATGTATCAATACAATGAAGGATGTATCAATACAATCACTTATGTATCGATACATTTTATCTAGAAATCGAATTTTAGCTACTATCAAGCTTTTCATCTATACTTTTGGCCAATGTATCTATACATCAAACAAATGTATGGATACAAGCCCTATATGTATTGATACAAGCAGTGAAATTTTGAATTTTGAGGATGTAAGAGCCCTACATCAATATACAAAGACTATATATTAATACATTCATGTAAAATTATAAAATTTATGTACCTTGGACTCTCTAAACCTTTTACCTGAGTCAAGAATGATAGGGCATAGATCCATGCTCATCGAACTAACTCTGATGGTGTCTTGAACAATGACCACTGATGCTTTTTTTTATGTTTTTTAATATGGTCCCTAGTTATTTCAAACATTCCCCAAAAAATTTTTTTATGTTCATTATTTTATTCTTTAACCTTTCAAATAAGTCTTGAGATGCTAAAAATTGTCCTAGAGAAAATAGGGCTTTTATAGTTATATTTTAATAAAACCTAAAATTTTTAAAACTAAGGCAATGTCTCTAAATTAATATTGTACGTAAAATTTCTCTTAGCATATGAGAGGGGTTTCACGAATTATTTTAATAACAAGATATCTTTTTAAAAACAAGAAAATCAAAATTTTTTAAATTTTATAAAAATAAAACCTTTTATATTCTCTCTAGCTCTCAGTAGGGTGCAAGATATTTTAATTTTTAAAATCTTTCATATTCTTACGACTCCCCAGTAGGGTATGAAAGATAGTGATAAAAAATTTCTTGTTCCTTCGATCCTCCGATGGGGTACGTGAGATATTTTGATTTTCAAAAATATTAAAAATCTAATTTTTTCATATAAAATAATAAATTTGTTCCATAAAATTTTATTTTGATTTATAGGAATCATAATCAAATATCATATATTAAAACTGAATAAAAAATCAAATTTTAAGTTAACATGTAATTAATGAAGTATCGATTATTGGGCGTTAAAGGGATCGTTTCTTGCTCATGATTGTAACTGACTCCCAGACGCTTTCAAATGATCTATGGTATTATAGTAAATCTCAGAGTTTGTTTTTAAGGGTTTCGTAACTCTCAAAAAAATACTCCAGTAGATGACCAAACTCATTTAGCTAAAATACATTGGTGGCGACTTTAAGACAAATGTTCATTTGGTAACGACTATTTAGGGTTAAGTCGAGTAAGTGACTTATCTTAACAACTCGATCCTTGAACACAAAAAATAAGAAAAAATAATAATGATAAATGGCCTCTATATATATAGGAATTAGAGGTACACCCGCCTTTCAAGTCACGCTGGTTAGCATTTATATCTAGGACATGTTGCGATAGCTTGGCAATTCCACTGAAGGCAGGTTAGAGGGTCAAACCTAAAATTACTTACATGTTAACTAAATTTTGATTAATTTTGTCAACCATATCTTGATTAATTTCGTTTCAACCAGTATTTAATTATAATTTGTGGTATTTTCAAAACAAAAATTTTTATTATATTTTTTTTATTTATATGAAAATTTTGAGTATATACTGTTCATATTTTTCATTGACCCTTTTATTTTTTTTGCAGCATTTTTTTAGGGGGTTTATAATAGGGATTTTTATTACTTTTAAAAGTGTTAAGTCATAAAAGATTTGTTTGCTCCACCACACACACTGTGCACATGCATAAGCATTAGACTCTTCTTTAGGCATATAGAGAGGGCATAGGTTACTCAATATTTTACAAAGGGTGAGTAGCTTTGCCTTCTCAGGTGCTAGCCTCTGTTTGGGCCAGTGAAGAGCCTGCAAGGTTTTTGCTTGCCCAAGGTGTTAACCTTATTATGAGTATGGAAGATACTCCTATTTGAATTGAACCCTTTTTGACATAAACCCATGTTGGGTATGGATTAGAATATCTTGTCAGTTTTTTTTTTGGATTTGGGGAACAATTTTGAGAACATATTTAGATGTCTAACCCAAATGTCACATTATGAATTGTAGGGGCTTTACCTAGTTAAAGCCATACCTAGTTCAAGAGGTTACTAAATTAGGTATGCATGGGGGGAATGCTTCTAACCTTTTTGCTCTTATAATTTGATTGTCTTGATATCAATACATATGCATTATGTTGTTGTGATAAATTTTCTTTTAATTATTTCTTACCTTTTTGTGCTATATTGTGATGAATTTTCTTGAAGCAAATTTTGGTAGTTACTATCTCATTTTTAATAAAAATCTCTGTGACCAAATAAAATAGACTGCGTGGATTCTTTCTTAAGTTAAAAAAGAAAAAGAAAAAGAAGAAACATGAACCTCTCTTAAAGAAAAGAAACGCAAGGAAAAGAAAAGAGCAAAAAAAAAGAGAAAAAGGCAAAACAATAAAGAAAGAGAAAAAAAGAGAAAAAAATCTAAATCAAAATTGGATTAATCAAATTCTTTACAACCTTTAGGTTTACTGACGAAAAGAGAAAATATAGTGTTTAGATTTTTCCTTTTTAATCTTTGCACAATATTCATATTCCATAACAAACTTCTAAATTCATTCAAGCATTTTTACATCTGCAAGGTTCACATATTCGTTTGTTTAAAGTTGATGCATTTATAATTTCCATCATGTGCTAAATTCATTTCGTTTATTGTATTTAAAAGATCAAGACATTGGTGATAATTTAAATGCAAGGGTCAGCATGTTCTTCTAAGAAGAGTTTAAGGATGAATCCATGAAATGGAAAATCTATTCACAAAATTGAAAAAAATGGTTAAGGGTTTACATGGAATAAAAAAGATCACATTATTGGAAGTATTAGAATGTAGGGGCAATAAGATCAAGAAGATAGCATTTTTTTTAGCTAGTTGGTGGGCTTTTTTAAATAAAGGATTTAAAAAGAATGATTAGGACTTACGAGGATTTCCTAGAAACAGTAGCACAGAATGTTTATCAAGAGCAATCCCTTTGTTTTTCTGTTGAATTTTGTAAATATGGCTTTGCATTCCAACATGAATAAGTAAATTAGAGAGTTTTGGTTTAATAAAACAATGATGTTGACTCAGGACTTCGATTCTTCAAATTTTTGCCCTTACAATAATCTCCATGTCTAATACATAGCCCACTATTTTACACCTAATTTGTCTCATCAGAAGCTATCTTATTCATTCATTCATTCATTTATCTATTCATTATTCCATAGATTAATTTTCCAATCATTGACATGCAAACAAGAATAATAATAAAGATTAATGTTAATAAGACACATGCATATTCATATAAACTAATTTAAGTTGTTTTTTTTTTTTATTTTTTCCATTTAAGGTAATATAGAACCATAAGATAGAAAAAGATGACACTACTAGACAAGAGGAATTGGAATAAATCTAAAAACAAGAAAGGGAACCGAGAGCTCCAAACATTTCAAATCACTCAAGGAAGTAAAAAGGGAAAAGAGTTATGGAGGGAAAGTTTGCGCAACAGCAAAACCTTGACCAAAAGAATTTACAAATAGTTTCATATGATACTGACACATCAGCTAATATTCAAGATAAATAGCCAGGATTCTCAAAATATGCTACCAGTAAACATCTAACACATGCCTGTTCACATTTTGGCACTAGCTATCCACATTAACATCGGCACCCCCTTACAAGGGGTAGATGCAATAACCACCGCTACACAAACAGAATTGATAGTTCCTAACTTTGTTAAGGAAGAAAGGTTAGTGAAAAAGTAAAGCCATGACTAAAGAAATTTAAAAATAGTCCCATGTCATACTAACATTTTTGTTGGGGAATCAGAGAGAGTACAAGTTATAAAGCAACCACCTTATGGTACTCAATATATGGGAGCCAACCCTATAATACATATTCATGCTTACCCTAAAACTCATAAAGAGGCAAGAGAAACAGGTAGCATATGTGCAGCAAGAAAATGATTTTGCTAACAAATGCCAATAAACTATAGTCGATGAAGGCTAGGACTATAAAAAGTAGATAAAGCAAAAAAAAAAATCCATTCGGACTATGTCTTTGCCCCAACCTTTCTTTACTCAATAGCCTTGGTAAAATCGGATGATCTCTTCTATCCTAAATAGCCTAAGAAACTTTTTTACCCATAGTGGTCTAATCCAAGCACCAAGATGAAACAGTTTCTGTCATAAGATCTCATCAACAAGTGCATGTTGTTCAATGCAAGGATAATTTGGAAAATCCAACATAGTTGGATAGGGAATCATAAGCTGCTACGAATTTTAACTTGAATTGCTTAGATGATTATATCCTATGTACTAGGATTTTGGATTCATCTTCCCTGCTAAAGAATTTAACAAAAAATCAAGTCTCATTTAGTGGCTATGCTTACTGTGCAATTGAAATGACAAGAAATAATGATGCATCTGGTGGAATTTTTAAGCTTGAAAACTTAGGTTTTGATACACCTCGTAATGTTCCACTAGCTGATCTATAGTTTGATCCCAAGGGATGCCAATCCAACAAATTTTGAAGTTGATGGATGCCTATAAAGGACGATTGGCCTAAAAGCCATTGACTTTACGGTAATATGCAAATCAAGGGCAATTTTTATCTTAACTTTAAAATTTTGTATCTTTTTTTTAGAAAATGTGAATTTTAAAACAAATTTGGTTATAAATAGTGTGCATTCTGTCATGGACCGTAAATTTTATTAATAACGATTTTTGGTATCTAAGATAATAAGAACATTTTGAAAACTTGTTTCTTTAGTAAACGATAACCATTAAGTTGAACACTCTTAGAAAGGTCTTATACTTCTATTTATATTTTTTTTCTTGACATTCAGCCATAGACCTTTCACAACTATAGACTTTTCAATCCAAATGTTCTTTTTTGGATTCCTTAAGAGTTGAACAAATAGATTATGCTCCTAAAAGACTCAAATATCAATAGTTGAGATTTGTTAGAATAATGATTATAATTTTGAGATCTCCTTCATTTTGGATAACTAGTGGGTGTCAAATCCAACAAAAATAATTTTTCTATATAGTGATAAGTAGGATCGTATCCACAGGAAATGGTAAAATCTGATTTTCTCTCAAAATTAACAACATAAAATAAGGATTTTAAAAAGTCAATTAAAATTAAATGAACTAAATAAACTAAAAATCTGGTAAGAATGCAGGACAAATTAAACTAAAATAAATGTCAAATCGCACAAACACTAGCCAAAGGTATAATTGCAAGTTTTATTCTCACAATTGATCACAGATACAAAGATATATTCATTATTCGAGAATAAATTGGTTATGGGCGTTGGTACGACCTAACTCCCTACCCCTCCTTAGTTTTTCGAGAACCAAGGTACGACCATTAATTATTTCTCTTATTGATTACATAAACCCTAGATACGATCTGAGCGTTTCAATGTATCAATAGCATTAATAATGAGAGGAAGTCATCAATTTTAACCAATAAACTCACATGTAGGTTTATTCAGATTAGATTGTGAATTCTTCCTAACCAAGTTAGTTGCCACTTTTATTAGAACAATCAAACAATTATGGATTTGATTTTCTAAATAGCTATAGATTATCCTATCAATCAAATGCGGTAGCAGACATTCAATTAACAATGACAATCATGCTTATTAAACATAAAAGAAAAGACAAATACTCAAGAACAATGAATAATATAAATACAAATTAGATCTCACAGTTGTGGAGAATTAAACTTCAATATAAAACCTTGGACTAGTTGAAAAGAATTTAGCCACATATTGTCTTTTTTTTCTCTCTCCAAAATAAAAAGTTAAAAACCCTAGAAAAACTGTCTCCTCTGGTTCTCTCCCTTCTTTCCTTTTTATATCCCTTACAACATTCCCAAATTTACCTAAATTTTGATCAATTTTAGATTCTACTCAATTAGAATCCTAAATAAATTAAAATTCTACTTTAACTTGTATACCTGTAGAGCGAGCCCATATAGTGTCCACATCAGCTTTTTCTTTTCTCTTCTTGGGCTATTCTAATTAACTCATTTAAACCCTTTTTCTTTCTTCCAAGCCTTTTTTACACCTTAAACACAAAAGAAAATAATTTTCATTGGGTATCAATCAAAAACTACAAAAGGATAAGAATTTAACAGTTAAAATCCTAACATTTATGTTCACTATCAAATTCCCCCACACTTATCCTTTGCTCATTCTCGAGCAACTACACAACTAAAGAACCTAACGACCAAAAAAAACTTTTCATTCAATATTTCAAATGAGATTAAAAGACTCCACACACCTTAAAACCTGACTAGTCAAGAATCAAGCAACATAGTATCTCATAACCAAACTTCATAAGAAAATATGAATGAAAATTAAAAATGAAAGTATCACTCCAAAATAAATGCAAAACTCTTGATGAACTCCTCATGGTTATCACTCTATTCATTTATGTGTTTTAGGGTTTAAATGTTTCTCTCAATTTTTTTTCATGCAAATGCACTACTAAATGCTTGCTAATATACCAAATCACCACTATTTAGATTATAGCATGCATAAATCAAAAAGTCTTTACCTTTTTGGTTGCAATGGGGCTAAGGTATAATGTGAGGAATTTATTGGATAATGAGATTAAAATCTAAGGAATTAGTTAACAATTCAAACATTATAGTGAGTAAATAGACAATGGAAACTCACAATTCATTCCACCATTCTCAAACACTCAATAATCTCCTCAATCGTTCCATCACTATATCAAGAACATAGACTAATAATATTATCCCACAATAATGCTTTGTCTTTGTTTTTTTTCATTTTTCATTTTTTTCGTATTTTTTTCATTTTTTTAACCCTATCTTTCACTCATCAATAATTTTTACAACAATGCCCCTTTACACACCCCCACACTTTATCCATATCATTCCTCCTTAAAAAAAAAACTTCTTCTCCATTTTTGTTCAAATGCCCCACTAACTTTTAGAATTAGGTCAGTGTATTCAATTTAAGGCTTTGGGCTTATAATGTAGTTTTTTTTTCAAGAAAAAAAATGATGTTAAGGCTCAAAGGGCTTGCAAGGGATATTAATTCGGGTTGGCTTTTTAGGCTCAAGCTGAATCAAAAAAGGCCTTTATCCGTTTCACACATGCATATATCAATGTAATCTTGAAAAGGTTCAAAGCCAGTTCTAGAGATACATTCACATGGATGAATATCACATAGCAAAGCAGATACCAATCTACATGAATGGTTCAATCTCTTTTTGGCTCAAAAGCTCACATGTTGAATTAATTCATCAGGAATTCACACACACTTTTTCACTCAACTCTTAATACCAATTCAAGTTCTTATCTTTTGTTGATTTAACTACTTAATATATGTCACTATTCATGCTCAACTAGTCAAATCTTAAAGCCTCTTCATCATTTAATCCATTTGAAGCTCATGAAATGAAAAATTTTTTCTCGATTGGCATGACATAAGCAAACATATCACACCATTCTAATTAAATACATACAAATCACATGCAAAAAGAAAATTTTAATTTCCTATCCTAAAGACTCCCCCCACATTTAAATCAAATGTTGTCCTCAATGTTTTGACAAAAGGCAAAGGCTAAAAATATGTATATAACTAATAAAGAAAAAAAGATATACTCCCTGGATGTATAGTTATGTAGGCTCATGGACTTATTGGTTGAGGAGGCTCGAATCCCACTTGCTAAAAATAAGCATTCAAATTGAACTCCATCCTTGTGTCATGTTAAACTCCATTGTTGCTCTTCTTATATTTTTAATGTCATCCCCCTATCAATAGATCCTTCCGATGGTGGTAAGACACTTTTTCTTTTTTTGATTCTTAATTATTTACAACTTGAACCTGATGGTTGTTAGGCTCTTTTGCTTTTTTCTTTCCATACCCAAACTGTGGCTGACACGATTGACAACTGCGGGGTGTGAATTTTTATGTTTGGGTGGTGGTGGAGATGGGTGAAAATGACACTTGTGTCATTTGGTTTGAGATGAATGGGTAGATAGTGGATTTAGGGATTTGGATTGATGAAAAAGTTGGTAAATGGGTGTTGACAGCAAAATTTTATTGGTTTAGATGTGTGTTAATAGTGGATTTAGAAGATAAAGGTGGAATTGATGGTTTTATGGTTTTGGTTTTGGGTGGTTCTGAAGATGAAGGAAGTAGATAGTGGATAAGGTGGAGAAAAATAAGGGTTTCAAATTTTTTTACGAGAAAAATTCTTAAAAAGAAAAAAAAAAACTAGAAACACTTCTTTTATAAGGTGCGGGCATGTTCTATCTAAACTTTGCTACTACATAGAAGACCTTGTTTTGGACATGCCCACACACTATGAAAAGAGAGTTTCTGATTTGAAAGAACTAAGAATTGAAAATTTGACTTCCTACTCCTAAAATCATTGCTCAAAAATAAAAGCAAACAAAGCTAAAATCAATATAAATTAGGTTGCCTCCCAATTAGTGCATTCTTTTCTGTCTTTGGCTAGACATACCTGTGCTTTAATCTTTATAATTTGATTATTCTAAGGTGATTTCTTCCACTTTAAATACTTGGAAACCTTCATAAAAAGCCTTGAGATGATGTCCATTCACTTTAAAAATCTTACTAGTATTTGGATTTTTTATTTCAACTGCACCATAAGGAAACACATTAGTTACAATAAATGGACCAATCCATTGAGAACATAACTTACTAGGAAAGAGTTTAAGTTTGGCATGAAAAAGTAGGATTTTTTGACCAATGGTAAAAGTTTTTCTTGCAATCATCCGATCATGAAAGTTCTTCGTTCTTTCCTTATAAATCCTTAAAATTTTCATAGGCCTCCTTATGAATTTCCTCTAATTCTTGTAATTGCAACTTTCTATGCTCTCCTACCTTATCCATTTGTACTCGAGTTGGTACCAACTCACCGTTTTCATTTTCAACCACTGTCATCAGTGTTTTTTTTCAGACCACTAAGAGAGGACTTACCCATTCACTATCAGAAATAGGATAGATTATACCTGCATCGAGTAATTTTAAAACCTCTTGCTTAACTACTTCCATCATAGGTGAATTCAATCTGCGTTTGCTTATCTCATGGGTTTAGTGCCTTTTTATAACAATATCCTATGCATACAAATAAAAGGACTTATACCCTTAAGATCTGCTATTATCTAACCTGTAGCCTTTTGGTGCTCTTTTAACACTCAAAGTAATCGTTCTTCTTCTGACATCTCTAGTTTACTAGAGATTATAATTGGTAATGTTTCTTTTTTTTCCTAAATAGACATGCTTCAAGTGACTTGGTAATGGCTTCAACTCTAATTACGGTGCTAGCACAAGGGAAAGAAGAAGTTTAGAGTGAGAAAAGGGTAATTTAACATAAGACACAACATTCTTTTTAGGTAAGGATTCTAATTCATGAATGGTGTGCTCAAGATCAACAATTAAAATTAACTCCCTTTCTATTTCGTTTAGCTTCTCGTTGTTAAGATTGTTCTCAAGTATAACCTTCACGTTATCATCACTTGTCAAGTGACAAATTCTCTATACAAAAAGGTTAATTCCAACCAAAGCAAATACAATATGTTCATCACTAGGATATCGTATGGCATCATATATATTAAATTTAATAGTTTCTCTATCAAATTCCATAGTGAGTGTCCCTTCATACACATTTATAATAGTTATTAAAGTTTTTAAAAATGGTCTCATTAGTAGTATTGGGGCAGAATATACAATAATATCCTCCCCTATGTTAAGCACATAGGAATCAGTGGGGAAAACCAAATTATTAACCTGAACTAAAATAGCTTCTAAGACTTCTTTAGGATATACATTAGACCTATTACCTAATTGTATTATTACCCCCTTTTTCTCTAATGGCCCAACCCTCAAGGATTTATAAATTGATAGGGACAAAACATTAATTAATGCACCTAGGTCCACCATTGCTCTATCTACTTTGATACTACCAATTTTGCAAGGTATAGTAAACATACATGGTTCTTTACACTTCGGAGGTAATTTCTTTTGTATCACTGCCGACACATTCTTATCAACTCGAATTTTCTCATTGCAAATTAATTTGCACTTTGTACTACATAACTCTTTAAGAAATTTAGCATAACGAGGAATTTGTTTAATTACATCAAGAAGTGGAATGTTTACCTTAACTTTGCGAAAAGTCTCAAGGATTTCTTTTTCCTTTTTAGATTTTGCAAATCAACTTAGGAATAAATGATAGGTTACAAAAGTTTTATTTGGCTCTGCACTCAAAGCCTTTATTTGCGTATTTCCAGGCCTAGGATTTTCTTCATCTATCTCAAGTTCCTTCTCCAACTCACGCTTTGACACTTATTTGCTAGGCTCTTTTAGCTCTTTTCCACTTCATAAAGTGATCGCACTCACGTTTTGTTTTGGATTGATTTCTGGTTGAGATGGTAGCTTCCTATACACTTTTGGGTTCTCTTTGCTCATCTCAGCCTCCAACTGATCTATTTTATTTCTCATATCACACATACTAGTCCTTATTTCCTATTAAAATTATTGCATGTTGTTAGTAAGTGATTGAAGCATATCTTCAATAGATGTACCTTGTTTTGATAAAGATTGATGTGGAAAAAAAAAGTGGTCTAACTTGATATTATGATTGAAATCCAGGTGGCTTTGCCTTATAGCTAAAATTTGAATGCTCCTTCCATCCTAGGTTAGAGGTATTTAAATAAGGATCATATCTTTATCTTTGAGAGCCTGTAAATCCTCCAACGGCATTAGCTTATTCATTCGGATCATCTTAAAGCATTGGGCACATATTAGTTGTATAACCTCAAGTTTTACATATGTTGCATGTTTTTACCTGTTGCATATTCCCTACAACCAATTTTTCGGAAAGAGATGTTAAATTATTTAATTGTTGCTGTACGAAATATTTGCTCACCTCATGTACCCTCTTCACAAGGTAGTCTTGCTTGGAGCCAAATTGTTGTGAGTTCATAGCCATAATAGAAATCAACCTCCTGGCTTCTTTTAGAGTCTTTTGCACTAGTGCCCCTCCACTTGTTGCATTCGCCATGCTTCTTTCTATCGACAACAACCCTTCATAAAAATATTGAATCAATAATTGTTCAGCAATTTGATGTTGAGGACAACTTGCACATAATAGTTTAAATCTCTCCCAAGATTCATAAAGGGTCTTTCCATGAGATTGCCTTATGCCACATATTTCCTTCCTAATATTTGCAGCTCTTAAAGCAGGGAAAAATTTTTCAAGAAATTGTCGCTTCATCTCATTCCAAGTCATTTTGGATCCCAATGGCAAGTAGTATAGCCAATCCTTTGCTGTATCAGCTAATGAGAAAGGAATGGCTCTTAGCTTTATCTATTCTTCAATAATACCCTGAGGTCTTATTGTCGAGTAGCCAACATAGAATTCCTTAAGGATGTTTTTGAGGATCTTCAATTGCAAAACCATGAAAAATCAAAAGTAAGTGAATAAGTCCAGATTTTAACTCAAAAGGAACTTCTATATTAGGATATTCAACGCAAAGAGATTGCTGGTTTAAATCTGGTGCAACTAGCTCATGGAGTGTTCTTTCTGCAGCCATTGTTTCATCAACATCTTTTGGATCGCTAGATGAACTGTTTGGATCAATTGCCAAATCTAATTCTGTTGATGACGATGTTGCCTCTATAGCATGCCTTTGCTTAGTTTCCTTCCTTGACTATCAATCTGTCTTCTCAATCTCCGGATCATATTGCAATTCACTTGTACGAGAAGAATGAGGTATAAAATAAACACAAAAATAATAAATATTAATAATAGACTAATCAAGGAAATAAATCTTTTAGCACCAGTCCTCGACAATGGAGCCAAAATTTGATGGGTGTCAAATCCAACAAAATAATTTTCCTACTATAATAAGATTTTTATATATAGTGATAAGTAGGACCGTCTCCACAGGGAATAGTAAGATCTGATTTCCTCTTAAAATTAACAAAATAAAATAGGGATTTTATAAAGTGAACTAAAATTAAATGGACTAAATAAGCTAAAAATCTATTAAGAATGTAGGAGAAATTAAACTAAAATAAACGTTAATATCACACAAACACTAGCCAAAGGTATAATCACAAGTTTTATTCTCACAACTGATCACGGATGCAAAGATATATTCATTATTCGAGAATAAATTGGTTATGGGCATTAGTACAACCTAACTCTCTACCCTTTCTTAGTTATTCGATAATCAAGATACGACTGCTAATTATTTCTCTGATTGATTATATAAACCTTAGATATGATCTTAGTGTTTTAATGTATCAATAGCATCAATAATGAGAGATGGATCGCCAATTCTAACCAATAAACTCATATGTAGGTTTATTCATATTAGGTTGTGAATTCTTCCAAACCAAGTTAGTTGCCACTTTTATTAGAACAATCAAACAATTACGGAGTTGATTTTCTAAATAGCTATAGATTATCCTATCAATCAAATGCGGTACCAAACATTCAATTAACAATGAAAATCATGTTTATTAAGCATAGAAGAACAGACAAATACTCAAGAACAATGAATAATATAAACACAAATTAGATCTCGCAGTCGTGGAGAATTAAACTTCGATATAATACCTTTGACTAGTTGAAAAGAATTTAGCCACACAGTGTCTTTTTGTTCTCTCTCAAAAAAAAGTTAAAAACCTAGAAAAATCCTAGAAAAACTATCTCCCCTGGTTCTCTCCCTTTTTTCCTTTTCATATCCTTTACAACTTTCCTAAAATTACCTAAATTCTAATCAGTTCTAGATTCTACTCAATTAGAATCCTAAATAAATCAAAATTTTAATTTAAGTTGTCTGCCTATAGAGCATGCCCACGTAGTGTCCACACCAGGTCTTTCTTTTCTCTTCTTAGGCTGCTCTAATCAACTCATTTAAGCATTTCTTTCTTTCTTCTAAGCTTTTTTTACACCTTAAACACAAAAAAAGTAATTTTCATCAGTTATCGCTCAAAAACTATGAAAAGATAAGAATTTAATAGTTAAAAATCCCAACATTTATGTTCACTATTAATAACCTTCTTTCACAACTTCCATGACATTTTTCCAAATCTTTCATTTAGGAAAAATGAAAACAAATATGAGCCAAAAATAACGATAAAGCATTTTTAATAAAATATTCGTTAAATAAGATGTGAAATTCGAAGTCTTCTCATACTAATTCGATTTTTTTCCTAAAAGCCCAATCAAAACCAAGATTTATAGGTGGTTAAGAAGTTAATGACGTTGAGGGGCATACCTTAGGCCTTTAAAAATTGAGTGGAACATCATGTCATTGAGGTAGTCAAAATGATTTCATAATGAATATAACCCTTTTTTCTCACAAAACGCTTACCAGCTCAAATGGCTTTGGTTGAAATGACAAATAGCCATCTTTCTCTATCCTTTCACAAATATAGAAAATTATTCCCTTTGTGATCCTCATTGAGCCTGATGAGTTATTATTTCTTTGAACCCTTAATAAGGATCACCCTCCATACCGGGAAGCAAAAAAGCACAACTTTAAGATCAGAAGAAGCAAATTCCATTTTAAAGTTACTAGAGGAACAAATTAGTTGTTATAAGGCAATTTTTGAAGACCAATCAAAGTTCAAATTTCAAGTTCTTTAATGAAAAATAAAAAAATTCAAATTTCAAGTTCCTTCAAAATGAAGAATAAAGAAAGTTGAAATCTTAAGTTCCTTCAAAGCAAAAAAAAATGAAAAAAGTTTAAATTTTAAGTTCTTCCTAACTGAAAACATACCAAGTGGGAATCCTTCTAAAAAGAAATTATCCTTGATTCAATCACTCTTAAGCACTTGATTTGGGCCTATCTATCCTTTTTTCTACACCATGAACCATGGCTTACATTACTTACCTACAAAAGTCCATTTCGATCAAACATAGCTCTTTGAGCTGTCGAGATATTCTTGGAAAACCCTATAAAAGTTTATCTTTTTAGATGATTTTTAAGTCCTCAAGATTGGCATTAATTAAAAAAATTAAAAAATAAAGTTATAGGGTAAAAACCCAAAATGGACAGTCTAAAACAAATCAAAGGCTTTGAAATTACTCCTAAATTGGCAAAAATAAACACTAATAGGAAATGACCCTTCATGCTAATTCATAAATCGCTTTGAACTTTTAAAAATTTCATGACATTAGTAAAAGCCTGAATGCTTGAATATTTTCTTTCAAGATAACCATTTATAACTTTGATATCCAACCTTAAGAATTGTTACTTACCTATGGCTTTCCGAATTAACCCCTTAAGACTTGGTGTTTAGTGGCATTAGTTTAATATCTATCGAGCTATTATGTTTGAAGATTAAAAAGATGTTATAACTTAATTGCTTACTTTTCAAGAAATTTCTATAAAAGGAATATCCATCTGAATTTGGTCTTGATAAACCTCAACCTTGTTATATCAATTTTTTTTAAGACAAATTCTAGCAATGCCACCCTATTTATCTTCTAAATTTATTTCTTCTTCTCGTTTAAAGATGTCCCAAATAACAATCATCAATCACAAAAAAGCCTTGACGTCATGACGAAAATAGCATATCCATTATCTTTGATATTAAAAAAATTCATGGTTAAAATTATTCTAAAATTTTCATAGTTTTTTATAAAGTAAATTCTTTCTCAGGTTAGAATGATAAAGTGATCTTGTTTCGTAAATCCTAAAATTTAGATAAACTTTAATACTGCTTATAATTTTAATGGGAGTATCTAATAAGTAGTGAAATGCTGACCCTTATTCAACTCTATAAAGTTGTGTCATTGAATTGATAAATATTAATTTGATATTAGATGACTTTTAAAGAAAAATTAAATAATTCCCAAATTCTTGAAATCAAGATTAGAATAAGGATTTCAAGGAGTAAAATTCAAATCACCCTTTAACCTTTAATAGCATGCCATCAAGAAAAAAAATTAGTAACAATGAGGCTCAGATCGATGAGACCTCGTTGACATATAGAAATCCTTATGACATATGAAATCTTGTCATTTTCATCCAATCCTGTGAAAAATAGGAGAAGTAGTATATAAATTTACTGACAATATGTCCTTTTCATATGGTTTATGAAAAATAGGTGAAATAAGATTTAAGTTTGTCAAAGATATGTCTTCTTCATTTAATCTTATGAAAGATAAGTGCAGTAGGATTTAAATTAACTTCATTCGATCCTCTAAAAGGTAAGCAAAGTTTTTGAGTAAGATATCTTCTTTATTCAATCCTATAAAAGGTAGGTGAAGTAGGATTTATGTCTACTTTGTCAGATCCAATGAAGGTTAGGAGGATTTTTGAGTAAGTTATCATCTTCATTCGATCTTATGAAAGATAGGTGAAATAGGATTTAAATTTGTTAGTAAGATGTCATCTTTACTTAATCCTATGAAAAATAGGTGAAGTAGGATTTAAGTCAACTTTGTTCGATCCCATGAAGGGTAGGCGGAGTTTTTTAGTAAGATATCCTCTTTATTTAATCCTATAAAAAGTAGCTAAAGTAGGATTTAAGTTTAATTCATTCAATCCTATGAAGGGTATGCAGAGTTTTTGAGTAAGATATCCTCTTCATTAATCTTATGAAAGGTAGTTGAAGTGGGATTTAACTCAACTTTATTCAATCTCGTGAAGGTAGACAGAGTGTTTGAGTAAGATATCATTTTCATTTGATCTTATAAAAGATAGTTAAAGCAGGATTTAAGTCCATTCTATTTAATCTCGTTAATGATAGGCGAAGTTTTTGAATAAGATATCCTCTTCATTCGATCCTATGAAAGGTAGTTGAAGTAGGATTTAAGTCAACTTCATTCTATCCCATAAAAGGTAGGCAAAGTTTTTGAGTAGGATATCCTCTTTATTCAATCCTATGAAAGGTAGTTGAAGTATGATTTAAGTTAACTTCATTTGATCCCATGAAGTGTAGGTGGAGATTTTAAATAAGATATCCTCTTCATTTAATCCTGTGAAAGGTAGGTGAAGTAGGATTTAAGTTACTTCGTTCGATCTTGTGAAGGGTACATAAAGTTTTTGAGTAAGATGGCCTTCGCATTCGATCCTTTGAAAGGTAGGTGAAGAAGGCTTTAAGTCAACTTCACTTGATTAAGAACCAGTGAAGTAAAATGGCATTTTCATTCGATCTTGTGAGAGGTAGGTGAAGAAGGCTTTAAATTAACTTCATCCAATTAAGCAGAAGGTTGCTAGTTTTTTTTTAAAGTTTTCTTCATTTGGTAGATAACCAAAACAGTTGGCCTATATATATATATATATATAAACACCCTTTCTATAGAAAAGCTTATAAGGCCCAAACAAATCTGTCTACTTAGTCTTTACCCTATTCTTAATCCTTAGCAACGGACAAAGAGAGGCAACTCTAGACACTCAATTTATCCAAAACTTTTCCTTGATAGTTTTAAAATATTCGAGATTGATAATTAGGCAATCATCCATGTAAAGATTGACTTCTTAATGTGGACTGGGTGTTTTCAAGACTTCTTTAGTCATACCTATATGGTCACACATGCACGTGATAAAAAAATGCAATTTAGAAGGTCTTAGGGAATAATTCTTCGATTAAAAATTAAATATTCAAGTACAAATTTAGTTTGGAACTTTATCTTTTTTAAAATTTGATCTATCACTGCATAGGATGTTATGGTTGGATTTACTATTTTTAGGGATTTTTCAAGATTTGTCATGAAATTTTGAGAGTTGACTATTGTATATTTTTATTGATATTTACGTAGTATTAATACAAAAAATTGGTTTTTAACTTTATTCTTGTCAAGTTTTAAAATTCATTTTGCAAATACTATCATGGTCGAATTTCCTACTTCCAGGAATTTTTTGAGATTTTTTGATGAAATTTTAGAAGATGACGATCGTATATTTTTACCAATACTTGTGGTATTTATATTGATACTCACCTCTAAAAATAAAAAATATTCAAGAAAAAAGATATATTGTCATTTTTTACCATAAGTTGTAAGTTCCCAGATTTATTTCTTAATTTTGAATTTTTTGTAGTACTATAAATATTCTACTCCTAAACTTTTTTCGATAAAAATTATTTTGAATTTCATATTTTCATCTTTATTATTTTATAAATTAATATGAATAATATGTCGAATTCAACTTATTTTTTTATAAATATTTGAATAATTTTTGAGAATTTTCTTATCTCCAAAATAGAAACTTTTTTTGTAAAGTTTTTCTGTAAAATTTTTCAGAGTTTAAAGTTTTAAATAGTTTCACATATTTCAATAAAATATCTTGGATACTGCTTCTTGAAATTTTAATTCATTTTTATTAAATATAATTTCCTTCTGAAAGGTTTTTGCTCGTAAATTTTTAAAGAGTTTGAAATTTTTAATTACCTTTTTCTTACATATAAAATTTCTTAAAAATTCATTTTGGAATTTTTATATGTTAGTTTTATTTTTAATAAGCCCAAAAAAATTTTTTTTTTCCATTTCATGGGCATTAAAACCTATTAATTTTTCTAAAAGGCCCGATAAGCCCATTAACTTTTCAAGGGGCCGCATAAGCTTATTTTGTCTTCTAATAAGCCCAATAAACTTATTTCAATTATAATCTGAAATTAAATTTTTTATATATAATTTTATTTCTTGAACGCATAATTTTTAAGTTTCAGCATTTATCCACATATTTTGTTTTTTTCTAAATTAGATTTTTTTCTCATTTTATCTTATCTCCATGTTCTAGATGATGATGTCATGCATGATGAAACATGCAAAATGACAAAAGCTTTTATTAAAGATTAATTAAAAAAGCGAAAAAAAAGTAATAAAGAAATAAATTCAAAAAAAAATTCAAAAAGCATTCGGCTAAGGGGGATTTTAGCCCTCCTTACCTAATTCTCTTCCTTTTAAATTAGTGGAAGGATGCTTATTAAGAGATATTGCTTTTCCATGATAAAAAAAATACTAAAAAGCATTGAAATTTCTTTGGATTTTAAGCTTTTAAGGTAATTTCCCTTGTAAAAATTTTATTTTTTTTATTTTATGATTGGTTCTTTATTTTAGTGAGCTTTATGACTGCTTAAGCTCATAGATTTTGATCAATGTTGAAAGTCCAAGCATGAAGGCCATGATCAAAGTTTGGTGATATATTGTTAAATTTAATTTTTTTTAGTAATAGTTTGATTATTATCTTGGAAAAATATATTTCTTGTGGAAATAATGTTGTGATATTTTTTAAATAATTTTATGTTATTTTTCTTGTTATTTTCTTGTTGATTTTTAATCAAATATGTTCATCTATTTGTTATTTTTCATGATTTTTTTTGCATATCTAAGCTTGGTCATGCATATTTGTGTGATATTCATGGTGTTTTGTTGAGGAAAAATTGTTTGTTATTGTTTTTATGGTTGGTTGAGAATCACTATGGCCATTGGATAATTTTTTTATGCTTGATTTTTGTTATATGTGGATTATTTTGTAACATTTGAAACTTGTAGCGGACTAATAATAATTTTACCAAAAATTTTAAAGCCTTGGGGAGGTGTTTCCCATGTTGTCCGAATCATACATGTTTTTTGTTAGTGAAGTTTTTTATGTTTTTAAGTTATTTTGTAAATATGAAAATCTTGCGGACTAAGTTGTAAAATAAAAAAAAAGTATTCCAAGGTCGTCCATGCTTTGCTGAACCACCTAGTGTACTTTTAAGTGTGTTTTTCATGTATTTCAACATGTTTGGATGTGTTTCACGTATTATTAACCTTTTAGGGACTTTTTGCAATTTTTGAAAGTTTAAAGACTTGTTTGCGAAAAGGTGGAAACAATGGTTGCAGACCAAGGGTGTTTGGTCGAACTCTTGATATGATTTTTGATGTGTTTGCCATGTTTATTTTGTGTGTTTTATGTTGTTTTGCAATGTTTATTTTATATAGCGACCAAGTTGTAAAATTGTAAAAAATTGGTGTCCATTAGAAAAACCTTGTATTACAAGGCCAAAAAAGTCTTTTCTCATGTTAAATTACCTATGTAAGGTATTTTGGTCATTTTAAGAATATTTCTAGCTTTTTTAGCAGCCCTTCAAGGGTTAAAATGTACACCTATTAGTAATATTTACAATTTAGGTCAATTTTGATGTCTAAGTTAGCCAGGTAGGGTAAAATTGTCATTTTTTATTATTATCAAGTCCTTTAGGGTTACCAAGATACTTATATATCAAAGGTACACTCTAGGGGCACTTTAGTAATTTATCTTAGAACTGAGTCCCTTATAATCATTAGGATACTACTATGTCGAAGGTGCATAGTAGGGATAGGTTTGTCATCTTATGATGTTATCGAGTCGATTAAGGTTACTAAAATACTTTCATATCGAAGGTAAATCTTAGGGACATTTTAGTTAATTTATATTAGAACCAAGTCCTATGTGATCACCGAGATATTTTTATGTTAAAGGTGCATAATAGGAATAAGTTCATCCTTTTATGATATCATCGAGTCCTTTAGGTTACCGAATACTTTCATATCGAAGGTATACCTTAGGGACATTTTTTTAATTTATTTTAAAAATAGTTTTTAGGGTCACTGAGATACTTTTATGTCAAAAGTGTATTTAAAGGGTACCTAGGATAAGTTGTTATTATTTTAATAAAACCAAAAATTTTAAAATTAAGGCAATGTCTCTGAATTAAAGTATTACCTGAAATTTTTTCCAGCATATCAGAGGAGTTCTATGGATTATTTTAATAACAAGATATCCTTTTAAAAATGAGAAAAATAGACTTTACGAATTTTAAAGAAATAAAACCTTTCGCATTCCTTTGGTAGGGTGCAAAATATATTTTAATTTTTAAAACCTTTTATATTCCTTCGGCTCTCTAGTGGTGTACAAAATATAGTGACAAAACTTGTAATGTTCCTCCGATCTCCGGTGGGGTACGATAGATATTTTAATTTTCAAAAATATTAAAAATTTGATTTTCTTATATGGAATAATAAATTTGTTTCATAAAATTCTATTTTGATATCTAAGACTTATAATTAAATACCAAATATTGAAACTGAATAAAGATTAAATTTTAAGTTAGCATGTGATTAATAAAGTATCGATTATCGAGTGTCATAAGACCCATTCTTCACTCATGATTGTAACCAACTCCCAGACCCTTTCATATGATCTCTGATATTATTGCTGACCTTGAAATTTGTTTTCAAGGGTTTCGTAACTTTCAAAATGCGAACTACTATAGGTGACTAATCTTTCCTTGCCAAAATAGATTGTGGTGACTCCAAGATAAATTATCATTTTGTAATGACCATTTGGGGTTGAGTTTAGTGATTGATTTATCTCGACTATTCGATCCCTAAAGACGAAAAATAAAAAAAATAATGTTATATGGCCCTTAAAATAAAAAATAATAATATGTAGATATATATAAGAACGATAAGTACACCCCCTTTTAAGTAGAGTTGGCCAGGATTCATATCGGGGCCATGTTGTGACACTTAGAAGATAGGAATATTCATTTGGTAAATCAAAAAAAGCTATGCATGCCTGCAAATTGAGGAGGCTTGGGTCTTCAAAGAATGAAACTTATAAATAAAGCTCTATTAGGCAAACAGGCTTGGAAAATAATGATAAAACAAAAACAAGTTATGTCCTAAGCTTTGAAAGTAAAATACTATTGGAGATCAAATTTTAAAAAAGTTAAACTGAAACCTTATGACACTTAAGGATGGAAAAGTTTACTTACTGGCATAGATATGTGTCTTAAAGGATTAGATGTTCAAATTGAAGAGGAAAGCTTTCCACATGTCAAAAAAAGTAAGTTGTCGCACTTAGCTAATAAAATTAGAAATAGTTATAGTCAATTGATCGTTAAACCTATTATCCATCCTATTAGGACAAGTTGACACCTGACTATTGCCAAGGTTCTGCTTGAACTAAGCACTATTCAAAGTTTTCATAGTCCAACCTTTTCCTTTTTTGGTGAAGACAACAAACTAGTGTGACAGTTTGACTTCAAAGTTGAGTTTTCTATTAAATCAGCTTATTAGATGCTTTTACAAGATGAAAAACTGTCGAATAGCGATTCTAATGATTCAAACATTTGGAACAAGCTCTAGAAACTTAAGTTGTCACACTTAGCCAATAAAATTAGAAATAGTTATAATCAATTAATGGTTAAACCTATGATTTATCCTACTAGGACAAGTTGGCATTTGACTATTGCCAAGGTTCTACTTGAACCAAGCACTGCCTCAAAGTCTTCATAGTCAAACCTTTTCATTCTTTGGTGAAGACAATAAACTAGTGTGGAAGTTTGAGTTCAAAGGGATGTTTTATGTTAAATCGGCTTATTAGACGCTTTTACTAGATGAATAATTGTTAAATAGCGATTCTAATGATTCAGACATTTGGAAAAAGCTCTAGAAGCTTAAGTTGTCATTCAAAATAATGTTACTATTAAGGAAAATTTTGAACAATTGTCCTCTATCTTTTAGAAAGAAATATCCAAATTTCAAGACTGTGTCTATTTTTGTAACCAAGAAGAAGAGACTTTTGAACATAATTTTTGTCTAATGTCAGTATGGTTTGCTTTAAATTTCTCTCTCTAAATTGATAGCTTTAAAATAGATAAGTTGAGTAACTGGGTCAAACAATGGTCGTTACTTAAAGATATCCATCTTTGGGAAACAAAAATCTTTCTCTCTCAATTCATTAGCATCCTTTGGTCAATTTGGAGGCATAAAAATGCATGCACGTTTTAGAATTGCGAACAAAATCCAACTAAAGTTCTCTTCCAACATAAAGCATAATGGGTAAGGATTCTTGAAGCCTTCTCCAACAACCATCAAAGTCTTTAATAGGACATAATCCCCAAAAAACATACTATGAAGGCCATGCAAGTTTCTTTTAGAAACCAAACAAACACATGGTGGTTGTTTTTTACTGTCAATAAAAACACCTACATAACTCATACAGGGTTAGTAGCACAACACAAGATCCAATAGGAAACCCATATTGCTAAGCAAAAGTGTTGAGGCCTCTACCACCGTTTATATAGATTAATTCTCCTTCAATAGGCATTGTGCAAATCATTCCTACTCAATGCTAATATAATTGTTTGTGGGGATGCTAAGAACAAGTGGGAAAAAATCATCAATGGTTGAAGAGAGTTTATTGGATGATGCATCCAGTTCTTGATGATATCCATCAAATAGTAAGGGTAGGTATTCAAATTCAATTAAGCACATAATGGCATCCATTGGAAGTAGAGGTTATGAAAATGGCATAACAAGTGGCTTTGTCAAGAATCTTCTTTAGCTGGTTGTCATATGTGAGGAATTTCTTTTATGCCTAACACTTTTTATTGAATCCTTGTCTTATTACCAACAAAAAAAAGAAAAAAGTGGAACGATTATTTTATTACGAGTTGTCTCATAATTACAAAATCACCGTGGTGATCTAATTATTATAATGATAAGATTATCAAAGTGGTTTAATCATTCATGATTTTGTATTATCATTTTTTAAACAATATTATAAATCACTGATGATCATAAAACCTAAATATTTAATATTATAAGATAAAAAATAATTAAGTAAAAAAAAAATCCAAAATAACTTTACAAAAAATTACACATGTCTAACGACTTCAAAAGTTTACCATAAGAGATTATTCTCAAATGTCATCTAGAATTCTATGAACCTAATGGGTCAAAAAATTTAGGGTAAGCTATAAAAATCTCTTGTGGTTTAAGGCTAGTAACACCTAGCTCCTTATATTTTAAAAAATGATACTTACCTCCCTTGTACTTTTATTTCTTCTCATTTCATCTAAAACCATTATAAAAACATTAAAAAATTAAGCGAAATGTCAATTTTGCCTACCTTAACTGAGTACTAATTTTTTTAGAAACACATAAATCTTTTCAATTTCGTGCCCAAAAAAAGACAAAAGTTGACCATCTTTCTTCCTAATTGAACAGTTGAAGAAGACGGCGTAACATGGTCAAACTCAATGTTCCAACGAGCTGGTGAAATCGAAGCTCGCGAATTGTTTTGTTACTCTACGAAACCACCGTTTCTAGCCACCCAATTCTTATGTGACCTGTTCAATGAAGTTTGAAAAAAAAACCCAAAAAAAAATTGTCTCCATAAACTATTTTGTCATCGTTTTCTCCTGATACAAACTCATATGCAACCTCAATATGAAAACAACCCAAAATCCTAAATGCAAACCCAAAATCTACATATATTCTTTATTCTTCTCTACCTATTTTTTCTATTCTATTCTCTTCTTTTCACAAGTTGATTTCTTTGCCCCAAAACATAGAAAATAAGAATATACATATTATTTCACAATCCAATCTTTAGTAACAAATTAAAAGACTCCAACAATTGCTTTCACTAATTTTTAAATTTTACTTTGTTTATAAGGAGAAAAAAGTTTAATTTAGAAAAGACTTGGAAAAAGAAAGAATGTTAAAATTTAAAGATTTGGAAGATTAAAAAGGTAGTTTTTTAGACTTTAAAGGTAGACCATCATCAACATCCAATACCTAAATTTAGCAGATTCTAAAAATTACTTTAATAACTAAATCTCACAAAAACACTAGCAAAATTTGAACCTTTTCCATTTATCAAATAAAAATAAAAAACAAAAAGTCAATAAACTTTAATGCTAAACAAAAATAGGAAAGATGAAACACAAGAAAGAAAAGGGTAAAAAATTTTAAAAACAATAAAAATCCTTACTTGAGATTTGACAAAACTATGGCTCTGAATTTAAGCTAGATTCTTCAATTTTACCTAAGAACAATAAAGTATATATCAAATTAAATAAAATCAATTTTTAGAATTAAATTAGTAAAATGTTAGGGTTTAAGCTTGGAACAATAAAACTTATTCACATGGATAAAATAAACATTTCATGTTAGTTTTACAATGTTAACTCAATTGTAGACGAAATGAAAGTATAAGATATAAATATTCATTTTTAAAACAAAGGGTTAAGCGTTATTTCTCATAAATAAAAGTGATTTTTTTGTAGTTATTTAAAAAATTTATAATTTTACTTGATAAAACAGATAAAATTAAAAAAATTATTAAATTAATGATAAAGTAAAAATGAAAATCGATTGTAAATTTTTATTGTTAAATTAATAAAATTTTCATGCTTATCCATAATTTTTTTAACCATTTTTATTTATTTATTATTTTTTCTACCATCCATTTCATTTGAGCCGTTTAAAATTTCGTTTTATCCATCCGCAACAGACGGACATTGCAATCAGATCAAAGATTCAAAGTCGTAAAACTTAAACAAAGTCCAATCCAATCAAACGCAATTCACAGAAAGTAAAAACTCCGACGCGAGCGCAATGTCCACTTCCGATCTCAACAAGCTCATCTCCAAAGCCGACAAGCTGTAGGCCTCTCCTCAAACCTCTTTACTTTTATATTCACAGATTGTGTTACAATTTACTTAGATTTTAAGATTCTCATATTTCAACTTTTGGGGGTTTTTCTTTTTTTGGGAGGGGCGGTTTGATATCCAATCCCATCGATTGTATTGTTAATTGATCAAATTGATTTGAGGCGAAGAAGGGGAAAAAATGGCAAAATGAATTAATCAGCATCACCTAGTTTGAATTGAAAATTATTAGCTGCTTTATTTACTTTGTTTATATTTGTAGAACAAAGCTAAGTCTTACAAGGTGGAGTGCTGATTGGAAAAGTGCTACCCTTTTGTATGAACAAGCTGGTATGTTGTCTACTTATTATTCAACATCTAAGATTTTATCTAAATTATTCAATCGATTGTCTTTTCCCAATTTTTCTGTAACGAAATTCAATATGTAAATTCTATGGTTATAGCGGTTTTCTTCATTGATGTTCATGCTATATGTAGCGAATGGGTTTCGAGTTTCAAAAGACTATGAGAAAGCAAAGTTGGCATTCGAGAAAGCTTCGAAAGGACAAGAGATGCTATCTTCGTATCCTTAATTAGGTTCTTTTGCTTTTGTGTGGACCATTTATTTTGCTATTCGTTTTATTTCATGTCCTGCATGTATATACTTGTTCTGGCTCAAGCTTTTAAAACTTCTAGACTTCAACTTGGAGGTTTTAAGTTCGAATCTTGACATGGTGATGGGATAAAAGAGGTTTTACTTCATCTTTTGTATCCCAAGCCTAATGAATCTGCACATGTACCAGAAAAAGGCAAAAATTTCTCCCTTGTTGCATCCTTTATAAGCAAATCAGTCCCTGGGATGCTGCTAAACACATGGAGTCTGCTGCTGCTCTAGCAAAGGAACTACGCAGCTGGACTGAGGTTGTTGACTTTTACCGAAGGGCATCTGAGCTATACATGCAGTGTGACAGACCACAGCCTGCATCTGATTCACTCGCCAAGGCTGCCCGGTAAGGACATTACTTAAACCTTTTGTAGTCTGAATTCTGATTTTACATCATTTCAACTCTACTGATTTCCAGTCGAGGTTTTTGCGTTGCAGCTGGTATTCCTGATTATAGACGCATTTATTATTTTTTATATGGAACTTCTCTTAATGTTTCTTTAAGTTCAACCACAGTTGAACTTTTTTCATTAAATTTTTTCTTTTTGCATGATCTGATAATGTAAACTGAAGTCAAATTCTTAGCTTATCAATGCTATTATTGTTTCTTTTCATTGCCACATCATCAATCTATGAATATGCTATTTGATTTGAATCGGCTGCCAAACACTATTATTAATAGTTAGAACTACTTCCGTTTGTTTTGTTTTGGATTGTGTCAAGATATTATATTGCTTATTGTAGATAATGTAATTAAATCTTCAGTTTTTTTCCTGGTTATTATGGCATTAATATCATTCTTTTGAAGTACTTGCTTAGCATGCACCAAAAAGCAAGTTCATAAAAATTCTGGAGCAAAACTGGATTTTTTTTTTTAAAAAAAAAAATTTTAAGGAAAATCTATTTATGAGATAGGCACTAGGTTATGTGCAAGGAAATTGGGTTTTAAGATGAACAGGGCTCCTCGAAGGCTACAAATTAAGAGTCTTGGCCAGAGAAAAGGAAGTAAATAGGAAAAAGCAGTGTTCATTTTGAGTGTCACCGTTGAAAGGACAAAATCTAATAATTGAATGGTTAAGAGGAGGATGGAGTGGCTGAAACAAGAAGAGTTGGAGGAAGATAAAACCAAGAGGAAACATTAGTGTTTCATTTTAGGACTCAATAAAAAATCAAAAGTATTTAAATAAATTGCAGTATTCAATTATTTAATTGACTCTTAAAGGCTTGCTTTTGATGAAGCATAGCCCAAATGTCATTGATTTTTAATTTTCTGAATTTTCAAATTCAAAGATTCCAGCAAACAGTTGAGTTTCACTCCTTGTTTTTTCTTCACTTAAGTTTGTAAAACCTGGTCTTTATTGTTAAAACACTAAGAGGAAACGGAGATACATATAAATGTAACTATTATTGATAACTTGAAGAAGATCGATTCCCTATGCCGATATGCGTTAAAATGAATATTCATGCAAGATGTAATGGTTTTTGTTTGTTTTACAGATGTATTTATTTTCTAATGCCTTTCTGCTTAATGTTTGTAAATTTGCTGGTGTAATCAATAATCTCTTCAAGAAACCTTTGAAAGAAAAAAAAAAAAACAAAATTGTCTTTGTTTCTTATGCAATAATATATTTACTTGCCACATCTCCACTCATATCATGAACAGCAGTTTCTTTTTTAATCTCTCAGTACTTGTTCTTTGTAGTGCTGTGGAGGATGCTTTGCCTGATGATGCCATTCAACTATATACTGATGCTTGTGTTATTCTCGAAGATGATGGAAAGGAACAGATGGCCTTTGATCTATATCGTGCTGCAGCTAGTATTTATGTAAAACTTGAGAAGTAAGGATTTGCTTCTTCTTAATCTATGAGATACAGTATCATGCTATATTAAATTCATAGGATTCAGAAATAAAAGTTACACCCTTGTGCATCAAACGCTGCCCTATATTCTTAAAATTAGAATGCTGTTGTTTCTTAAAATAATAGAAAAAAGAACAAAAGCTGGAGAATAGATTTTGTTATAGTTAATTACAGATTTTTATTGCTAAAGGATTTCAAATGCATTTATGTGGCTTTGGCCTCATGTCTGGAACTATGGACTTCAGGCTGAGTAGACAAAAGCTTTGAATTGTTATTTTTTTTTTTCAATCCAAAATTTGGCCTCTGTTTGCATGTCTAGTGAGTCCGGAGCCCTTTTTCTTTTGTTTGGGAAGCCACTCTGCATGTTTATTGCTGGCAGCATGCACTGAGTTCATGACCGAATGTGATTAATGTCATATGTGTTGGAATGCCTGTAAATTTAGAGAATCTGTTCAGGTGACTACATTGTTTGTATATGTAAGCAAACCTTATATGAATAAGCATTATTTATGGTTTTTGTTATCCTCAGGTACACGGATGCTGCTACTTTTCTTTTGAGATTGGGCTTAGCAGCTGATAAGTGCAATGCTACAAACAGTCAGTGCAAGGTGCAACTTTATATTTTACATCGAAATTATTAACCTTATTACTTCATATCCATTCATTTGCCATTCCGTTCTCCTTGTTTGGTATTTCAGCTGATAATTTTTTCCTGAGAAGTGTAATGTGCCAAATTTTTGCTGATTTTTCTCTTCATCCATGTATGCTTTTAGAAGTCTGTGATGCTTCTTTAACTTGCTGTTTAGTTCAATTACGCATCTTTGTGGTAATTTATTCAAAATATTTTATGAGTCCAACCCTTTATCTTTTCCTTATTGTGGCTGCTAGGAGATAAAACAATTTGCTTATGTTTTTGTTTACTTCTTTGCAAGGATGAAAGTAGGATTTTTAATCTGAACGGCCAAAGTCTTACATGAACCTTTTTAATGCTACATATGAAACCAAGTAAAGTATACCTTCTCTGTCTCAAATTGGATATATATATATATATATCTTTGACTGGGTATGCGGATCAAGAAAATGCTTTCTAAATCAAATTTCCCAACAAGTTTTGGTTGATCCTTGAAGTGTGAATAATAACTGTCTGCCTCTATAAACTGATAGTTGTTTCACGAACAAACTGACTTCTTAATCAGATTTGAGGTACTGAGGAACTTCTTGGGCAAAATCATAACCTAATATAGTGGTTCCTACTTCCTTCAATTAAGTGGTATGTAGTGCCCATTTCTATATAGCTTTTCATTTTTCTTTTTTAAAAAACTTTTGGGTGCTTTCTAATGAGCTACGTCTAACAAAGTATACCCGCGTATATGTGTGATAAAAACTTAATCCATGAGGCATTATTGATCTTGGTACCATGTAGTTTAATAAATCTCACATTCTTGCAATCATCCGGTGGCTATTGTTCTTTTTTACTTGTTTTGCACTAACATTTGGTTTTTTTTTTTTTTGAAGGGAAACTTTGTTGATAACAATATGCTAATTCTAATAAATATATAATTTCAGGCGTATCTTAGTGCAATTATTGTGTTTCTTTATGCTCATGACTTAAAGCAAGCAGAAAAGTGCTACAATGACTGTTTGCAGTAAGTGCAGTTCTCTCTCAGCTTCCTTTCAAACCGATTTGTATTAGTACTCAAATATCTACTAATTTTGGGATGTGATTAATGGCTCTCAAGTAGCTGATCTTATTAGTGCACAATCATTTGATTGATGTATTGGTACTCATCATTATCATATGAGACATTGCAAGTAAAAGTGATTCTCCAGCAACTATAAACAACTTTGCCATAATATCTTCAACACCTAGATAAACTTATATTTAACCTGTTTTGGCTGTTTGTTTTCTATCTGAAATTTTCTCAAAATGTATCTAGACTATCTCAATCAAATGCATCTAGCTACTAGCATCGATTCTTCACCCTGCAACCTTACTGTACTGTAAATTGCCTTTTTGTTAAACAGTTTTTTCCATTCCCCTGAAGTGGAAAAATTAATTGTGGATCCAATTAGCAATTTGCTTTACGCCAATGACTTAGAAAACTTTTGTGTTTACTATTACCAAATTATGTTGGTCCAGATTCTATCCTTATTCCCTCTCTCTCGCATTCATGGATGTTGTGTGGCTTTTTTTTTTTTTTGTCGTGTAGTAAAGCAATAGAATGATCATAGTTAAACTTACGGCTGCTGTAATCAGATATCAGATTGTTTCTGGATTGTTATTTATGAAACTCACTTCCCTTATTTTTCGATTATATATTTCTACCCTTTCCAATGTTTGGTTTTTAGTGCTCAATGTTGTCTCCCCTACCACAAGGGAAAACCTTTTACACATTCCTTAAGATTAATGCTGTAGCAGAAAGCATTTAGAAATCGACAATACTTTACATTTTTTTTTCAGGTCTATCATTATACTGAATGGTAATGACTTTTTTTTTGGTTGAGCAAAATGTGATCTAAATACTATTCTCTTTGTATCTTCTCAGAATTGATGCTTTCTTAAGAAGTGATCAGAACCGCTGTGCTAGTAAACTACTTTCTGCTTATACGGAAGGTGATGTAGAAGAAATCAAACGTGTGGCTCAGTCGAGTACTATTTCCAATCTTGACAATGTGGTATATATTTTTGACTATTTGCACCTTTTTTTATTCTTTTTTTTTGTTGGAAATAATTGTGCGCCTCGTACAATAATGCGAATGATTTTATGTGTACATTTCATCTTCTGCATGCTATAGTTGGTTTAAATCACATATCTAAGAGAGATCTGATTTATGCAACCGTGGAAGGTTCTAATAGAGCTAAAACTGTGCAATCGTAGGCGACACTTAAACTCTCAAGTCCCAATAATTCTGTAACATTTGCAACTTTGGCATTACTGTAAATGAACTAGATATGCTTTTGGTTAACTGTTGGATTATATTTTGACCAACTCTTTTAGCATTGGACAAGCAGTGCGGAAAAAGATTTTGAAAACAGTTCCTTTGTTCCTTTCGTTCATTTTGTTCTTCATGCACTCAAAGACTTTCTGATGTGTCTCATGTCTATCAGATTAAGATTGAGTGTTCCATTCTTCTTGGTATATCTATCCTGGAATATGGGGATTAACTTTTACAAACAACCCGGCAGTGTATGCAATGTTGGACTCAAAATTCTGTGTCTCAGATCACATGTATGCATTTTGTTGTTCTTTCATGTGAAGGAAAACGGATAAATTCCCAGCTAAACATTCCTCCTCCATTATGATTTATTTGCAAAGTGGAATTCTTCCATTTTGGCTGAGAGGTTCTTCTAAAGAACTAATATGTGAATAAAGCAATACAAAATTAGAAGCACATGTGCATCTGCATCCGGGCTGAAGTTATAATTATTACATGCATATTGAATCTTTATATAAGCTATTGAAAACTGAGATCATCAAATGGGACATGCTAGGACAAAAGGAAAGTATTATCGAAGTTAGAAGAACTGATTTTTGGTTATAAACTATCACTTGAATTTCTTCTTCCCCAGAAAAAAGGCTAGGTGGAGCATACTACTATTTTTTTTTTTAATTTTGGTGTCCTCCAGTTGATTTATTTTGCCATTTTCCTATGGAACTTTTGTGTGTGTGTGTCTATATATATATATAACAGTGTCGGTTTTCTAGAAGGGGGAATGGGATGATGGGATGCACAGCATTGTGGCATGCTACAAGCTACGTTCCCATCTTCCAATTGCCACCCTTCACCTTCGCTTATTATCTATTGCTTGGTGCTCAAACCAGGTATCAGGATATGTTTTCATTGTGCATATCATCATCTATTAAATTGTCCACTGGCTAGGCGAGAATGCAGTTAAGGAAAAAGCATATCGTGTTTTTGGAGTGGACCTCCTGAAATGAGCTCCATTTTCTGTACCAGGATCGAGGGCCATTTTGATGTTTGTTTTATGTATCAAGTCCCACCATAAATCTCCGAAAATATTGGTTGCCTGTGAATATCCATTTATATTTTGATGTTAATCTTCAATGGGGCAGGACCTGCAATTCATTCAATTGCAGACAATTTGACTAAAATGAAATTTCTGTGGCAGGTCATAAAGCTCGCAAGGAAGTTGCCTACTGGTGACGTCGATGAATTTCAAGCTGATGCTGCTAAAGGTGAGGAAGAAGCATTGGATGAAAATGACCTGACATGAATGTTTTACGTTACTCATGGTTTGTAATCATGATGGGTGTTTCCATTTCATGTAATTACATAGAAACGTGTTTGGTTTGAAAATTTGCTTAATTCGTGTGGTGTTGTGTTTTGCCAACTTAAAAAATGACGTTTAATCATCTTCTAAACAGTTGCTTGTTATATGAATGGACCACCGATTGTTGTCTTTCACATGCAATTTGCCCATTTTGGAAATTTCTTCTTCCTTCCGTTAACAGACTCTTTCTTCCCTCCCCTTTTTAAAGGTCATTAATTAATTTTTATATGTTTTGGCTTTTAAAACTACCAACACACAGTGCTTCGCAGTGGGCGTGAATTTGCTAGTGTCTTCGTATAACATAATAATCAAAGCTCAAACATACATTTATCTAAAACGGAGAGACAAGCTAAATACGGTTATATTTTTTATCTTAATTTTTTTAATTGAAATGCTTAATTTTCTGGTAATTCTAATAGTTTTTTTTCTCTTTTGGGAACTTTCATTTAATTTCTAACTCGATACTAAGAACAACGATTATATCTGACGTCATCTTTTTTATTTTATTTGTTCGCTATAGCCATTTTATTTTGTTTTATTTATTTTCATGATCTTTGGTTTTATGAATTTAATTTAGCGTACCCTGTTGGTCTTTTTCAATTATCCGCTTAAGGGCAGCCAAACCAGGCCAACAAAGAAACTGAAGCGTGAGAAAACCTTTAATACTTATTTTTTTCTTAGTAATTTATAGATTTGGCATTTAAGGTTCATTTCGATGGACCGGCAAATTAGTTTCAACAGGATTGAAAACAGTAGTTATAAGATTAGTTATTAAGGAAGAATTGTTATTATAACAGTAAGATTAAAATCAATGATGGGATATGTAAAAGTAGCATTGATAATGAGGTGAATTATTGTAAGAGGAAAAATTACTATAAAATTTATTGGATTAAAGTATATATATATATAATAATTAATTAAAAAATTATTAAAATCATATTTATGTAACATAATAATTATTAAAAATTATTAAAACTATATTTATATCAAATTATTTAAATATATGTGTCATAAATAAACTAATAAAATAAAATTAATAGAATTTAAAAAATAAATAGAATAACAACCGATTTAAAAAGGGGACAACAGCGGTTTTACTCTCGCCCTTGCCCCTAAAGGGTGCACTTGGATACATCTCAATCCACAGCATTTTGGAGGGTTTTTACCCCCTTAACTTCCACCGGTCAGAATAATTCTCTGTTTTACCCTTTTTTATTTTTTTATTTATTATTTTTAATAAATATTTAATTATTTAAGTAATAAATAAATTTATATCTTTTATGTATTTTTAACTTTTATTTAAAAACTTTTGAATTATCTATTTTTATTAACTCTTTCAAATTTATACTATGTCAATATTTTTGAATGAATAAATTTTGAAATTGGAAAATGTAAAATAAATTAAAAATTTGATAAAAATACATAACGCTAATCATAAATATTACTTTACTAAGCTTTAATATGTGTGAATATATTATTATTAATCGTATACATATATATTAATCTAATGTTCTTAATAGTAATTTTTTCTTATCTATATAGTTCAACTTATTGCCACTATTACAACATTAGAATAAAAACACATAATGTTCATAATGCATTTGAATCTGAAACACATATTACAATATTGATTTTATTGTCATCGCTATAATATCAAATCTAACTACTATAGTAACTAATCTCACTGCAATCACTGTTTTCAATCTTACTAGAGCCAATTTCCTCACCTATCGAAATATAGTGAAATTAAAATGCAACAGTCGCGATGAGATGAGAATATAAAATGACCATTAAGTACATTCAATTAAAATGAATGTATATATATGATAAATAATTAAAAATTATTAAAATATATTTATATTAAATAATAAAATATAAATAAAATTATATTTATGTTGAATAATAATTAAAAATTAATAAATTATATTTATATTAAAAAATATATTATTAAAATTATATTTACATTAAATGATAAAAAATACATTAAAAACTAAAACTCGTACTTATATTAAATAATTATTAAATATTATTTATATAATAAAAATTAAATAAAAATAAAAAAAGGGATTTCACCCCCTTTTACCAACCATTAAGCCTCTAGTTTGGTTAGGGTTGTTCCCTTATTAGGTTGTGCACCCAACGGAGGGTGTGTCCACCAAAAGCCTATGTGATGGACTCGAGGTTCAATGTGGTGGGATCCAAACGAAGCTAAAATGTTGGAGTAAAAGGGTAGTGCAGTTAAAGTTTCACTAGGAGTGTAGTTTATTTCAAAGGAGATTGGAGGGTTTTATTCTAAATTTAAGTTTGATGTGCCTAAACAAAACCTTAATGAGTAAGGATCTTTAAAAGCAAGATTTTCTTGTTCCACATCAATTTTTTTGATAAATCTTTTGTTTTAATAATTCATAGATATTGTCTTTAATGAGTAGCAAATCTTTAAAACTTGTTAAATAAATGCTAAAAATATATTAAGCTCTACTCCATTTCAAAACCCAAAAGAAAAGAGTGAAAGAGATAAAGATTGGGGGAAGGAAAGTACAAACTCAACCATACTAAAAGAAAGATGTAATAACATAGTGATTTAAAATTGATATAAAGAAGATAAATGAGAGATAGAAAGAGATAGACTAGAAAGAAGAGTAGAAGAGTAGAAGAGTATAGAGAAAGGGAAACTTTTGACAATCTTTAGTACAATATGATGATTAATATATGCTTCTACATACACATTTCCAGAAAATTACTTAAGCAATTTCTAGAATATGGAAGAAACTAACTAATAGCTATAATTTATTCATACTAGCTAATGAGTTCTTGACAACTCAATTGGTAATTTTGCTTCTTCTTATGCTAACTCCATGTCTAAAGTCTAGCTTATCAGCTTCCATTTTCTTGTTAACTCTAGCTTCTTTTCCTTGTATCAGCTTCATTATTTCAACCCGTGGCTTTGTCTTTGGCTTACCCATAGCTTGACTGGTTTATACCTTTGGCTATTTCCTTAGACTGCTTTGCCTTATTTCTATCTTACCTGCTAGTTCCTAACCTTGCCTTATTTCTATCTTACCTGCTAGTTCCATAATAGTACCCCCTTTTCAAAAAATCTTTGTTCCCAATGATCAAATAATAAAAATTGGAATAAAAGGATGCACTTCAAGTTAGCAATATCAAAAATCATAAGTGGCATTCTTTTCTCCTAAATAGCTGTTCTACCAATGCAACAAAGCTTATCTCTAGATTTGTAAGTGGTGTAGCACCTTCTAGCAAGTTCACCCATATTTTACACTTTCTATAGTAATGCTATGAGCATTTTATAGAAAAATACTTGACTATAGCATCTTTTCTTGGCAGGGTAAGGTTTATATCCATTGTAATCAAAGCAAGTTATACCAATAGCTATAAAAAAATGATGGAACTTCTCACATTTTTTGGCTTAAATTGTTCATTACCATAAAATGAAGTTGCATTGTATTGTAGGATCTCACATTTTGACATTAATGTAAATTACCTTGGAAATGCAACATAAACTTCCTCTAAAATAACAACATAGGCTTTCCTTTTACAGTTGCTCATTATTTCAACTAATTTAAGATCCAAGAATTTTTCATAGCTATTAATAGTTACCTCAGAATTGCATCCTTCATGTTGGCAACTAGCCACTATTGCATTTAGTAATTGGACTTTTACATGTTGATTCATGCAAGAAAAGTAATATATTGACAACAACCATCAACTAAAAACTTCAAGCATAAATATCTTCAAAACATATAATACAAGTCTTTTTTAAACCCTTACCTCTACTAGTGTCTTTAAGCCAAGCAATCTGAGAGACTATTTCATATCTTGTTAGATTGAGCACAAATTTCCTATCATTATAGTTCACCAGTGATAATTAGAAATAAGTAAATTGCTTTTGTAGAAGTCGCCTCATTAGCTTTTCTTCTTATCATGCTCTATTCTAATCTACTTGTCAGAAAATGACAAACAAAAAAATCATCAACAAAATCAGTACCCCTTTCGAAACCAAACTTAATGTCACATTAAATCCATGAACCATAGCATTAACTTTTGAGATTTTGTTAGACCTTTTAGCAGTGAATGAAATTAAGAGGGGGTGCATTGATTTCTCAAAATTTTAGTAAATTTAACTTTGACAAATAAAATTGAGAAATCTAAACTATAAACTTTCAAGTGCAAGTTAGTAAATAAAATAAACAATTAAAGTAAAGGGAAAGAAGAAGCAAACTTGATGATTAATAGAGGTTTGGCCTCAGTTGCCTACATCCTCTACGTCGGCCTCACTTGCCTCAGATTTTTACAATTCACTAACTTGAATTATTTACCTTTCAAAGACAAGGTATAACCTTTACACTCCCTATCTTTCAAGGCTAAGATAGAAACCTTTACCCCTTATCTTTTGTGGCTAAGATAAAGCCCTCTCTCACTACTTTTGAAGGCTAAGTAGAAACCTTCTCTACTTTTCAATGGCTAAGTAGTAACCTCCCTTTTTTTTTCAAGGATTTGAGTGTAAACAAATCAAACCTCTAAAGGTTAGGTGTTTACAAGAATTTTGGCTCAAAGAAAATATGTATCTAAAGATACAAAATGAAGAATACAAAAATAGGAAGAATTAATCCTATATAAAGATGAACTACTTAG
>JBBYHO010000016.1:14401806-14447386 GCA_038382025.1 Adansonia gregorii
AGTGGCTTATTTATAGCCTTGATCATGATTCTAGCCGTTGGGAACATTTGGTGAAGGAATATAGCTGTTGGAGCCTTTAAAATGTTGTTTCCCATTGTTCCCCGTGCCTTTGTGTTGATACAATTAACTGGGTATCGATACATTATGTTTAATGGTCCAAAATATGACCGTTAAACAGTTCTGTATCGATACATAGTGCTCTGTCTCAATACATGAACAGTGCTGAACAGTGATTTCAGCATTTTACGCTACTGCCAAGTATTGTATCGATGCATACACATAGTGTATCGATACTTTCACATGAAAATCAATTTTAAAAGGTTTTTCATGACTTTGAAACATGTAAAACTTATCTAAAAAAAGTTTTATACACATGTATGTATTAAAAACATATTTTTGAATGTTTGAAGAAGTTAAAACACATTACAGTATTTTTCAAAGTGTTTATGAAATATTTCATGAAGAAAAATACTAATTTTGAAAATACTTAAACACAAGCTAATTAAGCTTAAGTTTTAGTTATATCAAAACTAACGTTAATTCAAAGCTAATATAGCTAACAGAGATAAAGATAAAGCATGGATAAGAGCCACCAAAGAAGGTAAGCGTTGCCTATAAACAGCTACTCGTAGTGATGATGATGATGATGAGAAAGTTGAAGAAGATGAAGAAATGACCATGTTTGCAAAAAGTTTCAACAAATTCATAAGAATGAACAAAGTAAGAAGACCTTATAGAAAAAAATAATGAAGGGAGACTCAATCAAGAAAGAGAAAAAAGCAAATCATTTACTATGAGTGCAAGAAACTGGGACACATTAAATTTGAATGTCTAATGGGGAAAAAATCAAACCCAAAAAATCAAAAAAAAAAAGAAAACAATGGTGGCCACATGGAGTGATAGTTACACATCTGATAATGATGATGAAGAGGTGGCCAACCTATGTTTCATGGCTCATAATGAGCCTAAGGGATCTTTTACATACTCATTTGATGAATTACAAAATGCATTTGATGAATTAGCATTAAACTTCAAAACCATGAATTCAAAATATAAGGATATAATTTCTAAACTTAAGGAAAAATATGAAACATCAGCATGAAAAATGATGATCTTAACAAGAAAGTAGATGAGTTACAAGTCAATATTGATGATCTAATAAAAAAAAAACACAAACTTGTATAACTCATTTACAAGGTTTTATATGGCATAACAAAAATTGAATAATATGCTAAAAGAACAAAGAGCATTTTTTGATAAAGATGGTTTGGGCTATAATAGAATTGAAATAGAAACTCACTTCAAGAATTTCTTTGTCACACAAAATAAATCATTTGATGCATCTAGCATGTATACTCATTGCCATAAACTTGGTCATACATTTCATACATGTTCCTTAAAGATTACTACTTATAGAGGCAAGCTTATTAGGAGGGTATGGTTCTCTAAGGGTGTTAGCACATCTCAACATTAGGTTACTAAAATAAAATGGATTTTAAAAGGCACAAGAATTATGAATGCTAATATTGGAAGACCTAAGAAAATTTAGGTACCTACAAAGAAAACATGACTTTGTGGTTGTAGGAGGAAGAGCATTGCTTTAAGGTAAATTCAACAAGGAAGAATTTTTGGTACCTTGATAGTGAATGCTGAAGACACATGATAGTTGAAAAAAATCAATTCATGGAGCTAAGGCCTAAGGATGGAGGAAGTGTTACTTTTGGTGATAACTCAAAAGGATAAATTAGAGGTATTGGAACCATAGGTAACAACTCCTCATCCAACATTGAAAATGTTTTATTTGTCAAAGGGCTCAAAATAATATCCTTAGTATTAGTCAATTATGTTATAAAGACATGAAAGTTATTTTTAAATCAATGAATTGCCAAGTTATTGATGTTAAGTCAAATAAAATTATTTTTGTAGGACATAGAGAAGAAAATATTTATGTTGTGCATCTAGATGACTTATCTTCTCAAAATGTTTGTTTCATTGCTAATAATAATGACTTGCCTTGGTTGTGGCATAGAAGATTAGGACGTGCTAGTATGAATGTAATTTCCAAACTGTCTAGAAAAAGCCTTGTTGTTGGATTGCCAAAAATGAAATTTGATAATGATAGAATATGTGATACATGTGTTCAAGGGAAACATAGAAGAGCTTCATTCATGCCAACTAATATTATTTTAACTACTAGAGTATTACAAATTATTCATAGTGATCTCTTTAGTCCTACTAGGACATTAAGCTTAGGACGTAAACAATATGGGTTTATTATTGTAGATGATTACTCTAGGTTTACTTGGGTTCTCTTCTTATGCTCCAAAGATGAAGCTTTAGAAAAATTTATTACTTTTTGCAAAATTATCCAAAACAAAAAAGGTTATTCTATTTTAAGTGTAAGAAATGATAATGGAAAAGAATTTGAAATTCTTGGTTTTGATAAATTTTGTAATAAAAATAGCATCAGCCACAGTACATGTTGTATCTGATGAAGCTAACTCAACCTTGAGAAAGGTATTTCTTGATAATGATGGTGTAGAGATTTACCAAGAACAAGCATCACATAATGAGCATGGATAAACAATGCAAAATCAAGAAACTCCAAAAAAGGAAGAACTACACGAGCCAAATCATGTAGAAAGGGAAAGAAATCATCCTAAAGAGTTTACTTATGCAAAAAAAAGTGAGATAATTAGCGATCCTAAGCTAGGGGTAAGAACTAGATTATCACTTAGAAATGCATGCAATTATGTAGCTTTTCTTTCACAAATTAAACCCAAGAATTTAGATGAGGCTCTAAAGGATGATAGCTGGATCGTGGCCATGCAAGAAGAGTGAAACCAATTTGAGAAGAGCAAAGTTTGGAATTTAGTGGAGAGACTTAGTAATTATCCCATCGTAGGTACTGAATGGGACTTTAGGAACAAACTTGATAAGCACAGAACCATAGTTAGAAATAAAGCTAGAATAGTAGCTAAATGATATAGTCAAGAAGAAGGAATTGATTTTGATGAAAGGAATTGATTTTGATGGGACTTATGCACCTGTAGCTAGACTAAAGGCTATTAGAATACTTCTAGCTTTTGCATGTTTTAACAATTTCAAGTTGTATCACATGGATGTCAAAAGTGCCTTTTTAAATGGTTTTATTAATGAAGAAGTTTATGTTGAGCAACCTCGCTATTTTAAAAATCCTCATTAAAACTTTCAAAAGCTTTGTATGGTCTAAAGTAAGCACCTAGGGCATGGTATGAAAGGCTTTCAAAATTTTTAATTGAAAAAGGTTTTAATAGAGGTAATGTTGATAAAACTCTTTTTATAAAAGTAAAAAACAAGGACATTTTAGTAATTCAAGTTTATGTTGATTATATTATCTTTGGTGCTACTAATGAATCTCTTTATCAAGAATTTTCTAAGTTAATGCAAGGTGAGTTCAAAATAAGTATGATGGGAGAATTAACATTCTTTTTGGGATTGCAAGTCAAGCAAACAAAAGATGGCATCTTTATCAATCAAGCAAAGTATACCAAGGAATTACTCAAGAAGTTGAAAATGGATGAAGCAAAGCCTTGTTCCACACTTATAAGTACTTTAACAAAGCTTAAGAAGGATAAAAGAGGTAAATGTGTTGACTCTAAACTTTATAGGTCTATGACTGATTCATTGCTATATCTTATCGCAAGTAAACCTGACATAATGTTTAGTGTATGCCTATGTACTAGATATCAATCATCACTAAGGGAGTCACATCTAGTTGCCATGAAAAAAATTTTTAGATATATTAGCGATACTCCCAATCTAGGCTTATGGCATCCAAAAGAGTTATCGCTTGCCTTGCATGCTTTGCTAATACAGATTTTGATGGATGTAAAATTGATAGGAAAAGCATTTCTGGTACTTTTTAATTTCTTAGAAATATGCTCTTATCATGATTCTCATAGAAATAAAATAGTATTACTTTATCCATAAACTGAAGCAGAGTATATAGTCGCAGGAAGTTATTGTGCCTAAATTTTATGGTAAAAATAACAAATAGAGGGTTTTGGCATTACCATGGATCATATTCCAATTAAATGTGACAATCTAGCACCATTTATCTCACCAAAAATCCAATTTAACACTCTAGAACCAAGCACATAGAGATTAGACATCACTTCATTAGAGATCATGTGCAAAAAGGCGATATAGTGCTTGAATTCACTGATGCCTTGCATCAACTAGCTGATATTTTTACTAAACCATTTGACAAAGATAGATTTTGCATAATTAGAAGAGAAATTGGCTTAATAAATGCACCTTAAATTCATAAATTGATAAAATTCAGATATTTTACCTTAAAATTGTTTGCATCATGCTTAGTTTAAAAAGCTAGCTTTTCATACCTATTTGTTTGATGATGTACACTTGTATAACTTTTTGATTCTTGGATGATTTTGTTGTTTTTGGTTAAATTTTGAATTGTTCATGCTAAAAGATTTTGATGTGAAAATTTTGGTTCAAGTTGCATTTTCAAATACTTTTCGATAAACAATTGGGTAAAAAATATGCTTAATTTGGTACCATCTTAATGGAAATGACCCACTACTAGGCCATACATATTGATACCAGCACATACTTTTTCCCTATCTTAAGACAACTTTCTAGGTATCGATACAAAAACTAAAATTGTTCATTGTATAGATACTTAACACCAAGTATCGATACTCTTCAGCTTCTCTTAATACAAATTAACTTGTTCTATGTCTTGAGACCCAATTCTTTGTATCAAGACAAAACCCAGATCTGTTCTTTATATTGATACTGCCTTTTCTGTATCAATACTCACTATTGATGAAGGATTTCTCATGCGCGAAAGCTCATTTTCATCGAGCACTATTCATATTCTTCCTTAGCCTCATCTCCCTCACTTAACCTTCAATCATCAAAACCATCTAACTTTCACTTTTCTCGTAATCCTTAATCCAAATACCAGTTAATTTCATCACAATTCATTAATTCCATTTGAAATTCAACCCATGACCATCCAAAACCTAAAAAATTTAGAACTTCTCCTCACTCAAACCCTTACCATGTTTCTTTCAAATTTCATTAAATTTGTCCAAATTTTTTCAGAATTTTTAAGTGCTTTTTAATTCTTCGATCTTTTCCAACTCGATTGTTAAGAGTGGTTGCGGATTTATTCGACATATTATTCTATATTGCAACCAAAACTTACCGTCCACCATGTGTTTGACCATTTTCCTCAACTAGCCCTTCTTTAGCACCTAGCCTAGATTCCTCCACTCGACTTGCCCGACCCGCTACCTTTGGCAACTTTCACCACCATTGATGAACCTCATCGAAACCCAATCCCACCTTATCCGATACCCATCAAATCACATCAAACACTTTAACAACATCAATCTTCTCCTCCACTTGTCATAACCTACATCCAATTCTACCATGTCACCACCTGCTTGACAAAAGTCCTTAACCACTTTCAAACATTACCATGCCTCCAAAGACCAAACAAACCGCCCGTCGTCAAGGACCTGTCACCCATGCTTTTACCTCTATTGCCCGTCAACCACCTTTAACCTAAACACAATCATTCTTCGATCTTACTTTCGTAAAGCATGGGCTTGTAAGCAGTTCACTACCATCTATGCTTTCATGCCCATCCAACAATGCCGAGTTATCGACTTCCCTTTTCTCCAGTCCATTACTTATCCCTACTTTAAATTTTTGATAACTTTGGATGGACCAAATTTTTGCCTCTCAATGTTCCAGTTTGTGAAAATCTTGTTCACGTATTCTTTAGCAATGCCTTACTTATCTTTGATAATGATGATCGTGTCATTGCTATTCGATCTTATCTTTTAGGACAAGATCTTATAGTTAACTCGGCTTCTCTTGTGATTGCCTTTGGTTTCTCAAATGAAGGCATAATCAATGCAAGTCCAGCTCTAACAGCTTTATTGCACCTCGGACAATAAAGCCACCTTCTTTCTTTCAGTAGATTTCTTACTCCATCTTATTATTTCCTATGTACTTTATCCATACGGCACCAAACACATCTTGATTAACGATTTTGACTATTGATGGCTCCATATGATTCAAACCAAGAATCATTCAAACCTAACCTAGTTTATCATCACGGACTTTATTATTTGTGTTTGTGGTTGTCATAGCCTCTTCCATGGCATGGCCTTGAGCTACTACTTTGACATTCAAGGTCTTGACTTTTCTTGCGACCCTAAAATTATGGTATCTACTTATCGTTCTATTGGTCGCAAATCCATGTCGCTCGTCGCGTATAAAATTCAAGGCACTGATTACATTCCTAAGGCTCATCAACAACCATCTCCATCGCTTGAGCAACCAGATATTCCTACTCTTGATGATCATGATAATGATATGGAGCATGATGTGACTCCTACACCCTTGGCTCCCACTACCTCTCATCTGTGCCCATGGACCTCTAACATATGTATGATTCCATCATGGAATGTCTTGACACATAGGAGTGATGCTTTGGCTCTTGGGATCACTAATTCGATTCCATTGATGCTCGCCTTTCTAGTCTCAAGCATAGTCATTGGGCGTTGACCGAGCAATTCCATAGCTTTTCTGTGGCCTTTCCTCATGCACCTTTGCCTACTACTCCACCCATTGCGGATCCTCCGGTCAATGAACCTTAGTCATCTTAGGTTTATTTTAGGATAACATTTAAGTTTTTTTGGATTCGTTTGAACTTTTTTTCTTTATTTTGTTGACTCTATTTCATGTTCTCTCCTCAATGCATCATATTTGGATGCATTTTCTCCATTACTTTGAATTGCTCTTTCTTATATTTTGATATAACAAAAAGGGGGAGAAAATGTCATATATTTGCAATCTGTTGTTAAATATGTCTTTGATGTTTTTCATATCTACCTTGAAATTGTTTTGCACTTAATCATGATTATATTGTGATGTTGGAACCTAAATAATATGTTGATATTGAACATTATTTTACATGATGTAGCTTGATTTATGAAAATCTTGGGCAATATTATCGATTAGAATGTTGTAGCTTTAAAGGATCCTATTTGTTCAAATTTAAACTTTTGAAAACCATTGGCTTATTGAGGGGTAGTTTTTATTAATCTAAAAAACAAGCAAATTTATCTTAAGTTTTGTTATATTAAAAAAGGGGAGATTGTTCACTTTAAATTCGCTTTTGATATAACAAACAACTTAAGCTAAATCAATTTATACTTAACTTGGTATATGTGTTAAAATTGAAAAACATTTTCAAAAGTACTAAGTTTGTATTTTCTAAAAAATATATGTTCAAAATATATATTTATACTTAGAATATTTTTGAGATATGTTTGAGTTAATATCAAGTAAAAAAACATTGTTTTACAAAGGATTTTGAAGGTATGTATTGACACAATGAACAAATATGTCGACACTTCGCTTAAAACCCTCATTTATATTGATATTTTTAAGCATGTATTGATACATTATAGTAAGTATCAATACTCACCCCAAATGTATCGATGCTATGCTTGGCAACAGCCATGGTTTAGCTAAAACCCTTGAATGTATCGATACAAGTGTGTTTGCATCGATATAGCTTGGTTGGTATCGATACTCAGTCCCCTGTATCGATATGACAAGCTGTAACAATCATTTTTTTAATTCTTCTATTGATACTATTGGTTTTGTATTGATACTATAGCATGGGTTTAAATGAAAACAAGCATTTATAAAGGTTACAACAACTTTCCAACCACCATATTAAATGCCCAACATTTATAAATCAATTTCAAGCTATAAATAAAGATTCCAACAACTGAAGAAGTAGAGATACAAAAATTAATCAAGCATTGAATAACAAAAGCTCAAAAGTCTTCAAATTCTTCATTTTACTTATATCAAAGTTATATTTTTCCAAGACTATTTGTATCTCATTCAACGTCTACTTAAAATCCAGCAAACATTCACCTACTAGAGGTTCAATTTGTTTGCAAAATACTTTATTCATATCATAAAAGGGGTTGCATAAAAGTGAGTAAAAATATTTGAGAATTTAAGGTAGAATTCTTAAAGGGATTGAAAGGTTCTATCTAAGCCTTAAAAGATAATGGTGTAAGGTTATACCTTAGCCTTAAAGGTAAACAACTTGATTAGTGAATTATTGGAATCACCTTGGTTTGAAAGTACCAAGAAGAAAGGAAGTAGGTGCTGAGTTCAAGGACCAAAACTCTGTACATTGATTGTTTGCTTTGCTTACCCTTAACTCCTTTTATTTTCAATTTACTTCAAATTGATCAAGTTTTTCTAGAACTAATTCACCCCTCTCTTGGTTCAATATTTTCTTTGAGCTAACATTTTCAATACCATAAAATGCAAATTATTTTTAATAATTTTTATCTAGTACATAGTAATAACAGACGTACATGCCTTTATCAATAAATTTTATTAAAAAAAGTAAACTTTAGTAATTTAATGTTATTAAACTTTATATAGTTTTATAACTCTTCGGTAACTTTAATGCACTAAATTAGTAATTTCAAATTATTTAAATTATTTTCATAACTTATATAATTATTTTTTATAACCTTTATATATTATGATAGTATTTCGCCAATAACTTTGTGGATAACATAAACAAAATTAGTAATTAAGATTGCAAAAATAGTAGATAATAGTTTCTAAAAGATTCAATTGCTTTATTAATTTTTTAATTCAATAGCTTTATAATTTTTCAATAATCATAGTTTACAATATCATATTAAATTATTTTATATTTTTCATACATTTATCTATTATTTAGTAACCTCATACTTTTTTATAATTAAAACTTCTAAAAAAATATTGGCAACTTAGAGTTATTAAAAATATTAGATACTTAGTTATTAAAATAGCGTATATTTTACAACTTTTCAATAGTATTGATTTAAAAAATCAATGACTGTAAAATACATAACTATTTTCTGTAGCCTTTATCTATTATTCAATAATAATCAATATACTTTATCAATATTTTTTTATGAAAAACTTAATTAAACTAAATAAATTTTAATATAAATAATAAATATAGAGTTATATCATGGATTTATAATTTATTTAGTAACTTTGGTTTGTACAATTAGCAATTGCAAAAAGTTTTTTATAATATTTATCTAATTTTAGTAGTCTCAAACATGTTCAAAATTATGTAACAATTGAGAAAGTTAAACATAATGAAAATTATACTTAATAAATAATCTACAATATTTGTGGTTAACATATTCTTCAATGCCAATAAGTGTAAAAGCCTTTTAATCAGTATAAATTAATTTTATTCTTTAATATTAGTATTTCTTAAAACTATTGACTTTTTTTTTTTGTAAAGATATCTTACAAATAAAATATTTAAAAAATAATAAAAATAATAAAATTTAATTACTTTGAGTTTACTATGAGTGTACATGCTAGAACTTAAAAATAACAAAAATAATATATTTGAATAAAAATTAAAGAATAAAGCATAAAATATAAAATACATGCCCATTTATTTAATAATATATATTTAAATCTAAAAATAAATGTTAATATAAAAATAAGTCTTTGAATAGGAATTTGAGAAATATCAATATTAGATTTTCCATATTTGAATAGCAATTCAAGCTTATGTGAAATTATTTTTTATAAAATAAAATATTATTTAAGTATTGTTTGTAATAAATGGAATTATAACAAGCAATTTTAAAATTTATAGTTAGAAAAATCAATTATTATTATCATCACACATATACATACATATATATGCATTATGAAAATCAAACATATAATATAGGGTCATACATATAATGCTCTTCGAAATTTTTATGGTTTAATTTTGTATAAACTTTAATTTTTAATTAATTGAAATAAATAAAATAAATAAATGTTTAAAAACCTAAGAGACATTTATAGCCATTAAAAAAAATATAAAAATAAATTATGTTTATTTGTTATGTGCATCCACGTATGCTGAAAATAATTTACTTGTAAATATTAAAAAAAAGAGTTTAAGAGTATATAATTGATTTTGGTAAAATAAAAAGTTACATATAATAAATAAATTTATTGTCACAATTTTGTTTCAAGATAGTATTTTTCAGTATTAATAACATATATAAATAATTTTTTCAATATATTTAATATATTTTTCTATGTAAATAAAAGAATTTTTGTAAGGTTTTCGAAACTTACAATGCTCTATTAATTTCAATTGATTATCTTATCTCCTCGTGATTCTAGTTAGAATAAATAGTATATTTTAATTAAATTTGTTTAATTTTATGTGGACCTTATTTTAAAATATTTAGTTGATTTAAATAAATTAATAAAAATTACATATCTAAATAGGACTAATTTATTAATTTAATTCATTATGTATAATTTACAGGGTTTTTCAAACTTGACTCTTTATTACTTTTAAAATAGTCTATATTTTCCTTAAAATAGTTAAAATTTTAAGTAGATTTTTCTAATATTTAGTTGATTTAAATTTAAAGAAATTCATAAAAAACATATTTAAGTAGGGACAGTTTATTAATTTTAAATTTATTCAATATCAAGTAGCCTTTATTTTTAAATATTTATTAATTTAAGTTCAAATAAATTAATAATATTACATATTTAAATAGAAAAATTTTGTTAGTTTTAAAATAGATTAATATTATGTGAATTCTTTTTTCAAATATTTATTATTTAAATTTTTAAATTCATTTAATATCATGTGAACGTATTTTTAAATATGTATTAATTTAAAGTTAAATTAATTAATAAAATTACATAGTTAAATAGGGATGTTTTATTAATTTTAAAGTAGACTAATATTATGTAGAATTTATTTTTATATATTTATTAATTTAAGTTTAAATAGCTTAGTAAAATCATATATTTAAATAGGACAGCATTTTTAAATTTAAAATTTTATATGATATTTCCGTCGATTACTTTTAATACTTTTAGAGTTAACTCTTTTATATACTGATGATTTGTGAGGAAGGACCCACTCACATTAGTGTAAAACTTTTTAGTTTTACACAATTTTCTAGCAATTAATTAGCATTAATCCAATGGTTAGAAGAAAATTAAAAATAAGTAAACAATTAATAATGAGTTAACTTTGTAATTAATAGTTAGATAAATGCTAATCAATAACTAAAAAATAGTATAAAATTAAAAAGTTTTAAGCCAATGCAAGTGGATCCCTAATACATATATATATATATATTAATTAAATCAATTTGTTTATACAACCAGCCGAATTTTAAATTTTTGGCTGAAAATAAAGAAAACCGCCAAGTGTACTATAACTACAAAGCGATCATGCCTCAGTTGAGACCACCAATTTGGTCAGAACTTGAGGGATGCATCAAATTAAAATTTATTTCGTAGGCTTCTAGCGAGCCCCAATTTTCTAATTTTTTACAAGCAATGTAACAACGTCATGGTGGTCTTAATGTCGATGGCATTTAATTTATTAATTAATTGTTCTTTTTTTTTTTCCCATTTAAATGAGAAATTATTTGAACGGACAGATGAGACATGAAGAAAAATAGGGCTTTCAGTAAAGGTATGATAGATCCAGTTCTTAGTATTCTCAAAATTCAAACTTTCCAGACTCCCAAATTATTCACCAGAAGGTTTTAGTTACAGTGGCGACTGTGTAAATATCATCGCAAACGAAGCAGACCGAGGCACTTGTGATAGCGGGTGACGATTTGAAAAATTGTCAGTTCCAATTTTAGTGATTAAATATTATGTTTTCAGTGACCAATTTTACTCCCTATCAGTTTGCCTTAGTCTTATGTTCATCACATGTGCATACTAGTGTAGGAAATTTTCCAACATGGATAACCTTTTTGTGATGCTCTGTCACACAACTTTATACAATTCCATCGGCAGTATTTTCTGTCACAGACGTTCAAAAATTCGGTCACCATTTTTTGCCAGGGCCAGACAATTTCTGTTGTAATATTTCTTCACGAAATTTAAAAATTCATCACTAATTCTGTTATAATAATCCATTATAATTTCAACTATTGTCATTATATCCATCATAATTTTTTTGATTTGGTAACTTTAGATGCAATACGATTGCATGACACGAGAAACTAACTAAAACACGATATAAAACAAAAAAATAACATAAGCATGATATAATATACGAATGTTTCAAATTTTATATAAAATGAATGATTAGCATATCAAAATTATATAGATATATAATACTTTAAACATAATAATAAATGAAAAATATATAAATACGATAAAAATACATGAATTACATAATCTAGTTTTTTGTCATCATATAAAATTTTGCCACTTGTTTCGTTACTACGCCCTTTCCGACCTCTTTTTTTATTTTTTTATCGATTAGGAATATAATTGCTATTCAAGAAGGAACCATTGCAATTCATAGTAATATTTATCCATTATAAGTAGGAATATGTAATCAAATATTTTTTGGATGTAAATTGCTAATTGAAAAGACATTTATAACAAACAATCAAATCGTGGTTGCTATCGTCAGATTATCATGTAAGTGCATGTATTATTAATAAGCAATATAGTAAAGAATATAATATTGTTCTCATGAGAAATTGTACTAAATTTACTAACTATTAAAATTAAAATAATTTAACTTTATCCAAACAATCACTTAAAATATTATAAAATAAAATTAAAATTAAACTAAAATTAATTAAATAAAAAGGCAAACAAAAAAGTATGCTTTACTTAATCAACAGTAAAAGTTTAGGATTATAATTCCCTAAACACTTTTATTTATTTAAACATGTTCTACCTTTTTAACTTGATTAATGACAATAACTTATTAACATGGAGTTCTAATTTATTTATAGGCATCTTCTAGTAGTCTTATAAAAAATCTTTCTTAACTAATTTCCTATATTCCTATGTAGATTGAATTAAAGAGAAACTCATTAAGCTTATACTCTAATTTGGCAACATATGAGATGTTTGTATATTCCTATATAATATGTAGATCAATTTATCCTAATAAATTAATATGAAACATATGCCATTCAATCCATGTCTAAGCATGAAATTTCTTTTTTCTAAGTTCATTAGGGTTACATAATCAATCTAATTAGTGGCCAAACAATTAAAAGCACCAAGAATAAGATTAAATAAACAACTTAAATATCTTTAAATCAAGAAAAAGGTTCAACTACTCGAAACTATATATTAAGGTTCATTGCAACCCTAAAAAATTAAATTTAGTTCATACTAATTAAATAAAAATGGAGTTTCAATGTCATAAACATTACAATAAAGATAAAAGGATTAAGTGAAAGAGAAAACTAAAAATTGTTAAGTCTTGGTCTTCAAGCTTCTCTAATTTGTTCTACAATTGCAATAACTTAATGGCTATTCTTCTCTTCAAAACTAGAAAAAAATAAGAGTTATAGAGTATCTTTAGCATGCCTCTAATTCTAATCCTAGGAGTCTTATATATAGCCAAAAACCCTAGAGGGAGAAACTTGGTTTGCAAGTAGATTAATAAATTTATTTTTGAAAGTTGTCAAATTGAGTTTACTTTGCTTCTTGATTAAGTTATCACACTTTACAAACTCTTTTAGGCTTTGGGCTTACAAAAATACGAAAATCACTTAGATAACTAAGTAATTTAACATTAAAAAAAACTAATTTAAAACAACTTAAAATTAAATAAAATCTAGTTAAAAAAACTCTTAAGACTACAACTATTTTAATATGCATAATGAGAGGAACTAAATCTATTTAATAGTCATCACTTCCTTAAATTTAAGATTTTGCTAGTCCTCAAGGAAAACAAAATAAAAACATAAAAACCAAATGAAAAGAACTAAGAAATAGAACAAAAATAAGATGATTGTACTTAAATGATGATTGCCCTAATTCTCCTAAAAAATTATCTCAATATCCTAAATCAAGATGGATACAAACAACATTCAAATTCATGCTTTGATTCAATTAGAAATCTCTTGCTTTGAATGAATTTCTCATGTGCATGTATATGATCTCTTTTAGAAATCATTTAATACAAATCTGAATAAGTTTATGCCAATGCAAACACCAAATTAATACTAGATTCTTATATATTTGCTTTTCATCTCTCTTCTCTAATGTAGACCAATAACTCATCAAAGATAATGTAGGATCATATAGTACTTTATTAAGCTTATAATGAAAGGCTTGGGTACAGGTAGGATAAAGATATATTTTGGTTTTATTCACCAATAAGTTATTCAAGATCTTTCGAAGAGCCATTCATAAAACTTTTGAAGCACATACCCCTTTTCATGACATTTTTATGCTACTTTATTTATTTTCACAACATTTTTTAGTTTCTATTTTTTTAAACATCACCAACACAACATAATTTAAACATGGCTTATAAATATTTCCTAAAACAAATTCATGCACATGCCTTTATTGTGAAGATTGATCATGGGTTTTATCATTTAATTAGCTAAATAATTTGTCAACCAAAAGAAGGATGTATACAAATTAAGCTCAATAGGGTAGATTAAGGGTATATAAATATATATATTTATATAGGCTTAGAAAGACTCAAATGATCCAAAGATGGCCTAAATCATTTCTCCAACTTATTGTTGCCTAGGATTTCACCTTAAAAGAGAATCAAACAAATACTAGGCTTCTAGAAAATCGCAGTTTATATCAACATAAATAGTTTTTAAATATGCAATACAAATCTAACTAAGAGATTAAATGATCAAAATTTTTGTTGGAAATCACATTCTAATAATGTAGTTAACAAAAAAAGTCTAAGAAAAATCCAATCATGCTTACATTTTCCCAATAATCAAGAAATTTAATAACTAATAAAGAGAAAGAAAAAATGCTAATGCAAAAAGATTAAAAATAAATACTAAATGCTAATTATCCCAAACTTAAATAAAATATTGACCTTAATGTGCAACAAAAATAAGATTCAATTTAAGAATACTCCTTGTTCATTGCATGTGGTTGTGAGAGAGTGTCTAGGCATCTCCATCTTTTTCCTTATCCAGTGCCTTGCCATGTTGCTCAATTTTATGTTGTAGTGGTGGTGGTAGCATTCTAGGATAATTTGTCATGTCAAAGCCAAGTTGATTTCCAAAGAATTGGAACATGTGTTCCATTGCTTTTTGCATTCCACCTGATATGCCATTTGTGCTTCAAGATTAGCAAGTCATTGATTTATGGTGAGTGCTACTCAAGGTTAGCTCAGTCTAGGTAGAGTAGATGAAGAACTAGTGCCAATATTGGTCGACTAATTAGACAATTCTCAACCAATTTTACTCATAATTTTGTCACCAATGGCTTTCTTAGGATGGAATGATTCTTTTAAGTTTCCCATTGCACATTAGCATTGCCACATAAAAAAGTAATCAAGGAAGGGAGCCATAATCCCTTTCTTATTAGCTCAGCAGTGCATGTAATGGCTAATTGGATAAGTTTGCCAACATCAATAGATTTCCCAGTAAGGATGGAATAGAGTAAGATTGTTTTATCTTTTGTGACATCACTTATGTGTTTACTGGGAAAAAAAATTTGCCACTATGAAATGCAACCAAATCTTACCATTTTGATAGGCATTAGATTTGAAAGAGATTGGTTCACTCTCAAACATCTTCCATTAGGTATCGATCTTACAAAGATAGTCTTTTGCGTTCTTTAATCTATGTGACCATCTAAATACTAAGAATTTTCATCATTTTTAATGTTTTGCTATTAATCAATACTCGATATCCATGGGCAAAAACTTTATTTCTTGTTTGTTTGTCAGCATTGGCATAGAATTCTCGAACAACAAGCAACACTGCAAATTTTGGAGGTCTATAAAATTTTTCTACTTCCCGTTAGCTATGATATTCTAAATTTTTAGATAATTTTTGGGAATTAAATTAAATTTTTTTTTGTGAAATTAGGATTTCCACATCACATGATTGGGTAAAATTCTTAAAAGCATCCAAAGACATAAACTTTTATCGGTTAAAGCTATCACTAGTATTGGTTTTTGCTTGTTTTGGTGCCACTAAGTAGTAATTATCTTACTATAATAAGAAGTAAGCCTAGATAACTACCGATTTACACACCAATAATGTATTTAATTGATGGGCCATAATCCAACACCAAAGCAACACTGAAACTTACAAGCAATTAATTTTTATGCAAGTACCAATCAATTTAGCAACTTTCAATAATTTCAAGATCATAATAGGTATTCAATATATTAATTAAACACACTAATCAAAGGAAATCCAACACCCACATCTTCAAAATCTCTATAATCAATAATGTATAATATCAAAATAGCTCATGAATAACTGAAATAAAATATACCTAAATGAAAATTTCTTGTAAGAGCTTGAAAGACCACGAAACACACTTACTTAGATTATTCTTGGTAATTTTTGTAAAAAGAGACCACCAGTTTCAAGATTTTGCAAGAAGACTTATTTGGACCTCAGTGAGGGAAAAAACACTAATGAGATAAGAGAAAACTAATGAATGAGTTGTTGTTGGTGTTAGATAATGATTTTTAGTGGTGGAGAAGTGTTTATGATAAAGAGAGTGTTTTAAGGGAGATGAAAAAATAAGGTGGCCGAAAAAAGGATTTATGTTTTAGGGTTGCGAAGAAAAAAATATAACATACACGATTTAAAAAGGAAAACCCCAACTTGGCACTGCAATGCCAAGTCTCAACTTGTTTGAGGCACCGCAGTGCTTGTCTTGGGCATTGAGTTCCTAGATTATTTTTGTCATTAATGGCTTCAATGCTTTAGTGCCGAGACCTTGGCTTCGCAGCACTAAGCTTTAACCCAAACAATTTTTTTTATTAATTACCTACAAAGTGAAATAAGAAAAATATTAATGGTTATGAAAACAAAAAATAAAAAATACAAATTTTAAGGGAAAAATTAAGAAACTGAGGTTATTTTTCCAAGAAGCACCTGAAGCTTGATTATCTCTTAATCATTCCTTATTAGCTAAGGTGATTGAGGATTTCTAGCAATCAAATTTGCCTCCCCAATAATGCTTAAGTCTCTAACTATTAACTTTGAAACTTTGATTAGAATTCTTATCAACAACTTTGATGGCTTCGTATAGGAATACTTTTTATGACTTTGAAAGGTCCAAGCCATCAGACATGAGTTTTCCTAAAAATAATTTTAAGTGAGATTCATAGAGAATAACATATTAACTTGGCTCAAATTTCCATTCAATAATCTTCTTATCATGCCATCTTTTTTGTCCTTTCTTTGTAAAGCCTAGCATTTTCATAAGCTTAAAGATGGAATTCATCCATTTTATTAAGTTGCAATACCTACCTCTTTCTAATTGCATAAAGATTGAAATTTAGCTTTTTTTATGGCCCAATATGCAATATGTTCTAGCTCTAACGGAAGATGACATGCCTTGTCAAAAACCAAGTGATATGGAAACATTGTTATGGGAGTTTTATAAGCAGTTCAATATGCCCACAATGCATCATCCAATCTCTTGGACCAATCTTTTCTAGTTAGGCTAATCATTTTCTCCAATTTCCTCTTAATTTATTGGTTTGGCACTTTAGCTTGGTTGCTTGCTTAAAGGTGATAGGTTATGGCATTCTTGTGTTTAACCTTATATTTAGCTGGAATAGCTCAAAAGTATTTGTTGGAAAAGTCTGAACCTTTATCACTAATAATAACTCTTGGTGTGGTAAAACAGGTAAAGATATTTTTTTTGAAGAAGTTCAAAACAATCTTGGAGTCATAGTTGACAAGGCTGTTACTCTAACCTATTTTGATATATAATCTATAGCAACTCAAATGTAAAGATCATTGTAGGAGGAAATAAATAGTCTCATAATACCAATAACCCATACATAAAAAATCTCTACTTTTAGGATGTTATTGAGTAGCATTTTGTTTCTCTTTGAGATGTTGCCTATTCTTCGACACCCATCACATTAAATTGGTGAGCATCTTTAGAAAGAGTTGGCAAATAAAAACACAATTGTAGCACTTCCATCGCTGTTTGTTCTCCTTCAAAATGCCCTTTATAATCCAATGAGTGACAATGCTACAAAATATTTTATGTTTCTTCCTTGGATGCATACTTTCTAATAATCTGATCAACAAATTGCTTAAACAAGAAAAGTTTATCCTAAAAATAATACTTAACACCATCCAATAACCTTTTTTTGTTTAAAATAATGAAGGGGAAAACTCTACTTTAAATATAATTGACATAATCAGCATACTACAGTAATTCTTATTGATTTACTTGGAAAAGCTGTTCATCAAGAAAGGTCTAATTAATTTGAATGAAAGTGCCAACATTTGTCCTATTTTTCAGTCTTGAGAGATGATTGCCACTTGATTTTCTAGTCTTTTTCCATCATGAATTTTTGAATTAAATTCTTTCAAGAGAAGTATTCATCTGATCAATCTTGGTTTGCCATCCTTTTTTCCAATCAAATACTTAATAGTATAATGGTTAGTATAAACAATAACTTTAGTACCCATAATGTATGATATAAATTTATCAAAAGCAAATACTACATTAAGCATAGTAGTAATGTAATTCGATTGAACGTTTGCAAAAGTTTTGCTTGCATAAATGGAATGAAAAAAAAATTTCTTTTCTTTATTCTAACTCCACACTAACTGCAAAATTGCTTGCATCACACATGATTTTAAATGGAAGATTCCAATCCAAGGCAATAACAACAAGGATAGAAGGTAATCTATTTTTCAATGCTATTAAAAAGGCTAAAAATGCATCATCAAAATTAAAAGGTATTTCTTTTTTTAGGAGATTGCAAAGTGGTTTGGAGATTTTCAAGAAAGCCTTAATGAATCTTATATAGAAGCAAGCATGACCAAGAGAACTTCAAATTCCTTTAACTGAAGTTGGAGGTAAAAGTTTTTCAATGTCTCAATCTTTGCCTTGTCTACTTCTATGCTTGTCACAACGTAGCCAAGATATGAATCCTGACTTGCCAAACTTAAAAAAATGGGTGAACCCCTTATTCCTATACATATAACATTACATATATCATTATATTTCATTTCTTAAGGATTGAGTCATCGAGATGATTTGCTTACTTGGCTTAACCTTAAATAGTTGTTATGAAACAATAATTTGTCTTAGAGTTGCCACTAATTTATTTTGGTTAGGTGAGATTGGTCATCTATCAGAGTTCGTATTTTAAAGGTTACGAAACCCCTAAAAATAAACTCTAAAATCTACATTTATACCAGAGATCACTTGAAAGTGTCAAAAATTAGTTACAATCATGAGTAAGGATCGATCCCTCTCATGATGCCTGATATTTGGCACCTTATGATAAGTGTTAACACTTGATTTTTATTTGATTTCAGTATCTAGTATTTAATCATAATTCCTATATTTCAAAATTTTTCGAATCTCAATGTTATTGTTCCATTTGAGAAAATCAAGTTTTTTTTATGTTTTTAAAATGAAAATATCTTTCGCACCCCATCGGAGGACCAAAAAAAATACAAAATGTCAAAATATTTTTCACACCTCACTAGAGAACCATAGGAATATTAAAAGTTTTATTTTTAAAAATTTGAAAAGTATCTGTTAAACCCCACTAAAGGATGGAAGAATATAAAATGTTTTATTTTTATAACATTAAAAAAATCCCAATTTTACTCGTTTTTGAAGAGGGTATTCCATTGATTTAAAATAACAAATTAGGTGGCTTCCACATTCTGAAAGCGCGCCTATGGACTATTTCAACTCAGGGATACCAGCTCAATTTTTGATAACTTTTAGTTTTATTAAAAATAAAAGAAACTTATCTTGAGACTTGAACTTGGTCAAAAAGATCAAAACATCCCTTAAAGTATGCCTTCGACATGGAAGTGTTTTGGTTACCTTAAGGGACTCAATTCTAAGGTAAACCACCAAAATGTCCCTAAGGTATACCTTTGAAATGAAAGTATCCCAGTAACCCTCAAGGACTAGATATCATTATAAAAAGATAAACCTATCCCTATTATGCACCTTTGATGTGTTAGTATCCCAACGATCATAAAGGACTCGATTCTATTATGAATTACTAAAATACCCCGAAGGTGTACCTTTTACATAAAAATATCTTAGTAACCCTAAAGAACTTGATGTCATAAAATAAAAATCATACCCTTAATGGGTAATTTAGACATCAAATATGACCTAAAAATACAAAAAATACTAATAGGTCTTTAAATTTCTCGAAATTACATATTAGCCTCAAAATAGCTAAAAATACTAGAAAGGTTCCTATCATGTCCAAAATACCCAAAATGGGTAATTTAGCATAAGAAATTACCATATAATCCTAATGTGCAATGTTTACTAAATAGACGCCAAACTTTCTATTTTGTTAGTCCCTATATGAAATAAACTACATAATCAAGCATCAAATATATCAAAATCAACATGGAAATTTTATCAAACAATCCATGAACCATTTCCCTAAGCACATTTAGCTTTGGAACAATTTTTTTTTTGATTTTTTTAAAATATATTTGTAAGCTTTCTAAAATTACAAAAAGGCCTCTAAAAGGCTAAAAATGTATGTAACACATTTAAACTTGCTAAAAATGCATGAAAACAACAAAAACTTCCGAACAATACAAAATAGTCCTAAACATCATGAAAGCATTAAACAAAGTTTCATCCAACACACCAATCATATTCGACCAAGCTCAAAATAACGAAGAAAAAAATTTTAACATAAGCACATATCCTAATTTTTACCGAGCTCATATCATCATCAACATTTATGAAATCATGAAAAAAGATGGACATATAACCATACTTTATCAAACATTCACATGAAAATACCAAGGAAAATAACATGATCGTGAAGAAATTTGCATGATAAAGTAAACAACATAGCTACAAAACATATTTTCTTGATGAAAATCAAACTTTTATTAAGAAAAAATAAAATTTAACAATTAAATCAAGAAAATTGTTCATAGCTTTTACACTTGGCCTTTCAACATGGATCCAAATCCATAAGCACAAGTGATCATTAAGCTCACTAAAGGGAAGGAATATGATGGAAAATGAAAAGTATGAGAAAAAACAAAATATTTCCAAATGAAACTACGGTAAAGCTTGAAATTCTTGAAAAAGCTTAAAAATTACTTTAAAAAATGGTTAATTTTTTGCTGTGGAGGCCATCCTCTTTTCTTGAAACATCATCCCCCTCTTTACAAAGGGAAGGATTCGGTGCAGGGATAAAAAAATTCCTTTGGCCAAATTCCATTCTCTTTTTCTTTTTTTCTTTATATTTTGGTTGATATTTAATTATGATAAGAATGAATTAAATTTCTTTTTTCATATTATATTAGTCACCATGCATGACTCATTATCAAGTTCATAACCTTCATGATGATAAATATGATAAACTTAAGATAAAATTATAATAAAAATCTTAATTAAAATTCCATGGAATAAATACATTGGAAGGATTGGATTATGACAAATTAATAGTTGTGTATTCAAGAAACAAAATCTCCCTGATAAATTCAATTAAGAAGTTAATCAAGTGAGAGGTCCAATTGAAAATCAAAAATAAAATGAATGAAGAATACTTAAAAAATAAAATCTCCATGGAAGAATTCCTAACTATTAAATTCTAAAAAGAATTTTTGTAACTAAATTGGGGAATTTTCATGTGTAAAAAAAGCGATTAAAAATTTCCAAATTTGTAAAAATTCATGAGAAGAATCCTTACAAAAGAAAATTAATATTTGAAAAAATTGAAAAATTCATAAAATGGATTAGAGTTTAAAACATTGAATTAACATTAACTAAATGAAAGTATTTGAAGAATTTTAAAAATCTAAACTAAGGAAAATTCTACAAAAATTTTTAGAGTAGAAAATTTTGTATTTTGGAAATGAGAAAATTCAAAAAAATAAATCCAAATTTATAAAAATGAATTTGATTCAACACATTACTCAAAATATTAATTAATAAAAATAATGAATATGAAAACTTGAGATCAAAAAAGCATTTACCAAAAAAATTTCACAAGCATGGCACTCATAATCCAGTGAAAAATTTAAAATTAATAAATAAATTTGATAATTTGACACTAATGGCATAAAATGCCAAGAAGTTTTTTTCTTTAGTATTTTAGATTTTGTGGATTGCGTAACGACATAAATATTACAGGGGTATAGGTAAAAAAATACATGATAGTCAACTCTTAAAATTTTACAAAAAATCCCTAAAAACAAAAAATTTGACCATAAAATCATATCCAAAAATGAATTTTAAAATTTTAAAAGAATTAATTTTAAAAAATAATTTCTTACCTTAATACTCGTATTTTTTATTTGAGATTTATTCTTTATGATCCTTAAAACTAGATTTTTTTTGTCACATGTAATAGTCGTTATTTAGGCTTGACCAAATGGGTCTAAAAAATGCCCAATCCATTTGGAGGAGGTCAACCCTGTCCAGGCGACTGCTAGGTTCTTAGTTTTGGATATTTTTGGATTGCCAAAAAAAAGGTCTGGATAAAATTAGGTGTCTATGACTGCTCCACTTTAGTAGTTGCTAAAAGTCACGAACAATGCCAAGACTATTATATACACATAATTTCATCTAGGACCTAATAAATGCTTTCCTAATTTTCTTTTCTTAATACTCCAGTTAATTAATTTAAATACAAAGGATTTGAATCCTCGTTAATGTTCCACTTAATTTGTAAGGCACCAATATTTTTAGTATTTTGCTTATCTAAATAGATTGGACTTTTCTCTTCTCTCCCCCCCTCTCTCTCTCTCTCTCTTTTTCATGTAGGCCAATTGCATTGGTTTTCTCTCTAACCAACTGCATTGGGCTTTCACATTTTAATGCCAATTTCGACTAGGTGGATGCCATCACTATTCTTAGGCCTTTTCATTTTAGTGCCAATTTTGACAGGGATGAAACCATCAGCTACTCTTGGGCTTTTTCATTTTATTACCAATTTTAACTTGGATGAAACCATGAGCTACTCTTGGGCTTTTTTATTTCAACACCAATTTTAAGTAGGTTGAGGCCATCAGCTACTCTTTGGCTTTTCTTTCTATGTGGGCCAACTTCATTGATCTTTGCCTAGCCAAATAAATAGAACCTAGAGAATCTCTATGCAATCTTTTGCCTAATCAAATGAAGTTGACTCAAAACCTTTTTCATGGACTTTCCACATGTTAAATAAAGATGACATTGTACTCCACGTATTTTTAACCTAACTAAGGGAAAGCTTCATTGATCTTCTACTTAAACAGGTGAAGCTAACTCAAAACCTGCCTCACTAACATTCACATAGTCAAATGGAGAGGATTTATGATTCTTCCCATCTTTAAGCTAACCAAGTAAAGAGAACCTAGAAAAACTTCATCGATCTTCTGCTTAATCGGATGAAGCTGACTTAAATCTATTTCATTGACCTTTCACATAGTCAAACAAAAAAGGCAGTTAACTCCATTGGTTTTTAACCTAACCAAGTGAAAACTCCATCTATATTTTGCTTAATTAGATGAAACTGACTGAAAAACCTACTTCACTGACCTTCCATATAGTCATATGAAAAGGACATTTGGCTCTATTAGTTTTCAAGCTAAGTAAGTGAAGAAAACTTAAAAAAATCTCTCGATCTTCTACCTAATCGAATGAAGTTGACAAAGAATTTGAAATATCATGAGGATTAACCTTTTCATATATTGGTGAAGCCTTATCTATCTGAGCCTTATATTTGCCAATTTCTCTTGTTCTTGAAACATTGGCAAGGCCACATTTATCTGAGCCTTATTATTTCTAATTTCTTTTCTTTTTGATGGCTTATTGCTGAATGCTTAAATCATTAAAGGGCGATTTCATGCTTGCCCTATGAATTTTTTTTTTAATCTTAACTTCAAGAATCTAAGAATTATTTGAATTTTTTTAAAAGGTCACCGAGTACTAAATTAATGTTTATTAATTCAAGGACATACTGTATGCTGTTGGATGAAAGTGAAAACTTTACTGCTCGAAGCACATTTAGATATTTTATTAAAATCATGCAAAGTATCAAAGTTTTTCAAAATTTCAAGATTTACAGAATGAGATCACCTTTTTGTTTTAACCTGGGAAATGATCTACTGGATCAAAAGTTACAAAAATTTCAAAATGATTTCAATGATGAATTTTTCAATATCAAGGATATGGACATTCCATCTTTGTCTTTTAATGTCAAGGCTTTCTTTTGATTGATGATCACCATTTAGGACATCTTTAAATAAGATGAGAAAATGAATTCAGAGGCACAAACGGGGTGGCATTGCTAAAATTTGACTTCAAAAAATTGGTACAGGAAAATCAAACTTCATTATGACTAAGTTCGAGTGGATGCTCTTTTTTTGGGAATTCCTTAGAAGGCAAACAATCAAGTTATAGCATCTTTTAATCTTCAAATACAATAGCCCAACAAGTGTTAAATTAATGTTAGCAAACACCAAGTCTCAGGGGGTTAATTCGAAAAGCCTTTAGTAAGCATCGATTCCTAAGACTGGATAAGAAAGTTCTAAAAAGTTATCTTGAACCAAATTAATATTTTGGCATTTGATTCAACCTTTTATCGATGTTGTGAAATTTTTAAAGGCTTGGATTGTTTTTAGGTTAATGTGGAAGAGTTCTCTCCCAATAGTGGCAATTTTTATTAGTTTGGGAGCAATTTTAAAGCTTTTAAGTTTGTTCTAGATTGCTTTTTTTAGGTTTTTACCCTAAAACTTCATTCATCTTCCCTTTTTTCATTTTCTTTTATCTTTTTTCTCTTCTTTTGATTGATTGCCCCATCATGTTTTTATGGACTCAAAAATCATTCAAAAAGATGAATATTTTTTTAAAGAGCTTTCTAGGAATAGCTCAAAAGCTTAAATAGCTATATTTGATCGAAATGGCCTATATTTATGTACCTACAAAGGCCATGGTTGATGGTTTAGAAATAAAGGATAGATAGGCGTAAATCAAGTTTTTAAGGGTAATTGAATCAATGATATTTCTTTTTAGAAGGATTCCCATCTGGCATATCTTCCAAGATAAAATACATCTTTGTTTCTTTATATTTTCTAGCTTTTCATTTTCTCTATTTCTTTTTACTTTTTTCTTTATCTTATTCTTTTTATTCTTCATTTTAAAAGAACTTAAGATTTGAACTTTGAATCGATCTTTGACTTTAAATTATGACAATTGACTTATTTTTTTTGTAACTTTAAAACAAGGTTTGCTACTTCTAATCTTGATCATTTACTTTACCTTGCCCCCAATGGTGATCCTTAATAAGGGTTTGTAGAAGGAATAAATCATCAAGCTCAAAAGTGACTACAAAAGGAATAATTATCTGTATCTATGAATGGATAAAAAAAGATAGCCATTTTTTATTTAAAAAAACCATTTAAATTGTTAAACATTTTGCTAGAAAAGAGGGTAATTTTTTTTGGAAATCATTCTCAGTACCTCAAAAACAAGATGTCGCACTTAAATTTTTTTTATGAAAAGTTTTATGCTTTTCATTTTTTAGCTTAATGCATGCCTCTTGAAATTATCAGCTTTATAGCCTCAAATAAATTTGGTGGTTAGGCATTTAAGGAAAAATCAAGTTGGCATGGGGAAAACACCTCGTATCTTATATCTTGCTTATCAAGCATTTGATTAAGAATTTTATCCCCAAAAAAAAAGTATTTTTGGCTTATGTTTGTTCTCATTCTTCCTAAATTAAAGATTTGGAAGAATGTAATGGAAGTTATGGTAAAAAGTCTAAGTGATATTGGAAGATCTTGGAATATGATCATTATTTTTAACACATCTCTAACTGTTAGCATCTGAATCTTTTTAGAGCGTAACTTTTTTGTTCAACCCTCAAAAAATCTAAAATGTAACTTTTGGGTGTGAAAAATCTATAGTTGAAAGCTTAGGGTAATCATATGAATAGAGGTGAAGGATCTTTCAAGAGAGTTCAATTTAATAGTGATCACATACCTAAATTAAAATATTTAAAATGTTCTCATTACACTAGATATTAGAAATTATTAGTAATGGAATTTATGGCCTATGATAGGATGTACAAAATGCATAATATTCATTCATTAATTTCAAAATTCATAGTTTCTAAAAACAAAGGTATAGAGTTTTAAAGTTAAGATAGAAACTACCTCTGATGAATGTACTATAGTAAGGTCAATGGCCCTTAGGCTAATCTTCTTTGACAAGCATCCACTAGCTCCTAGAATTTTGCTAGTTTAGTGTCTCTAAGGGCTTGCATTTTGTTTTTGAACAATTTTTCATGGAATGGCCTTTTATCCCTTAGTGATACTCTTATCCGATACTCAGGTTGTACTACTATGGGTAAGAAGTTTCCTAGGCTTTGTTAGGACAATGGGGATCACCTTACTCTTAAGGAGTCAAGGAAAAAGCTTGGTATAAGAAATTGGTGGGGCATGATACACCTTCATCCTTTTTGTTTCAGCTTTTGAGAATTGTTTCAGCCATTTCCTTGGTCCCTTTTATCTTTTAAACTCTTAGATGAAAAAGTTTGCATAAAGAGACATGGGGTATAGGGTTGAACCTATAAAGGTCAATGAGTGATAAAAGATTAGGGGTAAAAAGGTAGTCATAATGGATTTCCTTGCTTTCTCGACTTTTTATGGTTTTGGCTTCCATCGACTATGACTTATTGCCATTTATTGATAGGATTCTTGTCCCATATATACCACTTGGCTGGTGTCGATGATCCTTCTAGTTTCTATATGATGTTCAATTCTTTCTAAAGCAAACAAAGTGTTTAAAAACTCAAAGAAAGCATTTTTGACCAACTTGTCATAGTACGAAAATGGTAGGTTATCAATAAAATAGGCATGTATTTCCCTATTAGTAAGGGCAATTGGACATATGCTGGTATATCTTTCCATCTATAAGCATGTTTTTTATAGCCCTCATTAGGATTTTTTTTCTCATGTTTTGGAGGGTTTCTCAATCTAGAGCAATTTCTAACTTATGCTCATATTGGTGCAAAATTATTTAAGCCAAATCCCTCTATGCACATATGGCCTCTTTCTAATTAGGAGTACCGTTCTTGATTTGACCCAGTCATACTTTCAAGATAAATCTGGACAAGTAGCTTCTCATTTTTGGTAAGCCCACACATTTTATAGTAATATGTTGTTAAATATGCCTTGGGGTATGTGAGTCTGACATACTTTTCAAACTTCAAAATTTAAATTTTGGTAGGATAATCAGACTTGGCATTAGACTGAGATTATCAACATTAGTATTGCTATAGAGCTTAGCCCTTTTTATAGCCTTGACTTTCTTTTAAGAAGTTATAGTCTCTCTTTTTCAACTAATGTTTTGGCATGCTTTTTAGCCTTCTGCTTAAGCCTTTCTTCTTTATCAAAGTCAGGGATCGCTGAATCCTCTTACGTGGTGGTGGTTCTTGCATCTGCCCTTTATGAAAAAGCATCACGATTAACATGAATGGCTAGTGCCAAATTATTTTCAAGCAATTTTTGGCATTCATTTGTTGTATATTTTGTGTATTTATTAGTCGTGTATCTTGAACATTAATCGGTTGCCTTTCAGCTTGTATTCCCCCAGATTCCCTAACAAGAATGTAGTTAGTAGTTTTTAAGTGCTAGTGGACTAGCTCTATAGATAATCCATTTTGTTTGAGCGAACATTCAAGGCATCAAAAGTCATTTTTTGATGCGTTGTTAGGGTTATTTGGATGAGCATGGATCTGTTCCCTATCATTCCTAGCTTAGGTAAAAGGTTTAGAGATTCAAAGGTGCAAAAATTTCACTTTTTTGCATGAATGTATCAATACGTAGACTTTATGTATTGATACAGGGCCTCCATGTCATCAAGATTTAAAATTTCACATGTTGTATCAATACAAATAAGGGTTATATTGATGTATATGCTTAATATATAAATACATTGGTCAAATTTATCAATGCAAGGTTTGACAGTAGTTAAAATTTAATTTTTGGACAAAATGTATCGATAAATAAGTGATTGTATCGATATATTCTGGAAACGTATTGATATATTCTGGAAATGTATTGATATAATCCTTATTGTATCAATGTAATCTAGGTTTTTTTGCTAGATGGATCGATATAATGTGCAATGTATCAATATATCTAAGCAAAATTACCTAATTTGGGACATTTTATAGCTTTTGGACCATTGATCTAAAAATCTGATTAAGCCATGTTTTTGGTGAGAAAAATCATCTAAATTCATGCTAGGCCTTGTCATTAGACTTAAATTGGACTTAATTGATTTTTAAGGCCAAAATGAGTAGAAAATGGGACATTTTCATTAAAAACATTGTTTCTTCGAGCGCATGCTTTGTTTTTCTCCATTTTGTAGACTTTTTTAACTCTTTGCACCACTACCCTACTTGTCAAAATTAATAGAAATAAAGATATTTGAGCATAGTACTTAAAGTTGTCTCCATGGTACAATGGGAAAACTCAACATTGCCTTCATTTTTGGTTCCTAAGACCTTGGCTAAACATTAGATTAAAAAGTGCCAACTTTGGCTCAGTAAGGGAGACTTCTAACAAACATTCATACTCATTTTTGCACACACTCTCAACGTTTCTCAACCACTAGAAAGACAAAATACACTCACATTCCTATAGCATTCTTTTTAGCTCTTCAAAACAACTAAAACCTTCTTTTTCTTTCACTTTCACCCTCAACACTCTTTTCCATCAATAGCATAACCAAAAGCTCCTTCTTGATATCTCTTTCTTACTCATTAATAGTGTAAAAAAAAAGGGAAAAATGAGCTGAAAGCTGTTGCTCAAAGGAAAGGCTAAGGTTCTAGACTTTTGGTATATTTTCCCCACCTTGCTCCATTTATTTTTATTTTTTCATCATTTGCATCATTTTAGTAAGCCATTCATGTTAACATGACCATTTTAGGATTTTTATACACTATTATGGCTTTGGTTGTGGTAGTTCTAGAACTTTGATGATCTTTTGGTGCTTTGATACTATTAGATGACTATGCATGCCATGCTGCATTTTTGCAGTCATAACAGCCCTTTTCATGACATTCTTATTATGTTTCATTCATTTTCATGTGGTCATTCTATGCCTGAATGTTCATTCTAACATGTTTAGAGCTTTTTCATGCATTTCCTTGCATTTTGGTATACTTTATGGAGTAAAAATGCTGTATTGAAAATTTTAACAAATTGTTCCTTGCTTAAGCATGTTCATATCACCTTAATGATTCTTAATGTCATTTGTGAAGCTAATATTCCCATGCATCTTATTTGTTATTTCCTTGCATTTTGTTTTCTTGTCTAGGTCAAAATGTCATCTTTCTTGGTTTAAATGTGCTATCCATGTTAATTTTCTTGTATGTCACATTTAGTTTATAGCATGTTGTCAAAATGATTGCTTGTTTGCTACATAAATTTGATTTTGAAAAATACCTCCCAAATTCAATTTATGTTACCTCTAGTAAATGAAAAATAACATGGATTTAATGTTTTTATTAAATTAGTCCTCTAATCTTGGTGATAAATTAAGCTTTCCATGTATGGATTCATGGTTAAATGAGGTTAAATATTCTAGTTTCCAAGATAAAATACCTTTTTTAATTATTTTTAAAGTGTTTATACCTTGATCTTGAGTTTAATACCCTTGTTTGTAATATAGTCAACGCCTATTTCATTATCCCAAATCATTTTAGGACTGTTTAAATAAGCTCGTGAAACCCATGTCACCCATTCTTTTCTATCATGGATGTTAAGATATCCATGGCTCGAGCATAGTCCTAAAAAACCCAAAAAATCAAAAAACTCCCTTGTTTTTCTCTAACAATACTGTAGTCATAACTTAAAAAAATCTTTTTTGAACCTTAAACCATTATTCAGGATTTTTTGATATTTTTCCATGAAAGGGCATTGAATTAAATTTTCAAAGGTATCTTGTTTGCCGTTAGAGCATTTCGAATGAAGGCATTATGATTTTTCAAATGACAGCTATTTGAACCCTTAAGATCAATAATTTGCAATCTGTTCTAGCAATCTCAACACATAAATAATTTTTCTAAATTTTAAAATGTTTTTTAAAAAAGCTCATGAAATTTTCTTTCTAGAAGGGTATTGTTTATGATTTAACAATTCCATATGAGTAGGGAATGGTTTTTCAAAGTTTGCTACACCCTTTCCCTTGTGATTGCTGTTAGCATTGCATTGGAGCCAAATTCAAAAACTAGTTCCACCTAGAAAGTGATTCTCTAGAATTTTTGGAATATTTTTACATTAACCTCTATTGAGTCCTCTTTTCAATGGTACATTACCTGACCCTTGGAACCTCCAAATTTGCTTAAATAAAATTGAAGAGGGAATAGCATGATGCTAGCCCTATTTTTGGACTTAAAACAATTTAAATCGATTACCCAAACCACTTTTTTTAAGGCATGCGAAGGCCTTAAAATGCTTTGGATTAATTCTTCATGAAGTTAATAGTCAAAACAAGTCCCACAAGGCTTGGATTAAGGTCTAACAAAAAAAAATTAATTTTATCCTTTATTTGAATTATAGGATTTAATTTTAAAATACCTATTTTTATTAAAAACTATACTCGTTCTATTTTTCAATAAAAATTTTGTTGACACTAACTTCGTCAGGATCTTTTTTTTTTCCAATAAGTCATAATTATCTGAGAATGAGAACCTAATGGCCACCCTAGTGGAAGTTGACTCCTTCCAAGCATTCTAGACATTTTCAAGACCTATTTTGTTATAATTAAATGATTGCATATGCATGCAACAGAAAAAGTATAGTTTTGAGGGTCATTAAGCATAAATCTTGAACAAAAAAATGAATATTCAAAAGAAAAATTAGTTTTTAAATATTTTCTTGATAAATTTTGAAATTTATTTTTGCATATAATATTATGGTCAAATTCTTAATTTTTGAGAAATTTTTAAAGATTGTTCCATGAAATTTTAGGAGTCAACCATCATATATTTTTATCGGCACCTGTGTAGTATTTATGCCAATATTCACCTCAAAAAGTAAAAAATATTAAAGAAAAATTCGTTTCGATATTTTATACTATGAGATGTCAGGTTGTCTGATTTATTAATTAAAAATAAAATTTTCAGAGTATCACGAGTGTTATGCTCGTAAAAATTTTTCGATAAAAATTGTTCTAGTAGTTTTCATCTTTTTCATTTTTATTAATCAATATTTTGAATAATGTGTTGAATTCAATTCATTTTCATAAATGTGAACATATTTTTGAATTTTTTTCTTTTCTAAATACAGAATTCCCTACTCAACTTTTTTCTATAGAAATTTTCTAAATTCAAATTTTTAAAATTCTTTCAATACTTTCATTAAATATATATTAATTCATTTTTTTTTGAAACTCTAATATATTTGATGAGTTTTCTATTTTTTTCCCAATATAGAATTTTTTTCGTGAGGTTTTTTCTCATAAACTTTGAAGAGTTTAAAATTTTGAGTTGCTTTTTTTTTCACATGTAAAATTTTTTACTTATTTATAAAAGTTCTTTTTAGAATTAAACAATAGGGATTTTCTTATTTCCACTTATTTTATCTATTTTTATTTTAATTTATGCATGAATATACCAAATAGTATATAATGCATTGAATTTCCACTATCTTTCTGTGGAAATTAAATTTTATACAGATGAGATTTTTGAACACTTTCATGATTTTTTTCTTAATCTTGATTCCTTTAAAATCTTTGTAGATTTTTCATCCAAATTTTTTTTCAAATTGGATTATCATGTTAATTTCTTGAATTCAATATTTCTTTATGGTCTCTTAATTGGGATTTTTTTCATAATGATTATTTAGAGTTAAGTAGGCAATTACTCTCAAAGATTTAGTGCCCAAACACAAGAAATAAAGAAAAACAATAATCATTGATATATATTGGCATGAGGGGCACACCTATCTTTTAAGTTGGGTTAGTAAGGATTCATATCCCGGCCATGTTATAATAGCTTGGCGACTCCATTGGCGAACCAGATAGAAAGTCAAGCCTAAAATTAGTTATGCATTAATTCAATTTTGTTTAATTCTATTTCATTGTTATTTAATTATAATTCCAAATTTTTCTAAAGAAAAACTTTTTTTATTATTTTAAATATTTGTTAAATCTTACACTAATCCATTTTTTGTCTAGCCTACTATGGGTTTAGGTTAAGGGTTTCATTTTTAATATTGTATCAAAAAAAGGTTTGTTTATCCCTTCATACACATTGGACACATGTTGTAGTTTCTCTTCTAAATCTATGGAAGGGGCATAGGTGACTTAATATTTTAGGAGAGGGTGAAGTAGCTATGCCTTCTGAGGTGCTAGCCTCTATGTTGGCTAGTGAAAAGCCTACCAAGTATAAGTTCCTATGCATACTCGAGGTGTTAGTCCCGTTACAGATATGTCAGATACTCCCTCTCGAGTCGAACCTTTTCTGACATAAACTTGTGATATGTAAGGATAGGGTACCTCGTTAGTCTATTCTAGGCTCGATGAACAATTCGAGAATCGATTTTGATGTTTGACCCCAAATTAAAGTCGTGCTCAGTTTTAAGGTCATTAAAATTTAGGGATGCATGAAGGGATAAATTTACCTTTTTATTTGATTATTTTTGTTTGTCTAGATAATTTATTATTTTATTATTTTTCCCTGTGAAATTTTATTTGGATTTTTTAATGAATATGAACTTATTTATTCTTTTTTTATTTTTTCTTAGTGCATTTTTCATATACATATAGGGATGCTTACTTTCGAACAAAATTCAAACTCAGTTAAATTTTGAATAGACTTTATGGTGGAATAGGTACACATAGTGGTTGTTTCCAAAACATTCGAGGAGGTTCATGTAGAGTCCAAGTTGAATTAGAAGGAACATGGGAATTTTACAAAGGATTTTGTATCAAAATTACTGAGAATCATACATGTGGATCATCAAAATAATCTAATAGAGTTGGCTAGGATACAAGACTACTAGGAAATGTAAAATAGACATGGTTCCTAAAGAAGTATGGACAGATTGCTCTCCTACTCAAAATACAGATGGATAAACAATTGGTTTGAGATTTATTAGAATTTTTAGATCATCATATCAATGTTTGTCATTTAATCAACATAATATGACCCTAACTATTTAAGAGATCTTCGCTTTGCTTGGGCTAGGGCCTTTGGAAATAAAAGCATTTACTACAATGAGTGTAATCCAATAAGCTTTCCTTAAAAAAAAACAAAAGCTTGGGTAAGTTCTTGACTTAGATTTCAAATCAGGCCCTCAATATATTAAGCAGAAAAGGAATGCCAGTGTTATTTTGTGGTAATTGCTACAAAGATATATCAGAATACACGTAGATAGGGAAAAGCTTTCAACGTATTTGCTTTAGCTATATATGGTTTAGTTTTTTTCACAAAGGTAATCGAACAAGTGGAATCTACAGTGGTAGACCTTTTTGGTCAGTTGCAGAGAAATATACACCCTCCCTCTACTATTTTAGCTGAATCAATCTGAGCACTCAATGTGTACTAAAAAACGTACCATGAGAGATTTCTTAGGAGTGCATTGCTACTATATATCTGGGCCTGAAGTCATCTTTGCGGTAAAGGTGTCGGGTCATGAATGCTTTCGAACTAAAAAAAACTTAGAAGAAGTCCATGAAGGAATTTACAATACATATGTTAATGGACACCAAATGGCAATACAAGTCATGAGATTTGGCTATTATTGGTAGACCCTTGAGAGGGACTGCATTAAATGTGTCTTGAAATTCCTAAAATGCCATAAGTGTAAATCCATAAGGAAAAAATTCACGTCTCACTATCACATGTACATGTTATGATAGCCATAAGGCATTTCTTTATGTAGGGCATGGATATGATCGAACCTATCACTACTAAGCTTTTTAATAGGCACTTTTTATCCTGGTTGCCATTGATTGTTTCACCAAATGGGTAAAAGCATATTTCATATGCCAATGTCACTAAATTCATTATGTGCAAATTTACAAAATGCGACATCATTTGCAGATATGGGCTTTTAAAACAGAGCATCATAGATAATGTGCGCAACTCAAAAAACAAGATGATGTAAGAAATATGTTCTGAATTCAAGATTCAACATCATAACTCAATGTTGTACTGTCCAAAAGTGAATGAGCTAGTTAAGGCAGCTAAAAAAATTAAGAAAATAGTCAAGAAAATGGTTGAAACATACAAAGATTAGTAGAGTAATTGCCTTTTGCACTACACGCCTACCATTTAGTTGAACTTTTACAAGTGTTACCTTATTCTCCTTAGTCTTTAGCATTAAAGCTGTTTTACCTATCGAGGTTGACATCCCTTCACTTAAGGTCTTAATGAAATCATAATATGAAAAAGCCAAAAAGACCAAGGATGGATATGAATTCCTTAATGTCATTGAAAAAAAAATGAAATAAATACTGAGAGCCTATAACGAGAGAGTCCATCCTCGATAGTTTTGTAAAGCTGATTTAGTGCTCAAATTAATTCTCCCAATTCATAAATATGCTTAAGGAAAATGGACCCTAACTATGAAAGACCATTCAAAGATGATTTAGTGATAAACTGAGCCTTTTTTAAGAAGCTTTGATCTAAAACAAAATAGATGGCAATGACTTGCCCAACCCTATTAACGCTAATTCTATCAAGAAATACTATGCCTAAAAAGGATTTTAAGATGAAAACTCGAGAGGGCATCTTATAATCCTTAAAAAAACTTTGTATGAAAGCTTGAAAAAAATCTAAGTAAACCAACCCATTTAAGTTAAAAACCTGAAAGGGTGGCTTAAGTAATCAGAGGTTACCCTTGCCAAAATCTAACCAGATCAAGACTATCATCAATTTGGCTGACCGTACCATGATCACAATACTGAATCATAACCTAACATACCCTAATGTAGCCTACTAAACTCCATTTTTACCAAAACCTAAAGAAAAAAGGCAGTATCTACCTTAGCTTGAGGCCACCATCATATGATGGGGTAATTCAAGGGGTTTTCTTAAAGATCAAGTAATACCCTATTATGGCCTTTGAAAGCTCTCAGCAAAAGATACATGTCATTAGCATCAAAGGCACCAATTACCTGGAAAATATATCCTTAACTCTTTTTTTATACCTTAGAATTATTCATAAGTCGTACTATTTTTCTCTTTGAATTAAATGCAATTACTTTTTTCTCTTTCAATTCCATTTTGCCACACCTGCATTTCATGTTGCATAATCTTTATCACTTAGTTGATAATTCTTGATAAATGCACAAAATTGACAATAGAATTTGCTAGCATTACCCCGAAAAAGATAAAAATGTTTAAAGAAAATCATTTCATGTCTGAAGGCCAAGAATGAACCCTAAGAACATGGTTGGTCTTATTCTAAAACCATCTTATTTTGAACACATGTTCAAAAAACTTTCTCTAAGCAAACCTTAATTGAAAGGTAGGAGCTAAAAGATTAATTTTTGACCTTTATCGTTAACATCCAAAATCTAGATTGGCCAACTTAAAACTAGCGAAAACAACCCTTTAAATTAAATAAAAAAAAAAAGAGAAACTAAATTCTTCAGCAAACCTAATCAAAGATTGAATCCCAAACATGAACCAGCCGACTTAAAAGCCTTCATTCACAAGCCACTCATACCCTCTGAAAACAACCTTAACTCTTTCGAGCCTCTAGATGTCAAAGTAAGACTGGTGAATCTCTAGAACAAAAAAACACCCAATGAAACTTTTAGATGAAAGAAAACTTAAAATGCCATAAGTAGCTACTAGATTAGCTTTTAAATCAACACATTGCATCATTCAAGCTTGCATTCACATACTTATGCATTTATTCATGAAACTATTGACAATCTCTCAGGTATAGACTCCTAACTCCAAAAGCCCTAAACTCAAGAAAAACTAAAGGTATAGACCCCAAATTTCAAAAAATTTAGGCAATGCCTTAACTCAATAAATCTTAGTCCATAAAGAGCTAAATGCTTACCAACCTTAATTCATAATGAGTTAAACACCTATTAAGTCAGATCAAAAAAAGCCGAATGCTTAACTACTTAGTTCATAAAGGGTTAAATGCCTACCATCTAAATCCATAAAGAGTTAGACACCTACCAATCTCCACTTACCAATCTCCATCCACAAAGAACTGGACACTTATCAAATTAATCCATAAATTGCTAGATGTCTACCGAGTCAGTCCATAAAGGGCTAGATGTTAAACCTTAGTCTACAAAGAGCTAAACACCTATTTAGTCAGTCTATAAATAACTGAATGTTAATTGAGTCAATCCATAAAAAGCTGGGCATCTTTCAAGTTAGTTCAAAAAGAGCTGGACACTTTCCAAATGAGTCCACAATGAGCTGGATGTTTACCAACTCAATCCATAAAGTGTTGGATGCCTATCCCCTCAATCCATAAAGAGCTAGATTCCTATTAAGTTAGTCCACAAAGAGCTGAAAACCTATTGAGTTAGTGTACAAATAATAAAGCACCTATTCTATCAATCTACAAAAAGCTAGGAACTTTTTGTGTCGAACATTATCAATTAGCATCTATTTAGGAAATTCAAGCCCTAAAAACCTAAATCAAGTAAAGAGGCTAAACCCTACAAAACACATTAAATTTAGTTTGCACCAATCATAATCATCACCAATATATTGTATCCATCACAGAAAAGTATTAATTAAATTTCATTCTTATAAGCACTTGAAAGGTATCATTTCACCTTGAATAAAATAATGTCTATTTACTTTTACTGTGTTTCTAATCTCAACAATGGCCAAAGAGGGGCAATTATAGACATCCCATTTTATCCAAACCAACATCTTAAGCATCAAAAGTCATCATTTGAGGCACCATCAAAGTTATTTAGATAAGCATGACATAGTTCCCCATCATTCCCAACTAAGATGAGGTGTTTGGAGGGTCAAAGGTATGACAAATCCATAGTTTTGCATGTATGTGTCGATATACAGTGCTTCTATATTGGTACAAGACCTCGTGTCATCAAAATTTTAAAGTTTCTAGAGTTGTATTAATACCAAGGGTGTTGATATCAATACAAGGTTTTGTCATAGCTAAAATCATAATTTTTACCAAAATGTATCAATACATAAATGAATGTATCAATGCAGGCTTGTATGTATCAATACAGTCTTCAATGCATCGATACATATAGGAAAATCCGCTCTATGTATTAATGGAGAATGTTTTGTATCAATACACGGTGCATTGTACTAATATAAAATTCATTTTATTGACACACACTACATTTTTGGGCTAGTTCAAAGCATTTTTGACCCTTCATTTTATTGAATCAAAACTTAAATTTGACCATAATTTTGGCATCAAAAATCATCTAATCAAATAAAGCATCATCCATATCACATGGGATTTATTTTTAGGTTGTAAGCATTAGATTGACACATTTTGGAAAAGCCCATTAAGGTTGGCATAAGGACATTTCATGCTATAATATGGATTAATGAAGGACAAGGCTGAGATTATTCATTATATCAGCCCATGCATGGTCTCCTTCTACTACCAAGGTTATACATCAACCAACAAAATGCTAAAAGCTTGCTCTTCAGTATAATGACTCACCATTTTGTACATGAAAAATGTCCTAGATGCCTCACCTTTTTTAAGTTTTTTAATGGCTAAAATCAGTCTCTATAAAAATGTAATTTTTACACTCAGCCAATGGACTCTACACACCATTAATCAGCCTTCAATACACTCTCTTCTAAGCAAAAACACTATTCCTATAGCTCCCTCTTGACCCTTCCTAACACCCTTCTAAAGCCTTTTAATCACTTTCATTTCTCCTTTTCAATCTCCTCTCCATTGATAGTATAAGTCCTAAGCTACTTCTTTTCATTTCGTTCTTACTAATCCATAGCAAAGAGATGGAAGAAAATGAGCTTAAAGTTGGAATAGTTTTATGCTCAAAGGCGAAGCTAGGATTTGAAGCTTTTTGGGTGTATTTTCTATCTCTTTCCCATTTTTTTCTTGTTATTATCATTATTTCCATTACATTTAGTGAACTATATCCATATACCAATAAGCTTATTAGGACTTTTTTGCATTATTGTGGCCTTAGTTTTGGTAGTTCAAGGATCTTGATGATTCCTTGATGCCTTAATGATCGTTTGGATGATCGAAAATGTCATATTTTATTTTTACATCAAAACAACCTCCGCACAAGTATTTCTTGCTATGTTTCATTCATTTTCACTTGCTCAATCTATGTTTAAACGCTTATCCTGTAATGTTTTTAAGTATATCCATGTAGTTTAATGCATTTTTTTCGTATTTTGATTTATTAAATGTTAATTCATGTTGTTGTTTTGGATATTCATTCATATATGTTGCTTTTACGATGTTTAGTTTATCAGATGTTTGCTAAAATGCCTTTATGATTGCTTCAAAACTTATTTTTCTAGAAACCCCCAAGTTAAATCGATGTTAACTTCAATAAACAAAGGCAGACATAGATTTACTATTTTCAATCCATTGGTCTTCCAATCTTAGGGATGAATCAAGCTAATATGTTTGGATTCATGGCTTAATGAGGCAAAATAATTTTTGTTTCTCAGCCTAAAAAATATTTTTGTTTTACAACTTGTTTGGTTTAATGTCTTGCTTTGAGCCTTGTATTATGACTCAATGGCATGGATAACCAGTAATCCACTTACTCAATTCCTCGAAACTTTGGATGGACTCATGATTCCATTAACATAGACCTTAATTGTCAAACATTCGAGTGTTTGACATGTTGATACGTATTTAGCTAAACCCTTAAATGTTAAAATTCTTCTATGTCAAAATTAGCCATGCTATAACCTTGAAATTTGAATGATTTTTTTTTAAATTTTCCAATATTTTTCCCTTATGGGCATCGGATTATTTTTCCAATGATATCTTGTTTGCCCCTAGACATCCTTGGATAAGAGAATTATGATTTTTTGAACCTTCACTATTTACCCCAAGAATCAATAACTTGTAATCTTGTCCCATTAGATTATTTTTTATATTTTTCATAAAATATTTTTCATAAAAAATTCATGAAATTCCTCTTTTGAAAGGTGTCGTTTGTAATTTAACAATTTTATATGAGCTTGAGGAGCTTTTTCAAAGTTCACTGCACCCTTTTCCTTATACATGCTATCGACACTGAATCAAACTTGATTTCAAAACTTAATTCACCCTAAAAAGTGATTTTATGGGACCTTCAAAATATTTTTATACTAATCCTTGGCGAGTTACCTTTCTAACGGTATCTCATTTACCTTTAAAGCCCTTGAAGAGCCCGAAATAAATTCAAGAAAGTGGATAGCGCAATGCTATCTCCTATTTTTTAGCTTAATCACAATGAATTGAATTTTTCCAAATCATCTTTTTAGGCATTCAAATTCCTCAAAATGAATCCAATTAATTTCCTATAGAGTCATGTGTCACAACAAGGGTCTTACTAGGCTCGGATCCAGACCTAAAAAAGTTAATTTTGTCATTTATTTCAATTAATGGTTCTAATTTAAAACTCGTATTTTCACAAAAGGCATTCATTTTTTAAAAGCATTAAAATTTTCATCTTTGGAGATATTTCAACCCTAATTTTCGAGGGGATATTCTGACCTTGCTTTTCAAACTTCCAATGAATCCAAGTTTTCTCTTTCGTGAACTTCTTTGGACCTTCTTGTCAAAACTTTTTCCCATATCTCAAGCGACTACAGAGTCAAAATGTATCTTAAAATTGTTATCTTGGTTATTCCTCAATAACTGAAGTTAATTAAGGGATGCATCCTAGTCGTGCTTTCTTTCTTTTTTTATGCAATATTTATTATATTCCTTTATATCTTACTAACACATTTCCTTTGTTAATGGCAAGTTTGCATTCATACTATAAACCATTTTGGAAAAAAAAAAAGGACTAATGCAATGTTGCATATCGGTATCCTTCCAATATTTGATATGAAATACTTTTTTCAAATCAAGTCCAAAAATATTTTACCTTTGCATTTTTGCCACTTCTTCGGGATGCATAATGGAACCAAACTCTTTTTCACAAAAACTAGATTTACTATTTTCAAAATTCATGCATCGTAAGAAGAGGATTATATGCAAATAGTGACATAACAAAATCAAGAAAACCAAGACTGGGATGATATATGGCTATAAGTTACCGATATAAGGCATCATATAGGTGTTAATCCTTCATTATGCATAACTGACTCTTGTACCCTTTTAAAACAAACTCTGGTGTACATAATCCATAAAATTAGCATTCTGAGTTTTGTAACTTGAAAACACTGGTTTTAATAAGTGTCTGGTAATGCCTAGCCTAATTTGCTCGGTAGTGACTCTAAATTTTGGCCGCTTCGTAACAGCCATCCAAGACCAGTTGGACGAGTGATTTCTCCAATAGTCTTCCCCTAATACTCTTATCTCATCATTTTTCATTCAAATCCTAAACAAAGTGGTACATTAAGGCATGCTATTAAGTGGTGCATCTCACACTAAGTGATCAAGCACGTTATGGAGGCACGTTGTTACATTTTCAACTTAATATTTTTTAAATTATTTTAAATATACTTTAAAACATACTAGAATATTTCTAACTTTTTAACTCACTTAATATGTTCTTAATGCATAGTTTAGTATAAAACATTTTTTAGATAAGTTTACAATCTTTAAAATCATAAAAAAAAAAAAACATTTTAAAAATGATTTTTATATGAATGTGTCAATACCCTAGGTATATGTAACGATACAATGCTTGGTAGTAGCTAAACTAAGTTGAAACCCTTGTTTTTATTGATACAACAAGCAAGGTATCGATACCTTCCCTAACTGTATCGATGAACGGCCTTTCAATGGTCATATGTTGCATGTTTACATGTAATGTATTGATACCCATGGTAATTGTATTGATACATCATTGCTGGAATGAATGGGAATCATATTAGTAAAGCTTCTAATAACCCTATTTCATCCCCAACAAGTCGTAATAGCCATAAACCACTTCCGTGCTATAAATAAGCTTCACCAACACTTCGAAGCGCAAGAGTTAAGAAGCGTATGAGCACATAGCCAAATCTTTCATCCATTTTATCTTTTTAAGTAGTTCAATCTTATAAAAGATTAATTCTTCCTATCATTCTTGTATTCATGGTAATTTTATCTTTAGGATTATCATGCTTTGAGCCTAAAATCTTGTAAACACCTAGCCTTTAAAGGTTTTACTTATTTATATCAAAATCCTTGCCTTAAAGGGAGAGGTTTCTACTTAGCTTCAATAGTAGTGTGAGAGGTTCTATTTTAGCCATAAAAGATAGAGGTGGTAGAGGTTTTATTTTAGCCTAATTTAAAAAATAAGGAGTTGTAAACATTTTACATTGTCCTTGAAAGGTAATTAATTCAAGTTAATAAATTGATAACTCCTCAGCAAACGAGGCCAAGGGAGAAGATATAGGCATTGAGGCCAAACCTCTATAAATCGATTGTGTTTGTTTATCTTTTCCTTACTGATTTATTTGTTTATTTCACTAACTTAAAACTCTAAGTATTTTATTATTTAGATTTCTCAATTTGTAATTAAAGTTTTTAATTTGCAAAAGAATTTTGACAAATTAATTCACCTTTCCTCTTTATTTAATTTACCACAAGATCTAACACATACCCTTGATATCTCATTTTTATTTTGTCTATTTCTTGGATTAATTTTTTATTATATAATTGTTTGGGTTTATTTTCTTTATCTTTTACGATCCAACTGTTAATTACCAAGATTATGTATTTAAACCAATTTTTATCAAAATGAGGTAATATTCTCAAGTTAATGTTTTTTAGGGTCTTTCACCATATGAATGGCTTAGACTGTAGCAATCCTTTTATTTTCGGAATAACCTTGTAGAATCATCAATCGAAATCTGTTTATAATCTTTTTATTTATTTTTAAAGAAACTCCTACGATTCACTGGTCTTATGAAAATTTTCAAGAGATTATGGCCAGATATCAAAAACTAAAAAATTACAAAACTTGGACAAAGGATAACTTATGGCTAGTAGGTACATTTAAGGCATTGTTTGAGTACTAATCCTTCTCCACTTGTAATCAACTCTCGAACCCAACTCTGTTTTTCTTTAGTTTTGACGTAGACTGTAAAATCCATCTTTTCAAAATAATTTCAAATTTTTAAAAGGATAGGTTTTAATAGGTGTTTGATTACACCTAGCCTAAAAAGATCTATGGTGACTCCAATTTCCGAGCTATTTTGTGACAACTGTGCAGGAATAATGAAATAGGCAATTCACTTCGACAACCTAGCCCTATTCCAAAAAAAAAAAATTTATGCTCTGAAATGTCGAGATTTGCATTTCAGCTTGTTACGATATATTGTTCAAAATTTCTTCAATTTCTTCTATTCTTTAGAGAAATTATCTTGAATCTTTAGAGAAGTTTGGATCTTCAAAATCTTCGAGATTGCAAATTGTGAAATTGTTGTGTTGAATTAAACAAATACTACATAATTATTTATTATTTATTTATATTAACGGCCAGGATATTACGGAATTCAATAAAGTAGGAGTAATGTATACATACGCAGCTTAATATATATATACATATATATGTATATATATATCTGCATGACAGATGGTGATGACGTGATCTGAATTAAAACTGAGATAGGCAAGCAATAAGGCTACATTTACATGGTTAATCGGAGAAGATGCTTTTTCCTGGGCTCACGCTTGACTTTAACCAAATGGCTCAAAACTTTGGCATAGCGATTCATCATTCCTTTGAGCTTGGCTCCGTTATCTTCTTGTTGTTTCTTCACCAGCTGAAGCTGTTTCTCTTCTTCCGTGAAGTGGTGACCGAGGGACGTGCTAGTACTACTCCTGCCTGATTTTGCGTTTTCGTCCCCGTTGATGAGTTGCTTCAAGCTTTTACGATCGCTACCGTCCAATAATTCCTCTTCATGATCAGCACCTTTTCTTGGGGAGCCGTGATCAAAGATACTGGTAATACTTTTGAGGGGAATATCCCATTTAGAGGAATTATTTTGACGATTAGCTTCTTGGAGATTCAATGGCTTCCTGGTTCTCTTGGACATCGTAATATCATAATGGCGCTTACTTGGATTGCAGTGGCTGCCCATAATTTTGGACGCATAAATTGCATATTGGAACTAGAGTTCAAGGTGTAGTTATGGCTAGAGAGGTTGTACGTTTGCTTAGTGAGCAATTTAATTAAGGGAAATGGGTAGTTTAAAGGTAAAAGGTCCGTTTTCGAATCGTCCCTCTCTCCAACTATAAGATTAACCTTCTCCCTCTAAAAGTAGCTGCAGAGGTTGAAATATTACCAACCAACTTCAACAATTCCCTTCCCTTTGTCTGAAGTAACTATACTGTAATATATTAATTTCATGCTCATTTTTAAGCTTTAATTTGCAGTAGAAAAATAGGCAAGGCAAGCAAGGGAATCAATTTAAGATTTAACCTTCTGCAGCTACTTGTACATTAAACCTTTTGGAAATATTGGAATGAAGACATGGCCGTAAACGATTTAATCTCATGATAATGTGGCATTTATCGAATAAGTGGAATGACGATGTGAGAAAGCCACAAATATGGCACTGATGTGGAAAATTACATTGCACAATACTTTTTTTTCCCTCATTTCTTTTGTCTCTTACCCTTGTGCACACACGCTAGATTTAGTATATTTAGATAAAATATAATTACATGATACAAAAAAATAATTTTAACGTGACATAAGAAGATATGAAAATATAATTATATAAAAATTTATTTAAAAAATGATTACCACATTAAAATTTATATTATTATATAAATATAAAAAATAAATAAATATAATATAAATATATAGATTATAAAGTTTAGCAGGAATTACGTTATTCCCTTTGGGCTGTAGTTAAACTGGCCACTTGTCACCAGAGATGGATTTTGAAAGCTGGATAATGCACAGAATGGCATGAGGCCCATGAGCACATGACTATGATCGTGGCTTAACGCGCAGCCGCAACATTTTGGGCTCAAGTGACACCGAATCTAGTATCTTATGACTCCTTTGTGGAGCCCAGACTAAACGAGGCAAATTTGGTCTCGAAAAGTAAGACCTAACATTTTTAGACCAATAACATGAGCTCTTCCCAGATGCCAGGCCCCTGCTCGCTTTCAGATCGAAAATTGGTGACGGGGATAGGAGATGGGAGCAAACGGAAGAAAGAAGACCTCTTTGAAATTATCTCTACTTACTATAAAACTTTGGATTGAATCGGTATAATTTATTAGTGAAGTAATATTAATTTAGTTAAAGAGTTTATATAAAAATTAAACTAAAATCATAACAAAAATAGAATTAAGGGTATCAAATTTTTTTTTTGAACTTTTCTTGTAATATAATCATTTAAAACAAATTAGCTCACTCTTGGAAAGTTATCTATTTTTACTCGTTTCGTAAAAGTCATCATATTTTCATTAAATTATTGTTAATGATTGATTCAGGTATAGTATGGTACTTATGCCGAAGATGAGATGACAAATAGATATCAAAAATGCAATTATTGACTGCTAAATTAAATGTAACAGATACACGTTGGGATCAAAAACCAAAAGAATTTGACATAGCAAATCCCCTCAAAATCTAGGTGACTTGTCCAGTTGTCCTGATGATGCTTTCGCAACGAATTTTGCATCCTGCCTATTTTCTCACATTCTACTCTTAGTAAGCATAGATACGAACATGCAATATTACGATAAAACAGATTAAATAAAAATGTGAAAAAAATCAAAACACGTTTAGAGCAAATTATTGTAATAAAAAATATTTTATATGGTAAAAATAAAAAAAATTAATAACTTTTAATCAAATATTAATATATAAATAGCTTTTCAATTTTTTAAAAAGAGTTTTGATATTAGAAACTTGAATTTTAAAAGTCTAGTTAGAGAGAACGAATAAAGGTGATTTATTTTTTTGAGATTAGTTATAGACTTAAAACGATACACTAAATAAATTTAACAGTAAATAATTTTTGTAAGAAAAATATTCAAATTTATCCTTTTCAATAATTTAAAATAATTTTTTGTTAATAATTTATGATCATGAAGTTGGTAGGACCACAATTTTAATTAACATTAAATGTTAAAACAACTTCTACTAATGTTACGTGGAAGGCTTTGGGTGAACAGGGCTGAGAGTAGGACAGATGAATTCTGTCCAAAATAATTGTTATTGATTGGAGAGAGAAATGCAATGGCAAAAGAAAGCAACCCTTTGATCTCTTCTGCTCACTTGTTACTTGCTCGCTCTCAAGTGTTTCTTTCGCCTAGTTTCAGCTATGGCCACGTTTTGGATCAGTTCGGTAAAACAAAAAGGCTTGCCACCTAACCTATTCTTAGCAGACTGACTGACTGACTAGGCAACTCCCAGTTTC
>JBBYHO010000016.1:14457420-14467420 GCA_038382025.1 Adansonia gregorii
AAAATCGGTACCATCTAACTATATCTTACTTGAATCCTAGTTTCTTTGGTCCCATTTTTATCATTATTTAAATATAATTCCTTCTAATGCATGAAATCTTGTAAAGATATGACTCCGAGTTTTAATGAAAATTTTATCACTATGCACCTCGGAGAGGTGAGAAACATAGGGGTTTTTGATGAAAAAGGTCTCTAAGTTGGTTTAAAAAAATCATATATTTCATGTCTGCCACTAGAGAGATACTGACAGAAGATATCATTTTGTGATTTTGAAAATAATTTTTAAAGCGTGAATGCCCGAGGTCTCTACAAAAGGAAATGTATTAGTAAGGTGGAAAGGAGAACAATAAATAAATCTACACAAAATACAAGAGAAAGAGGGACGATCGAAATGTTTCTGTAATTATCTTTGATTGGCACTGAATAACTGAGATGACAATGTTGACACTTAGTCAGATTCAGTGGAAATTTTAGAAGAAAAAAAGGTTTCGATGACTCGAGGATGTCTTCGAGAAAAAAGTTTGGATTTTAGAAGGAATGTGGAGAGCGACGTTGGAGTATCCCCTCTGAAGAGTAGGGTTAGAGTATCCTCAAAGGTGAAAATTTGATATCATTTTAAGGCAAAAACGGGGTTAGAGTATCCCCTCAGAGAAGTAGAGCTAGAATGTCCCCGAAAATGAAAATTTGATGTCAATTTGAAGTAAAAGTGAGGTTAGAGTATCCCCTCGGAGTAGTAGGCCGAAAATGAAAATTTGATGTCATTTTGAAGTAAAAGCAAGGTTGGAGTATCCCCTTGAAGAAGTGAGGTTGGAGTATCCCCAAAAATAAAAATCTTTAACGTTAAGAGGAGTGGGTCATAATCTTGAAATTAGATAATCTTTAAAAATCGGGAGTCGAAGGTTTGGCTAAAATGTTCCTCTTTTTGTTTAGCCTTGGTCCAAGTCTAAAAGGTTCAGGTTATGAGAATGAGCCGAATAGATCGTGAGGCATTCAAATTCCTCAATAAAAATGTTTTAAAAATCAGGTTTGAAATAGAGGATAACATCATGCCATTTCTCTTTCGAAATTTATTTCGAGCTTATCTGGAGGTCCGAAGGGGTAAACGAGGTACCTTTGGAAAGTTAACTCGATGAGGATTAATGTAAAAATATTTCAAAAATCCTAGAAAATCATCTTCTAGGTGGAATTAATTTTTGAATTTCAACCTGTCTCGACACTGGCAGCATGTATCGGGTAAAGGTATGATGGATTTTCAAAAATCATTTTGAATTCATCCAAAATTGTTGAAATGCATAATACCTTTCCAAAAAGGGAATTTCATGAACTCCATGAGAAAAACATTCAAGGGATTCAAAAATGTTGTTTGCTAGGCTGAAACAGCCCTAACAGTAAATTGTTCGCTGGATCTAGGGGTTTTGGATAGCAAAAATTTGACAAAGCGTAACTATTTCATCCAAGATGATATGAAGGTAAATGAGATATCGTTGGAAAGGTAATTCAAAACCCTTCAAGGAAAAAATACCAACACATTTTGGATAAATCTTTTTTTATTTTTCAATAATTTTTCAAAACCAAGCCATTGTACTACTAAAACAAAACAAGGGAGATGTGTGGTATTTTAGTTTTTTTTCCAGGCTAAGCTTAGGCCATGGACGATCAAACACTCATAACTAAGATGAGAGATTGACATGGGTGTCATGAGTTCATTCCATAATCCTAGAGTTGTTTGGAACGATAGAACAACTCGTTGACCATACCACTATGAGGGTGGTTGGCATAGGACCATGGGTTCACATTTTTCAACTAAAAGACTCCATCTCATTTTTTGAAAAACCAGTACTCTTACACTCTTTTTTCATGAATCCAGAGCTAAATACTAGCTTTGCCCCTAAAATTGGAAAAACCAACTTCATAAAAATCTTAGGCCTATGTTATTCTCCATGTATGGGTGATAGCATGTGCTTAACTTGAGGATATTTTGAAATCGGGTTTTATAACACTTAAGCATGCATCTCAACATAAGAAGAAGTACCATAAAACGATGTAGATTATGGAGGACATATTTGCACAAGCAAAGATGACATTTTTCATTGAAAAAATGAAAAACTGCATAAAGATGATAGATGGATGCATGAATATACTTAGGATAAACACGTTTAAAAAGAGCTTGCTAAAAAGGCATTTTTATTTCATGGAGCCTATCAAGCTTCTAGGAAATGCATGAGCATACTTATGTTATGTTAAAATGCCTATTTTATACATGAGATGAAGACATGAATATGGAAGGAACATGGCAAGAAATACATGGACAGAGCCTATTATGGTGATAAAAATGCAAAGGAGCATGTTTAGTTAACCAAATAGCATGAAGTCACCAAGACAAACATCAAGATCCTAAACTACCATAACTAAAGCCACAAAAAATGCATGAGAGTCCTAAGGTGGCCAAAAAAGCATAAAAAGGTTTACTAAGATGATGTTAATGACAAAATAATACTACAAAGATCAAGATAGAAGAGATGTACCAAAAAAACTTGAACTTCTTTTTTTCTCAAAGTAGTGGCTATAGGCTTAATTTCTTCCTTCTCCTTGCAATCATTTAGCAAGAAAAAGAAGTAGCTTTTTGGTGGTATGGTTGATGGTGAGGCTTTTTAAGGATCAAAATATGTGAAAAGTTAAGTTCTTGAAGGTTTTCTAGTAGTGGTTTAGGATAAAATAAAGGTTGGTTATAAGTGAAAGATAATAGAATAGTGCTTTTGGTGAGTTTTTAGAGCTAAAGTTGCTAGAGAATTTGTGAAAATGGATGAAGAATTTTTTTTTGAGATTACTAAGTCTTTTTTTTGGCTCCTCCCTGGCTGATCATTGCTCTTTTTAAGAGATAATGCAGAGGTACTTTGATTCTTCTCTTCTAACCCAGGGGACATCTCTAGCTATCATGCTCAACTAATTCATTTTTTATTGGTTTTGGAATGTTGAGTAAGGAAGCAGAAAGGTTGCAGCAGCCTTCCAGCAGAGATATGCCTGCCACCCTTTTACAACCACATATCTTGTGAAAGTGGCCTTTGTCAATGGTTATTTGGGCTCTAAAATTTTTTTTAAATCTGTTAATGAGCCTATAGTTGAGGTTTACAATGTTATATGATAGTTCCTTGGTGCAAAAACATGTCTAAATCGGGTTTTTTAAGGCTGAAAAATGGCTCAAACTAGGCAAAAATGCCTTAGTGTATCGATACACAAGGTATATTTTACTCTTGAGCATCAATACAATTAATTGTGTATCGATACTAAGAGCAAAAAATGTTTCCAGTCTCGAAACTTAGAGGCCAATATCGAGACTCCATGGATCTGTATCAATGCTTATGCTTGTGTTCTGATACATTTTGCTAAAAATGATAACTTTAGCTACTGCCAAGGTCTGTATCGATACAAACATGCCGGGTGTCAATACCACATCTTGGGTATCAACACTAAACCCTCTTGCATCGATACTACATGTGAAAATTCAAGCCTTTCGCACCATAAAGGCCTCGTATCAATACTTATGCCCCAATATAACTTGTACAAACTTGCAGCTTCATGATTTACCTCAACATAGTCACAAACAATTGGAAATTGATTTCTGTATAACTATGGTGACACTATGAAAAGTGGTTTTTGATGCCTCGTTTTTTACATTTTCTTTAATAAGACCCATAGGCATTTTAGAACTTCCAAAGAAAACTTTTTTGCTAGGCGATGATTATGCCTTAGGTTGCCAAAGATTAGCCCAGACAAAATGAGGTATCTATAGGGTGCATCCAATTGAAGGGGTAAATAAGCACAGTTAGAAAGGTGACTCGATGAGGACAAATATAAAAATATTTTTAAAATCCTAGAGAATCACCTTTTAGGTGGAATTAATTTTTTAACTTAGGCTTGTTTTGACTTTGGCAACATGTACAAAGGAATGGGCATGATGGCTTTCAAAAAATCATTCTGGACTTATCTAGAATCATGAAATTGTAAACAATACTTTCTTGAAAATAGAATTTTGTAAAATTTTTAGAAAAAAATATATAAAAATTTTAGAAAAATCATTTGATAGGCCAAAATGGACCAAATTGAATATAACATGTTGGTCTTAAGAGTTTCAATAGCAAAGGTTCAAAAAATCATAACTCCCTCAACTAGAATGATCCGAGGGCAAACAATACCCTATTGGAAAGGTATTTCAATGGCTTTTAAGGGAAAAATATAAAAAAAATTCTAGAAAAGTCACTTGTGGTTTAAAAATAATTTTTCAAATTCAGACTACACTGCTACCAAAGCAAAATAAGGAAGTTATTTGATATTTTTGGTTTTTTCAAGGACAGGCTCAAATCTAGGATGTCCAAACATCCATGATAGAAAGGGACAAGTAACACAGGTGTCACAAATTCATTCCATAATCTCAGAATAGTTTAGGATGATAAAAACACCTACTGACCATATCATGGTATTGGACTCAAGATCAAGGTTGATATACCTATCAACTAAAAGGGTTATTTTTATTTAAAAAAATAGCATATTTGAACTTGTTTTACCATGAATCTAGGTATGAAGTATTTAGTTGGCCTCTAAGGTTGGAAGACTAATTTTATGAAAACTTTAAGTCCATGCTGTTCTCCATCTATTAGAGGTAGCATGAACTTAACTTGGTGATTTTTTTTTAAATCAGATTTCTAGAAAGCAAGCATCTTAACAGACAAATCATGGATAAAATACAACATGCATAAAGATAAACAAGTATTACAATTCAAACACTCAAAGATGAGATTTTGACATGGAAAAGGTAACAAAAATGCAAGAAGATGAAAATAAGATGCAGGAAAGTGACATGAACAAATTAAAGTGAAAAAAAAGCATACTGGAATTTTCAAGACAACATTTTTGTAGGGAAAGAGTCCTTAAAATACCAAAAAATGCATGAACATACTCAATGCATGTTAGGAAGAATAGTCAAGCATGTATTAATCATGTGTAAATGGGTGACATGTGATAGGAAATGCATGAATAAGGGACTATTTTTATGATATGATAAAAAAGAAGATATTTGTTTTCAAAAGTGCATCAAGATCTTAAGACTAGAACAACTAAGGCAATAATAATGCATGAGGATCCTAGAATGATTATAGCACCATAAGTGGCTCACTAAAATGCATTTTTATGCCATGAGGTCCTTAAAATACCACCAAATGCTTGAGCATACTCAATGCATTTGAGGAAGAACATTCAAGCATGCATAAATCATGTGAAGATAGGTGAAACATGACAGGAAATGCATGAATAAGGGACTGTTTTGATGACCGAATGAAAGAGAATATATTTTCTTCCAAAAGTGCATCAAGATCCTAAGACTTCCATAACCAAGGCAACAATAGTGCATGAGGATCCTAGAATGGTTATAGTACCATGAATGGCTCACTAAGATGATGCAAATGATGAAAACAAAAAATATATAGAGTAAGGTAGAGAGAATATACCAAAAAACCTAAACTTTCTTCCCTCCTTGAAGTAGTGACTTTAAACTCATTTCCTCCCCTTTCTTTTGCTATTGTTTAGCAACAAAATGATGCAAAAAAGAAGCTTTCTAGTAATACTATGGACGTTGAGGTCTTTTAAGGAGGAAAATGTGTGAAAGGTTAAGTTTTTAGAGGTTTTCTGGTGGTGATTCTGAGGAACTACGAGAATAAAGTATGGAGGTTAGTGGAATAGTGTTTTTTTAGAGTGTTTTAGGGCTGGAGGTTGCTAGAGGATTTTTAGAGGTGGCTGGAAGTAAGTCCTCTTGCTGAGCCAACTTTTGTCCCTATTTAAATTCAATGCTCAACCAATATTGTTAGGAAACAAAACAAGGGCATCTTTGATCTTTCATGTATGTACTAGAGGATAATTCCAGGTATTATGCTCAGCTGATATCGTTTTCATTGGTTCTACCATACACATGGTGGTGCAGAAAGATTGAAACAGCCTGTAACTAGAGAAAAGTTAGGCATGCCCTTTGACAAACCATTTATTTTAAGAGAATGTCCCTTGTCATTGACCTCGTCATTAGCTATTTGGGCTTTAAAAGTTTGTTTAAATCCAATTATGAGCCCATAACTAAGATCTAATATGAATTATGGTGATTTTTTTGTGTAAAAATCATGTTTAAATTTGATTTTTAAAGGTTGAAAAAAGGCTCAAACTGGCCAAAAATCCTTTGGTGTATGGATTCAAAACATTCTATACCAATACACAAGCAACTTTTACCCATGAGTATCAATATAGTGAGGTGTGTACTAAGACCAAAAAATTGTTTCTAGTCTTAAGACTTAGAGGCCTATATCAACACTCCATTGATTTGTATCAATACTCATGCTTATGTATCGATACATTTAGCTAAAAATTACAACTTTAGCTGCTGCCAAGATCTATATCGATACAAACATGTTGGGCATCAATACCCTACTTAGGTATCGATACCAAACCCTCTTGTATTGATACTACATGTGAAAATTTAAATTTTTGACGATGTAAAGGCATTATATCAATACTTGTGCATCAATGTAATTTGCATGTACCTTAGCCTCTTCGAATACCTTATCTTGGTCAACAATAGTGGGAAATTGACCTGTGTACTCATCTCAATGACTTCAGTGACACCCTAAATAGTGACCTTTGATGCCTTATTTTTACATTTTTCTTTAATATGACCTATAGGCATTTCTGACCTTCCTAAAAAAAATTTTATGCCTGGTGTCGTGTCACCTAATAATGCTTAGCAACATGGCACTTGGCAGTTGTCCCTAGCTCATTTTGTTATTTCTAATTCTATCATCTTTTAATTAAGTCCTAGGATGCCAAAAGTTAGTCCAGACAAAATGAAGTGTCTACATAAGGCATTGGAATGTCTCAAAATTGATTTCGGAAGTCACGTTTAGTGTGTTAATAGGTCTAGGAGTATTTCATAAAAGGTCTGTAGTGGCTCACACTAAAGCTTCCAAGTTTAATTAAATAAAAGTTGATTTTTAGTCCTGTTTTCAAAGTTGTGATTTCTTCAATTTAGTTAAAATATGAGTCAATTAGTGAATATTTTTGGAATCAAAATACTTTTATGAAAATTTTCCTTTATAAATGGTTTTCACTCCGAATCAATTGTATATTTGAGCTAGTCACTAACCAATAATGGGTTGCTCTCATGGCTACCTGATAAGAGTTAAGGATATATGTTTTTTATTTTTTGGGATATCTGCTTGATTTTGATTAAATAAAAGGATGATTATGATTGAATGCATATGATCGAAACTAAGGAAAATCAATTCAAATACATATAATTAGTTGGTATCAATTTAATAGGCATCATGAAAGGGATCGAGTCCTTATTTGTGGTGTAATTGACTCCCAAGCCTAAATTATAAATTTTTTATATATGCTAATCGTAAAATAGTTCTTTTAGAATTCCATGACTCTTTAGTGAATAGTTTTAATAGGTGACTAATCACACCTAGCCAAAAAATATTTGTGGTGACTCTGTAACCCAGTTACTCTTATGTTTCAATACGAGAGGCTCAAATGAGTAATTCGTTTGATTGGCTAGGGCCTTATTATGATTTAAAGTGTTGACTGCCATAATATATTGAGATTTGTATCTCAATATGTTACAACACCGGGCAACAAATTGCTATGAACCATTCGACATTGATTTCTTAGACGAAGACCTAATATGCATCTTCAAAAAGGAAAGGATATATGAGTTAGCCTATGGAGTTAAAGTTATTGTATTTCATATATTTATATCACATTACATAAATTATTGTATTTTTTGTATTATAATTTAATTAATTAAAGTATTATATATTTATATAAATTTTAATAAATTAATAATTTATATTATATAATTTTAATATATTTATGCACTTATGCTATATTTAAAATTTTTCTTACAAAATCATTTTTGGTGTCGAGTTTCGATAACTTAAAAAAAAAATTCCAAGACACTTGAATGATTAAAGTTTGAGATTTTAACTTGAAAGCCTTGAGTTTGAATATTGAAATAAAATGGGAATATCAGATTGAAAAGAGTTATCTGATAATTTGTGAGATTCGAAATTACACGTGTGAAAAGAAAGAGGGAAATGCGAAAAGAAACACGGAAGAAAAAGAGGGGAAATTGATGTTCCCCTGGTAGAAGTAAAGGAAAAAAAGAGTGAAGGAAATGTTGGACAAAATGAGAAAAGTCAATTTTGATAACCTGGAATAAATAAAGAGTCAGCAATCAACAGCGGTCTGAACGGGGCAACTGCCTGTCTTTTCATCTTAGAATTTTTAAACAAGTCATTTTCTCTTGAATTTTCTTCTCTTTTGAATTTCATTTTTCCAGACAAATTCCACGTACTTATATTTTTCTTACGCGCAAGATCAAAGGCCTGCAAAAATAAAATCTGATATTACATCACAGGGGTAGGATCCATTTACTCTCGTAAAATTAATTAATTTTATATGTATGTATTTTTAATTTTATGTTTGATTTATATTTTAAGAGATTAATATTGAGATTTAATTAAAATAGTTATATTAAATCGATGGATATATCATTTTTATTTTGACGTTGATATATATCAGTATTTTTATATTTTAATAATCATTTTATATTACGGATTTTTTTAAATATAAAAAATTTAAAATTTTGTACCAACTAATACAAAACCAGTGTATATCCATATTGACCATTACAAATGGTACAAAAATTGAAACGATATGATACTAGTACCATTTCATTTTATATTAAAATCGTCCGGTTGTGTCAGTAGGAGGTCAACTACTTTAAATTTAATAATATAATCGTAATCATAGTATATGTAAAATTTCATCAATCCAATATGTTTAACGGTTGAAATCAAAATAATTAAATATTTTTAATTTATTATAAATTTAAAGTACACAATATCTACGAATAAAATATAAATAAAGCAGTGAAATTGAACAAATCTAGATGATATAAAAAATTTCAAAGCACATAAATTAAATTACTTTTGCAATAACATAAACAGAACCTTCTTATATGTATATATATAAATGCATGGGGGAAAACCTTTTTCAATTAAAAATATAATGACTAATATCCACCATTCAAAATGAATATGTTTTTATAATTGGCAAAATATACGGGGTAATATTCAACGGCTTTTTCCTATATAAGGATTGAGTAGTAAAGCAGGAAAATGTGAGTTTGTTGAAATTAATTAAGGCATAGGAGAAATTAGAGAGGAAGGGAGAGGAGATAAATGGAGGGTGAAAAGAGCAAGATTTTGATATTTGGCGGCACTGGTTATCTTGGGAAATACATGGTGAAGGCAAGCGTTTCTTTTGGTCACCCCACTTATGTCTACACCCGCCCACTCACTCAAAACTCTTCTGCTTCTAAGTTTGATCTTCTCAAGGACTTTGAATCCATGGGAGTGACCATATTCTATGTAACTTTATTTCTTTTCTTTTCTTTTCAATTCTGTCGTTACTTGTTATTTCCTACATATTTACTTCTTTTTTTTTTTTTATGTTAACACATGCATGCAGGGGGAGCTGGATGAGCATGAAAAGCTAGTTTCAGTGCTTCAACTGGTTGAGGTTGTGATTTCTACACTAGCAGTTCCACAGCATCTTGACCAACTCAAAATAATAAGTGCCATGAAAGATGCTGGCACAATAAAGGTTATCGTGTTCCTAAATCCTAATCAAACAAACCCCAAATTTAATTAAAAATGTGTACATTTGCACTAATTAAAGGTGTTTATGTTTTGCATTGGTTTAGATATGACATCAGCATCTTACATGTTTATCAAAACATGATTAGATCTGATAATTCCAATCTCAAATTCTATCAAGGCCTATCCAGATTCCTTTCTCTGCTTTAAGATATAGATATTCGACCCGATTTTAATATTTATATCATAATATTAATTAGTCATTTAATATATTTTTTGTATAATTTTAAGTTTGGATCCTTA
>JBBYHO010000017.1:40460-54913 GCA_038382025.1 Adansonia gregorii
AAACCCTAAACCCTAAACCCCAAACCCTAAACCTTAAACCCCAAACCCTAAACCCCAAACCCCAAACCCTAACCTTAAACCCTAAACTTTAAACCCTAAACCCTAACCCTAAACCTTAAACCCTAAACCCTAAACCCCAACCCTAAACCTTAAACATTAACCTTAAGCCTTAACCCTAAACCTTAAACCCTAAACCCTAACCCTAAACCCTAAACCTTAAACTCTTAACCCTAAACCCTAACCCTAAAACCCTAAACCCTAAACCCTAAAACCCTAAACCTTAACCCTAAACCTTTAATCCAAAACCCTAAACCCCTAACCCTAAACCTTAAACCTTAAACCCTAAACCTTAAACCCTTAAACCTTAAACCCTAAAACCTAAAACCCTAAACCCTAACCTTAAACCCCAACCCTAAACCCCAACCTTAACCCTAAACCTTGAACCCCGAACCCTAAACCCCGAACCCTAAATCCCAAACCCTAAACCTTAACCTTAAACCTTAAACTCTAAACCTTAAACCCTAAACTCTACACCCTAAACCCCTAACCCTAAACCCTAAACCCTAAACTTTAAACCCTAAACCTTAAACCTTAAACCTCAAACTTAAACCTTAAACCTCAAACTTAAACCTTAAACCCTAACCTCTAACCTTAAACCTTAAACTTTAAGCCTTAAATTTTAAACCCAAACCTTAAACCTAAAACCTTAAACTTTAACCCTTAAACCTTAAACTTAAACTTTAAACCTTAAACTTTAAACTTTAAACCTTAAATCTTAAACCCAAACCGTAAACCTAAAACCTTAAACTCTAATACCTTAAAATCTTAAACCTTAAATCTTAAACCCTAAAGTTCATTATTAAAAAGGTTAATCGGAGTGGCTGAACAAAAGAAAAGAGTCGCTGAAGTTGATCTAATAAAATTAGTTTCGGATTAAGTCTTTCAACCAGAAATTGTTTGGAAGCTTCATGACCTGAAGGTTGCTTCTGGAATTATTGGTTTTTCTACTGCAACAATTAAACTCATTGATGTTGATGGAAAAAAGCATATATCATACTTGTTTAGAGATTAACCAACAGTTTTAGCTTATAAAGCTGTTGATTTCATTATAAAGGAACCGGTTTCACTTTTTAAGTATTTGGACGTTGCCAGTAAGTCATTGATAGCAATCGTATTAGTGATTTGCTCGCAATAATTTATATCATGAATAAAGAAAACCTTGAAACCCTTCAAAGGGAACTTTCAACATATAACTTTGTTCTTTATGAGATGGTGACTGGTTTAGAGAGTTTGGAAAATAGAAGCATTGCTACAAAAATTCTCTCATAATGTTTCAAGCTCTTGGAATGCATTATGGGAATTCTTATGTTTGCTTTCAATTAAGAGCAACTATTTAATACATGAAACACTTACTTTTTATCAATGCAAAATTTTGGAATCCAGTTTAACCCATTGAGTAAGTTTAGTATCATACACAATTGCTTAGGGTTTAAGTTTATAATTTAAACTTTGTTTCAAAATTAAAATCCAAAATCCCAAACTAAGCTTACTTATTCAATTATTTTTATATCAATTATTATCTAATATAAATTTAATTATCATTTACAAGTATGATTTTTATATTTCATTAATAAATCTTTCAAATATGAATAATAATTAGTATATTAAAAAAATAATAAAACAATAGATAAGATCTCTACTACTTATTCAATTGAGATGATTTTAATATAATGTTATTGATATTGTTATCGGATTATTTATTACAATTAAAAATATGAATTTGGAGAAGTCTGAAAAGGCAATCGATGCGTCCAAGTCCAAGACTGTTGATAAAATAATTGAGAAAAAAAATTATGAGAAAAAGCCCAGGGTAGATGAAAAAGGGAGAAAAAAAAACGAAGCGAAGGGAAACACGCGCGTTTTTACAGGACGGAGGACCTCGTAAAAGCAAACAAAGAAAAGCTTTCTCGACACGTGTATCGAAAAAGAGCGAATGGAAAAGTAGGAAATCAGTAGCGAGTGGTACTGGGTCTGGGCACAATAAAAACGAGGCTTCGAAAGTAAATGAGAAGCGTAGACCGGGTGCTCCCTGTTTTCCTCTTCTTCTTGGTTGAATTGTTGTTGGTGGTTTTGCTCTTTTGGTCTCTCTCTGTCTTCAGCACTTCTGCCAAATCTTTTGCTCTTGTTCCTCTTGCAGGAGGCATTGATGAATTTATCATATTAAGCATCTCGATCAGTTGTTATCCAAATATCTTCTACTCTTTTTCTCGGTCATATATTTAAGGTATGCATCTGATATATTTCCCCTTCCGAATCGGCTCTCTTCATTCCTTGTCCTTCTAAAGTTTTTGCTGCCTCTTTTTTTTTTTTTGTTTTCGAATTTTCCAAGCTTACTTTAATTTGATCTACGCCACAGGTTAATAGATTTATGAAGGAACATGTTATTCTTTTAATAATTTTTTTTTGAATCATCGGTTGCGTTTGATGTTTAACTTGAAAAGGAAACGAAAAAGTAAGAATTTTTAATTTCAATTTGTGTTTGGTTTGTTGAAAATCTGTGGCTGAATCGTTTTTTTTCTGCTTCCTTCTGTACAGGACATAGTTTTAGGGCATCTTTTTGCATTTAAAAGTTGAAAGTTGTGGCTTTGTTTTGTATCCATAGAAATTTATCTTTTCAAACCTAAAAGTCAGTGCTTTGCAGCTTATGCATTTCAATCTCAGCTATCAGTGGTGCTTTGAGGGTTTGACTGTTTCTTGAACGGATATTTTAGCTTACGTGCCCCGATTCAGCTTGAACAATCTGGGATCGGATAATTTAATTTCTAGGGTCTGCTTGCAGCTACAAGGCATTTCTTTTTTCGTAACCAAATTAAGGTTTGTCTTATTTCTTCATTGGATTCTTTTAGAACTAAAACTTAACAAACATTTGAAAATTGGAAACTAAAGCTAGCTGGTTTCTCCTTTCTCAAGTCAGTTAAATTAAAAACAAACCAACAAATAAAAAATGTAAAGACCTCAATGTCTTCCGATTTCTTCACAGTGCTTCCCAAAATATCTTCTACGGTGAAAGTACCTATCTTTTTCATCTCCAAACAACCACTTACCTCCCTTTTCTGGCTAACGGACACTTATCTGCTGCTTTTTTATTTCTGCCTATTTGTTGAGTTCCTTTGCTCAATAAATTAAGCACAGCTTAAGCCTTAAAACCACTAGCAGTAGTTGTCTAATGCTCATAATCTTTAGCACTTAGTGTCAGGTGGAAACTCACAAGCTTTCATTTTGTTGGTTTTAGGTGATATTCTAACCGATCGCACCATCAAATGAGTGTCGAGAGTTCAGGCTAAGGAGAACTGCATATCCTGGTTTTATTGTTTAGGGCTTCATTCATGATTGGTAAAATGGTTGAGGGGCCTAAATATACTGGACTTATGGGAGGAACCAACAACAATGACAACAATTACTATGACTTTACTCAAGGGTTCTACCAAAAACTTGGTGAGGGCACAAACATGTCTATTGACAGTTTACCGATGAGTAATGCCGGTGAATCTGTGTCCATGTCAGTTGAAAACAGTAGCGTGGGCTCTAATGATTCTCTAACCCACATGTTAAGCCACCCTGGTCTAAAGCCTGTGAACCGCCACAATTACTCTGTCTCGGTGGGACAAAGTGTGTTTCGTCCTGGTAAGGTTGGCCATGCACTTAATGATGATGCATTAGCACAAGCATTGATGGATGGTAGGTACCAAACTGAGGTGTTGCAGAATTATGATGAGTGGGCTATTGATTTAAGAAAACTTAATATGGGTACAGCATTTGCTCAAGGGGCTTTTGGGAAGCTATACAAAGGCACATATAATGGTGAGGATGTTGCGATTAAGATATTGGAAAGGCCAGAGAATAGTCCGGAGAAGGCACAAGTTATGGAGCAGCAATTTCAGCAGGAACTTATGATGCTTGCAACACTGAAGCATCCAAATATTGTGCGATTTATTGGGGCATGTCGTAAGCCAATGGTTTGGTGTATTGTTACCGAGTATGCAAAGGGAGGCTCAGTTCGACAGTTTCTAACAAGGAGGCAGAATCGTGCGGTGCCATTGAAATTGGCAGTGAAGCAGGCATTGGATGTTGCAAGAGGGATGGCCTATGTGCATGGGCTTGGGTTTATTCACCGGGATTTGAAGTCAGATAACCTTCTAATAGCTGCTGATAAGTCGATAAAGATTGCAGATTTTGGTGTCGCACGTATTGAGGTGCAGACTGAGGGCATGACACCTGAGACAGGGACATATCGTTGGATGGCTCCGTAAGTTTTTAGACCCTTCTTTTTATTTGATGGCTTTTGCCATACTTTTCAATGATTCATGCTAGTTGGCATGAATTCTCTGGAATTTTTATAAGAAAACCCTTAAGGTTGTGCATTCTTTCTGCATAGATTCTTGCCCCTTTGTTTAATTAACTTTATCCTTTTCTCAATTATCTTTTATAATCTCCTTTGTGAATTATGTTAAGGAGTAAAGTAAGTCCTGCTGTGTAAGGTTCTGCTATTTTCTGTTTTTATCTTCTGAGCTTTTGGTTCTATGTTCTTTGAGCTTTCTTTTTAAAATTGTCGACTTAACATAAAACTTCTTTTACACCTTTACCAGAATTCTGAATTAGAGTATGCAGTTCCTTCTAAAATGGCTGATGCTTTTGTTTGCTAATTTGAAGGCACTGTCTTCATAACTGCAATTTAATTTAGAATTTTTTAGATCTCAATTTTTGGCCGGAAAGGAGATTATTTAAACATAAACATAATTGTGCATATCCAGAAAGTTTGATTAGATTACCGTGGAATGTGCATATATCATCTCAGAAGATTGGATTTTGAGGCCTCTCTCTAACGTATGTGTGAATGTTTGGCATCTTGATGTCTTGCAGCTTAAAGTGAATTAGGCTTCTTCTTGAAGCCAAACAAAGATGTAACAACTATTAAGTGGATATTTGATAATTAAAGTGCTTATCAAGCATTCATTCATTTATTTCCTTGAAGTAGTTTGGAAGAGCGAGTGTTTTTATAAAATTTTGAACATTTGAAATTTGAATGTGATAGGATCCTAATGTGCAAAGTTGATTTTGTGTTTTCAACCAAGACAGAGATTGTGCCTAGCTTGTTTCCATCTACTGCCACTATTTGCAGTACATCATGTCCTTTCTCTATATTTTTGGGTGCTTGTTTTATTCCAGCTATTGTGGTGGAGAAAACATTGCTTCTATCCTTAGATTTGGTCCCTATTTCATGTTTGGGTGCATTTTGAAATTCAATTGTTGAAAAGTTTTCATAAGAATTTAGTTTTCTTTCGCCCATTATAGTTGTACTTTCTGTTTGGTGTATTTAAAGTTATTTGTTTTGATTACTCTGGGATGCCTTTTGATTTCATGACTTACTTGGGATTCACCCACATCAAGTTATCCTCTTTTTTATTTGGTTTATGCCTTACTCTTCTTATTGCTGTATGCTGTCATACGACGCATTAATTTGTTTCTAATTTAATATAACTATTAATTAAGAATAGTGATCAAGGCTTCCTTATGGCTTAGTGTCTAGTTTTTGGCAGCAGCATCTATACCATACTTGCTGTGCCAAAAGCAAGAGCGGAGTTGCTTCTTTTTAAAGCTTTAGGCTTCATTTTTCCTCTCTAATAAGCTTTAAAGTTATTTGCAGCCTTTACATAATTATATCTGGAGTAATGGTGATGTAAACAAAAAGATGGGATAAGAAAGGGGTTACAAGGAGGAAGCTGAACAAGTGATTCAATGCACTTTGTAATTGCTATGTTTTACCAAGAATTTCCAGCTTTAAACTGAAAAAAGTCTCTTAGGTTATATTTGGATAGAGCATTGGACAATTTCTATGGCATTTTAAAATGACACACTTCTAAAAGTAGCAATTGAGAATGTGCAGTTTTGGTCAACTATTCCACAAATTGGAATATTTTCCGTGGATTTTTTAAAAGTGATTGTTGTATTTGCTTGTTAAGATGATGCTACGAATTACTGTTTTCTATTTGCCTTGGTCTTGTTTATTGTTTAGGGTGGAAATTTTGTTGATGCCTTTGTAGAGGGCTAAGTTCTGGCTGGTTTGAAGGGTACAGCTTTTATTGGATACGTTACATTTTCACAATTCAACTTGAGGTAAAGTCGAGGTGTATCCAAGAGTTGATACGAAGATATCTGAGAAGGCAGGATGCCATGCCAAATTATTCCTACCTTTTATATATATATATATATATATTTATATATATATATACATATTAATGTTCTGTGTTGTTTTATCACCCATGAATAGTTTTGAGCCTAACTTTATTGGCTGGAGATGCAGACATGATATACTTTTGTGTATATTTTATACCCATGACAATAGAACAAGTTGAGGCATTAAAATTGTGTATTTTTAATTCCTGTTTCTTGTGTGCTTGACTTAATATGTACTGCCATAGTGCTTCCCATTGCATAGTTGAGAAAATTGCATCACTTGCCATATTACCTGCATTTTTCTGGTAGATATACTTCACCGTTTCAAATGGAGTACTGGAAACTGATTTGCATCTTATATATAATTCATAACTACGTAGTAGTTTCCATTTGTGTGTTTGTTTTTGCATTTAGTTCAGCATTAGTTTTCGATGAATTATCTTTTACATGGAATGCATTCATTTGCTGACCTGTTGGCTTCATATCTAAATTGTCTATCTGTTAAGTATTTTTATTCAATTTGTTCTTTATTTACTGTTAGTCGTGATTCTGTGCTTGTCTTTGCACTTGCAGAGAGATGATACAACACAGGCCGTACACGCAAAAAGTAGATGTGTATAGTTTTGGAATTGTCCTTTGGGAGCTTATAACTGGCATGCTTCCTTTCCAGAACATGACCGCAGTGCAGGCAGCATTTGCTGTGGTGAATAAGGGTGTGAGACCAGTTATTCCAAATGATTGTCTCCCTGTTCTGAGTGAGATTATGATCCGTTGCTGGGATGCTAACCCAGGAGTGCGTCCTCCCTTCACTGAGATTGTGAAGATGCTTGAGAATGCCGAAACTGAGATACTGACAACTGTGCGTAAAGCTCGCTTCAGGTGTTGCATGACTCAACCTATGACAATTGACTGATCCAGAATAGAAGAGTGAAGAACAGACACTAAAAGGAAAAGATGATATAAATGAAAATGAAAAAAGGCAGCACTAAGAATTTCAATATAAGTTGGTGCATGTATCAGTAGTTTTTTTTTTTCCTTTGCCCTTTATTTTCCAGATAGGAGAAGGTAACTATTAAGACTGCTGGTTTCTGGATTTTGGTGTCGATTGTACTTGGACTAGTGGTGTTGTAGTTTTAGTAGTAGCAAGGGATCATAGATGTGCTTTCTCTCTGTAGCTATATATGCGTCCTGCCATAACTGTTGCTCTGATTGTTTAAAAGCAGGTTCTCAATTGGATCAACGTCTTATTTTGGTTTTCCTTCTTTTGTTTTTTCACCTGATGTTCACTGCTGCTGATTAGTCCAAGGTATTTGTATTAGTAGCTATTTCTGCTTGGTAGTTATTTTTGTGAGGATATGTTGCTGGTTAAAACGACAATTATTATTCCAACTGCCACTTGAAGTACATGCAACTCGGTAACTTGCTTCGGAAACAGCCGCTGGGTGGTTTGTCTCCAAATGCAATAGATGTCGACTTATTTCCAGGCTTTGGTATAGTTGAGAATAATGACTCCCTGTTTAGCTTTACTCCATGCTCAAATATTCAGCTTGAATTTGCAAATGACAGTTTTGGAACACATTCTGCCAAACCTCTTGGAGAATTCACCCAGCAAAAAAATAGGTGATCTCTTGATTCTTGACCTGAACGACGTAAAACACATTTGCGATCCATAGCTATACCCCAAGATTGGAGCCTATCCTTGTTGGCAATGGTTAGGGATATCTATTCACGAAATAGCTCCATGCTTTGGAATATGAAGAAAAGACAAAATCAATCTGTCCCATCTCACATTCAGTTGTTTAGGCCTCAGTAGCTTCCAAATAGCCGTAACCGAGTATCAAGCTACTGAGAAAAGCTAGACAAGCTTTCTATCATGTTGCTCCAAGAATTGAAGTAGTTTATGCCCAAGTTGCAGAAGCTTCTTCCAGCAGCAACTTCCCCCCTACTGAATTGTACTTGCCAAATGGACTATATATGCTAAATAATACAAGTCTGATTCCAAGATAACAAGTCTTCACATCACACGCCACCTTCTGACTTAGAGCAACATATAGCCGGCCTACTTTACCTTGCACCTCGAGCTTTGCTTTCCTGTCCTTTCCAGAAAATCCTAGAAAATAACCGATTAATCCTCTTAATTTTAGACTTAGGGATGATGTAAGTGCTGGCACTTTTGGCTCTAAATGTTAAAAATAACTGATTGAATGAGCTGAACTCTGCCTGTGCGGGATAGGTGCTTTGATGCCCAGCAATTGATCCTGACAGAAATCTTTTCCAACAAAAAGAAAAAAAATCATTCTCCGTAGGCTTCCTTGTGACTAATGGAACTTCTAGATATCTTACAGGAAGAGAGCCAGCCTTGAATCCAGTGAGTTGCTGAATACAATTTCCCTGCTTTTACTAGTGAAGAACATTTCACTCTTTGCACGGTTAACTTAATAAAAAAAAAAGAAAAGGGATCGACGAGGTTCAATATGTTATTATGTTCTGAATAACAACATTAGGAAAATAAACAGATCATCTTGCAAAGCAAGATGAGTTAATTTTAAGCTATGTCATTTGGATGATATGCAAATACACTATGCAGAACACCTGCATCAACTAATATGGAGAGAACATTCATTACAAAAACAAATAAATGTGGAGAGATAGGGTCCACTTGCAGCACTCCTCTAGCCTCTGCATGCTAGCCAACTAATCCACCATTAAGATAGATTGAGAACTTTGAAGTTGTTGGACAATTCTCACTCCAGCCAATGAACCTTTCTGGATGCCTAAAACTGACAAAACTGATAAAATGTATTTCCACTTGACGGAGTCAAAGGCCTTCTGCATATAGATCTTGATCGTACATATTGGGGAGAGAACGGTTCTGCCATAGTTTCTGACCAACTCCTGAGCCATGTGAACATCATTTGAAATGCTTCTTCCTTTGATTAAAGCTCCGTTACGATAATAAGTGAAGGTAGGCACTTTGTAAGCCCGCTTGTCAAGATCCTAGTGATGCATTTATAGACTACAAAGCAAAAAGAGATAGGTCTGTAGTATCTTATGCTACTAGGAGTCTGACTCTTTGGGACTAAGGCAACTATGATAAAGTTGAAGGCAGGAAGCATCGTTCCCCACAGTAGAAAGTGGCGTTTTGAAAGAAAAAAATAGCAGTGAATCCATCAGGCTTTCTCACTGTTTATGAAAATCGTTACTGGGCTTAATGGCAAGTATTCAATGATTTAGTAGAAGCCCATTAAGAAAAAGAAAACAAGAACAGAATGGGTTACAAGGATACAGGAGGCCAGGCCAGTACTTATAAAGTTTTTACTTCACACCTCGAAACTATTAGGGTTTTTGCAAAGTCGAATTGCTTCATAAAGTTTTAAGTTCATCCCGTCTTTGTTGTTATTATCGATTGAATTTGAAGTTGCTGTTATAAACTTCAAGGAAGAATATCATCATCATCATCGTCATGTCATCCGAATCGGAAGAGCAGCAGTTGAGCAAGAAAGCTGCCAAAAAAGAGGCTGCCAAGCTGGAGAAGATGCGTCGCCGCCAGGAAGCCGCTGCCTTGGCCTCGTCGGCTTCTTCTCTCTCCGTCGAGGAGGAGGATCCCTATTCCTCCAACTATGGCGACGTCCCTCTCTCGGAGCTCAAATCCTGCTCCCGATCCGATGCTGGCAATTGGAGCCGAGCCATTGCCTCCATGGACTGGACTCGTGTTGGGGCCCTTACCCAGGAGCTGAAGGAGAAAGAGGTGCTAATACGGGGGCGAGTCCACACAACACGACCAGTGTCAAAGAATATGGCGTTTTTGGTGGTGAGAGAGAAGGGATTTACTGTCCAGTGCTTAATTGCTACGCAAGAAGAAGGAGTGAGTCGTCAGATGGTCAGGTATGCAGCTGGACTCAACCGAGAATCCATCATTGATGCAATTGGTCTGGTATCTGTCCCCGGGAATCCCATCAAGGGAACTACCCAGCAGGTAGAAAGCCTTTCTTTTTTCTTTTAAATGAAACATTTAATATCAAGTATATTCTTCAATCATCTCTCTTATTGTCATTGTTATCTTCATCGTCATTAATTAAGGTTGAAATTAATAAAGCTTTTTTTTTAAACTAAAAAAAAAATGAATTTCAAGTATCCATCAATAACCTCTTCTTTTCTTATTGTTCAAGGTCGAAATTCATGTTAGAAAATTGTATTGTGTGAATAAAGCCCTGCCCACCTTACCCATTAATGTTGAGGATGCTGCTCGAAGTGATGCTGAAATTGAAGCTGCTTTGCAAGTATGTTATATACCCCTTATGAGCCTTATCTTGCATTGGCACTTTTTTTTTAATTTATTTTTTTTTTAATAAAATTTATCGATATGCATGTATATATTTATGCATATTATCACCCATATGCCTTATCATTTAATCTACTACAGATTGGAGATAAACTTCCTCGTGTCAATCAGGATACACGTTTGAACTTCAGAGTTCTTGATATTCGCACCCCTGCTAATCAAGGGATTTTCCGCATCCAGTGTCAAGTTGGAACTGTAAGTCTTAGAGTCTTTTCCAACCATCATCTTTTCTTTCTTTCTTTCTACCACTTTGATACTTATTGCATGCTATTGTGTCTGCCTTTGCCCTTGACCTTTTGGCCTATCAAAATTTCTAACATAAATGGATGTGGATATGTCTTGGCAATGCATTTCTCACATCAGATCTGAAATCGGTTTTCATTCACCTTTTTTTGTGTGGTCTCCAACTGCTAAAGCTTAATAACTATTCGCTTACTTTCCCATTTCCATCTTTGATCTAAACCACTAAATGGTTTCTCAAGCAAGTCCAAAAGTTCTGCAGATATTTAGGCAATTCTTGCTGTCTGAGGATTTTGTTGAAATCCACACCCCAAAATTGATAGCTGGCTCTAGTGAAGGCGGTTCTGCTGTTTTTAAGCTTGACTACAAAGGGCAACCTGCATGTCTGGCACAGTCTCCTCAACTTCACAAGCAGATGGCGATCTGTGGGGATTTTGGACGGGTTTTTGAGATTGGCCCTGTTTTTAGAGCTGAGGATTCCTATACTCATAGGCATTTATGTGAATTTACTGGTCTTGACGTTGAAATGGAGATCAAGAAGCACTATTCTGAGGTATGATTGATTGTTGACTTGAGTCTTGACTACTGGAATTTTCGATATGGTTTTAATGGCCGTTTGAGCCTCTATATGCAGGTGATGGACATAGTGGACCGTTTATTTGTTACAATGTTTGATAGTTTGAATGAGAGGTGTAAGGAGGAGCTTAAAGCTGTGGGAAAGCAATATCCCTTTGAACCTTTGAAGGTCTTTATCAATTTTTCAGTTCTACAATACTTATATTGCTCTCAAGTTTCTCTATATATTTGGACCAATAAATATTCTTGTATTAGCCTGTTAAATATTACCGGCATAGAAAGAAACATGCCAATGTAGATTTTTTTTTTTTTTTTCTGAATCCATAATCTATTGTTAACATTTATAAATGTGCAGTACAAGCCAAATACCCTGCGGCTTACATTTGAAGAAGGAGTTCAGATGCTGAAGGTAATCTCAAAGCTTTGTTGTTTAGGGAATTAACGTCACATGTTGCAGTATTTTTCCTTTTTTTCTCTTGTAATAATGTTAAAGAGGAAATAGTGGAAATAAATATAAGGTGACACTAGCATGCATCCCAATAAAAATAAATCAGAATGGCTATAGGAAATGAAGAAAAATAATATGAATTTTTTTCTTCTTATGAATTAATTTGATACAGGCCTATATTCCTTTATATACAAATTCTCTAAGTACTAAAAAATGAAATTTCCCTAAATAATATCCTAAGTTATAGGATCTAATTATACAGCTGTAGCTGACTTTCTAAAATATCTATTTTTACCCAAAATTACTGATTTTCAAAGATTTCCCACACTCCCCCTCAAGCTGGTGAATATAGATCTTCCATTCCTAGCTTGCTTATATTTTCTTGAAACATGTTATTATTTAACCCTTTTGTTAGAACATCTGTTAATTAATGTTCTGAAGGTACATATGGGGTACCAATCAATCCACTATCTAGCTTCTCTTTTATGAAGTGCCTGTCTATCTCAATATGCTTTGTCCGGTCATGCTGCACTAGATTGTGGGCTATGCTGATAGCTGATTTGTTGTCACAGTAGAGTTTCATGGGTCCACTCCATTGAATTTTCAAATCTTCTAAAATGATCTTGACCCACAGTAGTTCGCATACTCCTGTTGCCATAGCTCTAAATTCAGCTTCTGCACTTGATCTTGCAACCACATTCTGTTTTTTGCTTCTCCATGATACTAAATTTCCTCCAAGAAATATGCAATAGCCTGTAGTTGACCTTTGATCCACTGGAGACCGTGCAAAATCAGCATCTGTGTAGACTGCCAGGTCTATATTCGATGTTTTCTTGAATAGAATCCCCTTCCCTGGATGGGTAGGCTGCCTGTTAATGAATCTTCTTCGGATCATGCATGAATTGACTAATGACACTTACAGAATAGGCTATATCCGGTCGAGTATGTGCAAGGTAAATTAGCTTTCCCACAAGACGCTGGTACATCCCCTTGTCTACCTTCTTATCTCCCAAAGCTTCGTCTAATCTATGATTTTGTTCAATAGGGGTTGGTGCAGGTTTACTTGCAGTCATGCCTGTTTCCTTGAGAAGATCTGTAACATATTTCTGTTGAGAAATGAAAATCCTCTGTTTAGACCGAGCCACTTCAATGCCAAGAAAATACTTCAACTTTCTAAGATCTTTTATTTCGAACTCTTTGTCTAAGCACTGCTTCAATTCTTCCTTTTCTCTTTCATCATTTCATGTTACAATGATATCATCTACATACACAATTAAAGCTGTGACTCCCCCTGAAGCAGTGTGTTTAATAAAGAGCGTATGATCTCCTTGACTTTGTCTATATCCATTAGCTATCATTACTTTGGCAAACCGTCCAAACCAAGCACGTGGAGACTGTTTCAACCCATATAATGCCTTCTTCAACTGGCAAACTTTATGCCCATTATTTCCACTAAATCCCGGCATAATACTCATTTAAATCTCTTCTTCTAATTCTCCATTAAGAAAAGCATTTTTTACATCATACTGTTGTAGTCCCCAATCAAAGTTGGCAGCCAAGGATAACAAAATTCTCACCGTGTTCATCTTTGCCACCGGTGCAAATGTTTCTTGGTAGTCAACCCCATATGTTTGAGTGTAACCCTTCGCAATTAATCTCGCCTTATAGCGTTCTAGGGACCCATCTGCCTTAAGCTTTATTGCAAACACCCATTTGCATCCCACTGGTTTCTTCCCTTTAGGTAAATCCACCAACTCCCAGGTTCCATTCTTGTCTAGGGCATCCATTTTTGCACTCATAGCAAGTCTCCATTCTTCCTTAGATAATGCTTTAGACAATGAGTTAGGAATGGGAATTGTGTTTAAGGTCGAACCCCAGAAAAACACATTTGAGAGCTCAAGGGTCTAATTTTCCTCGATTATGGTTATGAACGTGGATAAAAGAAGTGCACCTAAAGACTCGAGGAGTGAGGTTAAAGGAGGACTGAATGTCAGCAAAGAATTGAGACAGGGTTTCTAGTGGACTCTGAAATTCTAGTACTCTCGAAGGCATTCTGTTTATGACATAGGCTGATGTGAGTACTGCCTTTCCCCAATAGTGTTTAGGGACATTTTGTTCAAACAAAAAAGCTCTGATGCACTCAAGAAGGTGTCAGTTTTTTCTTTCTGCTACTCCATTCTGTTGTGGAGTGATGATGCAAGATGACTCATGGATAATTCCTTCAGTTTGAAAATAGGGAGATAGGGTTTGATTGAAGTAGTAACGAGCATTGTTTGAGCGAATACGCTTTATTTTTGTACCAAATTGATTTTCAACCATGGAATGAAAGACCGAAAAATCATGGCTCATATCTGATTTATTTTTTAGCAAATAGATCCAAGAGACTCTAGTACAGTCATCAATAAACGTTACAAACCACCTAGACCTTGTGATGTCTGGAATGGTTGAAGGTCCCCAAATGTCACTGTGGATTAAAAAGAATGGAGAAGATCTTTTATTACTGATTGGAAATGGTACACGATTGTGTTTGGCAAAGTCGCAAATATCACAATGAAAAGACTGAACATTCAATCCCTTGAACAGATTAGGGAACATTATTTTCAATTTAGAAAA
>JBBYHO010000017.1:58602-88973 GCA_038382025.1 Adansonia gregorii
AGCGGTTCAAAGTCATGCATGAATTTATGTTATTTTTATACATGAGTAGACATTTTCATTTTTCCTTTTTAATGCTTTATTTTATTTTATTTTAGTACAGCTGTTTTTAATTTTCCTTGTAACACTTAATTTGTAGAGACGGACGGTATTGGTTTCATTGGAACGAATGGAATTGTAACTCTTTTATTGCAAAGTCAATTTTACTTTCAATGAAATTATCACTTTGATTTTAACGCTAGTTTTCTTCAACTTTGACTCTGCATGTAACCAGTGTTGGAACTAAAATGAATAGCAAAAGAAAATCATTTTTCATTCATAATTTCATAAATTTTGTTTGGAGATACCTTGACTGTGTCCATTTAAAGTACCATAGAAAACCTTCTTTTCTTTTGTCTCCGGATACATAAATAAAATTGTTATTTTTATGAGCAAACAAATACTGAAAAGGTATAAATATACATTTTTTATTCATAAGGGAACGAAGATGCTTCAGCAGAGAAATACTCGTACATAATTATATGCATATATGCATATACATATTGAGGAGATCAATGATAAAAAAAAGGAAAGAATTCTTCAAAATTTCACAATAAAGTTTCTTTGAGCTTTATCTTTTTAGATGATAGTAAAATGTTAGAAACAAATTGTTCAACAAGGCTGAATCTTGTCGACCGTTAAGGTAGGAATTTTGTAAGGGACTTTGCTTATATATGACTTTATAGACTATTGAATTTGAATTTCAATCAGGCTTAGTCAAATATTGAAATCTTATTAAGCAGTCATAAGTCATAACTCAATTATACAGTTATTTGGATGGGTAAATGTTTTATTTAGAAACATTAGTATTATTAACAAGGCTTTTAAAATTTATTATGTTGACTGGAATTTTCACGTTTGCAAAAATTCTTTCTTCTAGAATCTTATATCACATATAAATTAAATTGATATACTCAAATCTAATTAATAATAATTTTAAAAATTTTAGTTAAGAATAATTTTAGGTCACTTTTTGATTTTAAGTTATCAAATAAGTTGTAATTTTAAAATATTAAAAATTATCAAATTGATAACAAAATATTATTATGAATAATAGTTCAATTAACTTTTAAAATAACTCTTATTAAATAAAATCTTGGTTTTGCTTATTATTTTTGAGTTATGTTCAACCAAAAAATTTGGTGTTAACGATTTGTAAGAAAGGCTTAAAACAGCATGGAACAGAAACAATGCCCTCCTGGGCCTAGGCCTTCCAGGTTTGATGGTAAATTACCGACATGAAAACAGTAGAGACGGAAAGAACGCTGACCAAAGTGGGGGATCATTGTTTTTTTTTTATATCTAACTTTGACTTTGACCAAGTTTTATTCTTTCATGTAACCAGCCGATGCCGGTAACCCAGTCCTAAGCCGTCGTTTGATTACCCCTTGCTAATCCAACGGTTGGTTAGGGCGCGAAGCAGTCAACTTTGATTTAATTAATTTTTCTAGACGCTCGAAGGGCAGGGGCTATTGTGTCCGGAAACGTGGCATATTTTTAGAGAGTCATGAAAACTAATGAAGAGAGTCCGTCATTTTTTTGAGGTATTTTCTTTTTATTGTACAACGGGTGCTTTTAATATATTTGCCAGAAGCTAATTAAATTATTATTTATGATAATATATGTATATTAAATATTATCATGTGTTTAATAAATTTAATATATTAAAAACGATAAATTACTTAATATGGCAAGATAACGTATTTAGAAACCTGTTAGCAGTTTTTTACCTCATGCATCACAATCTAATGATTGAAAAAAAAATTATAAGTGTTGAAATTAAAATTGTTTTTATTATTATTATTATTATTATTGAAGCATTTTGTCACATTGAAAAAACATTTTTTACACTTGGTTTTTTTTTTTCAGAAAGTAAAAAAATAAAAAAAGTTGGTTAACAAAAATTTTTAAGTCAATGCAGAATTAAATATTTTTTTAAAATTATTCTCTCTCCCTCTCCCTCTCCCTTCTTTTTTTTTTTTTTTTTTGAAAAAAAGAGGAAGCCTAAAAACATACTTAGTCCACCGTCAAACTCTTTCACCCTTTCATCTTAAACTTTTTCTTAGTCGCCACTCCCCTTGTCTCATTGACGACACCACCTATCAGCATCTTTCTTCGTCCCTTTCACCCATTATCTAATTTTTGTTGCCTTAGCTGCTTCCCCACCCCCCGATCGAATATGGCAAACGCTTGTGTTTTGGCGACGGAAATTCAAGATAAATATATGCATATGCTGTCTTTACTTTAATTTCCTCCGACGTATTGATGACGAAGAAACAAAAAGAAAACTACATGCAATGTGCTTTTATTGGATTTAAATATTTGAAATGATCCGTGTGAGGATTTGATTCTTTTTTAAATATTTTATGGTCAATGGAAAAAAAAAAAGAGAGCATTCAACACATTTTTTATTCATTGTGGCTGTGTTTGCACTGTTATTTCTAGTACAAATAAATCTAAAACATTTGTCAGCTAATTCCATTTCCTCCATAAACAAAATAATTATGACAGATAGAGATGCCATCCGGCTTAAAAGTTAAAACAACATTTGAGTTGACTCAACATGTACGCCACTTGTCATGCTTTAATTAGGTAACAATAATTTGCGTATTGGTTTGAGCCTGATTAAATTATATTATATGTTAAGCAAGTTTGACTGAAATTTTTTGAAGGAAGTTTTTATCAAGCATTTTAATAAAACGAACTCAAACAAAATTGAAGGAAAATATTAAGCATGCATTTTGATATATTATGACTAGATTATTGTTGTCGTCCTTTCAATGAAGAAACAATTAGGGTTTGATATCAAATGGTGGATTACCAAAACTTGATTAATGCTCTTTGAAAAACGTAAGGAAAAAAATTGGCATGGGTGATGGCTCTTCGCATTTTCGGATCAAATCGAAGCCCCATAATAGACCCACGTGGATAGTGGACCAAAACAAAAGAGTGGGTGAACCTTTTATATATATATATATGAGTTAACTCTAGTGGACCACTACCACTGGCCCACGTAAAGAAAAGGGCCCATGGGCTGCCAGCGCATGTGCGGAATTGCCATATCGCCCGCCGTTTCTTTTTCGCGCAACAGAACGTAAACAATCCAAATCTAAACATAACCGCTGCGGTGAAAACTTTCCCGACTTTTAACATTCTACCTTCATGGGATTGAGAAGCTTGCCTTAGATCGAAGTGAAAATCACAAAACCATACCATACGCACACAACGCAAATCCAGGCTCGCCAGACTCAAAAACTAAGTAATATTTTGGCACTAACAAAAGCTTCCTTCGCGGCGCCACTTTATCCTCCAGATCTCGACAATTCCAGGTATTGCTATCTAATCTTTCACTATTTTTTATTGTCAATCGAATTTTCCCTTCTGTAATTTTGTGGACTTACGACTGGAATCTTTGGTTCCTTCTTGTTTGAATGTTGGGATTGGGGATTTTGTTTTCTTTTCGTTATTTGAAATAAAAAAAAAAAAGGGAAAAGCACATTAAGTTATTCAAATCTTCAATTGACATGCTCTACCACTGCAGCTTTTGGTTGCATATATGCTTAGACGATTTCTAACTTATTAATTTTTGTTTGTTTGTTGTTAAGAGGAAGATCCTGATGGTGATTGCGACTTGGCTTTGATATCTGAAAGGGTCAGAGTGGGGGGCAAAAATGGAGTGGATCGGATGGACAAGAACAAGAGCCGTACCGATCTGCTCGCAGCCGGACGCAAAAAAGTTCTCTTATATTTTAATCTTTAATCTTTGTTCGGGCACTTGGCCAGTTGCCTCTTTTCCCAGCCTACTCTGGTTGTCTGGTTTTACAATTTGCATTCACCAATGTTATTTTCTTTGAGGGCTGCAATTTTCTAGTGCGTGCTTATAGTTCAACAACATGATTTTACTGCTTTTGATTTGTTTTTAGTGTCGTTATTGATTTCTAATGTTCCTTCAACCCATGTTTACTTATTTTGCGAAAGGAAGTCAAATCTTAGGTATTCTAAACCTTAAGTAGAAGATTAACTTTATCTGTTTTCGTTTCATTTACTTCAGTTGAGTAAAACCTTTTCATTTTTTTTCCTTATAAGATGCAATATCTAAGCTCGTTTTTAAGGTAGTAGGATCATTCAGCTTATAATTTTGTGTCCTATTTTGTCAGCTTCAACAATTTCGCCAGAAGAAGAATGGTAAAGGAAGTAGTAGTCAAGGAAAGTCTTCTAAAATATTGAACAAACCTGAGCAGCATGAACCTGATGCTGATGGAGAAAACACTGTTGCCAAACCAATGGTCTTGTCAAAGGTCTTCGAAAGGGCAAGCACAGCTGTTGACATGACTGTGTCACAATCTGCGGACAGTTCATTGCCCTCTGGATTTGATACTGCAGCAGTTGTTTCACCGTTAGAGCACACTGTGTCTGAGACAGGTAAAATCGAGACTTTAGTAGCCCATAATGCTGGATTGCCCATTGAGGTAGTAGCCCTTGATGCGTATGATGTTGATTTTTCAGTCCCTAATGGAGGGAAAGGTTCTCAAACTGTTGATAGTATGACAAGCACAGAAATAACTCCCTCAACTGCAGATATCCCAGTTTTTGAAGGGGAAACAAAGCATGTTGATGTGCCACATCCATCTGCTTCAGTTGATACCAAAGAAGGGACAGTGTTTAAGCTAGATTTGGGACTTGCCAACAGGGAAATGGGCCACAATCCACTGCTTTCACTAGATGATTTTCCTGATATGTCCTTGTCTCAAGCAAGGGGAGATTGGATAACATACGCAAGTTGTGCTCTCCTTGATATGTGTTTTCTGATTTTTTTTTTCCTCAAATTCTCATTGTAGGGGATTGCATTGGGCAAAATTGGGATGAGTCTTGTGGATTGGATGTATAATTAAATTCTCATTTGTTGCTAGGTAGGTGCAATGCAGGAAACTGAGGGTTTGGGGATGAACCAACTTGATAGAGGTGGTGAAACAAAGTTTGAAGTTGATGATAGACTTCCTTTGTCTGAGCATGGTGAATGTGATGAACCTCTTCAAGGGGCTATTTTAGAAGTAACTAACATGGAGGGGCCACCCTGTGAGGCAGAGCAGGCATTCAGCAGAGATGATGGATCTATATCTACAGGGGCTGCCCGCAGTTCCCAGGCAGATGCAAGTTTGGCTGCTAGGTCTCAATTGACAAATAAACAGGTCAAAGTTGTAATACCCAACTCACCTGTCAAAGAAGAACAAGAAATGTGGGCTTCATTTAGCGATTGTGGTGAGGGCAAAAATTTAGAAGGAAATCAGCAATATTTTCCAGAGGTATTCTTTGTGTCTCAGGATCAAGGTCATGAAAGATCTCTTCAGAGTATAGGAGCAAGTTCAACAAATCCAACTCCATGTCTTGCTAGAGATGGTTCTCCAGTCAAACTCTTTCAGCTAGTAGAGATGATAAGAAGTCTTGATAAAGATGAATATAGGCATTTGCTAAACTCGCAAGAATTGTTTTCCCTTCCAAATGTTGGGACTGTTGGTTTAGCACCATCATACCCTCCGCATATATTTGAAAAATTGAAAGAGGAATTATATCTCACAAGTTTTACAAAAGATTTATTTTGCTTACAGCTTTCTGAGGAGTCAGATCTGCATATGGAATCTGATCGGCGTTGTCATCAGTTTATTGATGAAATATCTGTGCTTCATTCTTGCACCAACAAGGTTCATGAGAGGAATGCATGCCTTGGAGAAGAGCTAGTGCTATGTAGGTCTGAACTCCAGGTTTTTGCTAGTGGAAGGGAGGAGTTGCAAAGAGAACTTCGTACTGCTTTAGTGCAGGTCAAGGAATTTTCTTCTAGAGCAAATGAGTTGCAGATTAGCCTGGTACAGTCACAAGAGGATTTATCAAGCCTTTTGTCTGAATTAGCCAAGTGCAAGAATCAGGTGGCTACCTTACAGGTAGATAATGAGAACTTGAATAGGACTCTTTATTCGCTGACTGATGAGAGAAAGACACTTGCCGGGGAAAAGGAGTCTTCTCTCCATGAAAATGAAAAACTGTCAATGGAGTTAGCCAGATACAAGGATTTGGTGGTCACTCTCCAGGAGGAGAGTGAGAAGTTGAATGTAAATCTTGCTTCATGACAGTGGAGAGAAAGACACTTGTGGATGAGAAAATGTTGTCCCTTCATGAGAATGAGAAGCTACTGACAGAATTAGCTGATTGCAAGAGCTTGATTGCAGCTTTACAGGTGGAATACTCCAACATAAGCAATGGGAAAGAGAAAGCAGCTCTTGACTTGGAAGAGTGTAAGGATTTGCTTGCTGCTGTACAACTTGAAAAGTCCAACTTGAATGGTAAACTTGCTTCAGTTACAGAGGAGAAAAAGCTGCTTGGGGAGAAGGATTATTTTGTCCATGAGAATGAGAGACTTGCTTCTGATGTGCTTGTTCTTCAAGAGCAGTTGACTACAGAATGTGGGGAACACATGCAACTTGAGGCTGAACTAAAAGTAGTATCAGAACGCCTAGAGAAGCTAATGGAGGAAAATAGTTTTCTCAATGCTAGCCTGGGTGTGCATAAGGCCAAGATAGTGGAAATTGATAGTAGGGAAATCCACAATATTGAAGCTGGAAGTCAAGTAAAAAGTTGGATGCGGGTAGCAGGGTCCTTGAAAATGCTGCTGACAATGAACGTTCCTGCCAAATCCCTTGGAAGCAAGATCCTGAAGAATTTACCACAGTATTGGAGAAACCTGTACCCGGTGATGTTTGTGGGCCATCACTTGCACTGCTTGAACAAGAAGTCTTTGATGATTCTTCTGGTTTTCTAGTCCTGAAGGGGCACTTGAAGGAGGCTGAGGGAATATTGCAAAACCTTGAAAGGGCAATTGAACAGATGCACTCCTATTCAGCCTTATTAGAGCGCTCCAGCAGTGAATTGGCTGCACCAGGGGTATCAGTTACTGGGACAACTGTTTAATTCAACTAAAGAGGTAACAGAATTTGAGAGCAGTGCTTAAGCTCTTGGGTCAGGATGCTGATAATGCCAGTTTACTTTATAGAGGAGAGATGGATTGTAGAAAATCTGCTAATTTCACATTTGGGGAGCTCAGGGTTCAACATGAAGCTTTAAAGGAGTACAGTGACAATCTCGAAGCGACCAACATTGAGCTGGGGATTCTGTATGAAGCTTCTAAGCAACAAACCTTTGGAATTGAAGCCAAGAACAATGAACTTGAGGTTCTTTATGCAGCTCTAAAGCAGCAAGAAAGTAGCCTTAGTTCAGAAAATGCTGAGCTTGGTGAAAAATTGCATGAGTATCAGTTGAGGCTTACTGAAATGCAGAGTCAAATTTCTGATTTACAGCATAGGTCAGATGAGATGACGTCTGCTCTATATCAACAGTTAGAAAGTTTGCAGAAGGAAGCAGCTGAGAGGGCATTGACACTTGAAGAGTGGAAATTTATGGTTACTCAGATTGTTGAGACAGTCGGGAGGCTTGATGAGTCTGTCGGGAAGGTTTCCAACTCCAGCTTCTCAAGTAACAGCAACGATATCTCAGACACGACCAGCCAGGTTTCTACTTCTGTTAATTCTGCCATTAACATTATCCGAGATCTACAAGAGAAACTAGAATCTGCTCATGCCGGTTATGATGCATCATCGAGTTCATATAAAGAAGTCAATGATAAGTATAATTATTTGCTTAGGAATAATGAATTCATGGAAGTGATACTGCATGAATTGTGCAATGATCTTAAGAAACTTGTGATTGATTCCTGCATATTGGTGGGTGAGCCTGAGATCAATCCGCAAGTTGAGAAGCAGCCAGATCCGCTTGATTACAGCAAGTATAAGATCCTCATTAAACAACTGGCGAATGTTTTGGGTGAAAGGCTGCAGCTTCAGTCTGTTAATGACCAACTGAATTCAGAATTGGTGATTAGGGCAAGAGACGTTGAGGAAACAAGCAGAGACTGCCTTAATTCAAATGCCATTCAAAAGCTCATTGAACATGTTGGGAATGTTGTAAAACTGGAAGACTCTGAGACTGACTTAAATAAGGCACCTGGTTCCCGCCTTGAATTGTTAGTTTTTTTGCTTGTTAAGAAATACAAAGACATTGGTGAACAGGTGAGTAATCATGGAGAGGAGCTTGGATCTAAGGTGATTGAATTGACAGAAGTGGTGGAAAAGATACATCAGCAGGAATTGGAAATCCTCACTCTGAAGGAAAGTTTGCTCCAGAAAGAAGAAGCCCTTGTGACTGCACATTCTGAGTTCCAGAAAAAAAAAGTGAACTTGAACGGTCAGAGCATCGAGTATCTTCTGTTGGGGAGAAGCTTAGCATAGCTGTGGCAAAGGGGAAAGGTTTGGTGGTGCAGCGTGATGGTCTTAAGCAGTCCCTTGCACAGACATCTGCTGAACTTGAGAGATTCTCTGAGGAATTACAGGTAAAAAATGCCCTGCTTCAGGAATTAGAAATAAAACTGAAGATTTATTCAGAGGCAGGTGAGCGTGTGGAAGCTCTGGATTCTGAACTTTCGTACATTCGCAACTCAGCTACTGCATTACGAGAATCATTTCTTCTCAAAGACTCTGTACTGCAGAGAATTGAAGAGATTTTAGAAGACCTAGATCTGCCTGAGCAATTCCATTCTAGAGATGTTATTGAAAAGGTTGATTGGTTAGCAAGGTCCACCACGGGTAATTCTTTGCCCACCACTGACTGGGATCAGAAAAGTTATGTTGGAGGTTCATACTCTGATGCAGGTTTAGTCACTGTTGATACCTGGAAAGAAGATGCGCAACCAAGCTCGACTGTAGGGGAGGAATTGAGAAGAAAGTATGAGGACATTCAGGGCAAGTTTTATGGGTTGGCTGAACAAAATGAAATGCTGGAACAGTCCTTAATGGAAAGTAATCACTTGGTGCAAAGATGGGGGGAACTTTTGGACAATTGATATGCCTCTGCAGTCGCAGCCCATGGAACCTAAAGAGAAGATTGAATGGTTAGGAAGGGCACTTTCAGAGGCTAATCATGGTAAAATTTCTTTGCAGAAGAAGATTGATAGCCTTGAAAATTATTTTGGGTCACTAGCTGCCGATTTGGAAGAGTCTGAAAGGAGAAAATCCGATCTTGAGGCAGACCATCAGTATGTTGCTCTTGAGAGGGAGCATCTTTCTGAAAGATTGGATGCTTTGACTTTGATCATTATAACCTTGCAGCAAAGGCAGCCCATTTTGAACTTGAGAATGAAAAACTTCAAGTTAAAGTTAGTGGGTTGCAGGAAGAATTGGTTAAGAAGATTGAGGTGGAGGAGCAGCTTCTCAAGATGGAGGGTGAAATAAGGAGATTGCAGTACTTGGTTTGTGATGTGTTACAGAATCCTGAAGCTAAAGATTTGGTTTCTGCTGGCAATAGTACTGCATCCTTGGAAGGATTACTGAAGAAACTTATAGAGAACTACACTAAACTCAAGTCTGTGAATCCTGAACCTGTGGATATTGAAATGGACCAAACCAAGTTAGGTGATCCAACCCTTGATCAAGCTAGAAGCAGAGATGCTGTAACTACTCAAGAGGATGTAGCTTCTTTAAAAAAAGAACTGGAGGAAGTGCTGCGTGAGTTGATGCAAGTGAAGGAGGAAAGAGATGAACATTTTGGAAGGAATCAATCTTTGCTTTATGAAGTTCAAGCACTTGAAGGGAAAGGGGAGGAGTTGCAAGAGCTACTTAATCAAGAAGAGCAGAAGTCAGCTTCTGTGAGAGAAAAGTTGAATGTTGCTGTTAGGCAAGGAAAATCTTTGGTGCAACAACGGGACAGTCTGAAGAAAACCATTGAAGAGATGAATGCTGAGCTGGAATGCTCGAAATCTGAGCTTAGCCACTGAGAAATGCTCTGGCTCATTATGAATTGAAGATGAGGGACTTCTCTGCTTACCCCGAAAGAATAGAATCCTTAGAAGCTGACAGTTTGTTCTCGAGGAATCGTTTGACAGAAACTGAGTGCATGTTGGAGGAGAAGGGACATATTTTAAGCAGGATATTAAAAGCAATAGCTGACATTGATGTTGGTGTTGAAATTGATATCTTTGATCCACTGGAGAAGTTGGGACGAATTGAGAAAGCATGCCATGATTTGCATGCAGCTATGGCTTCTTCTAAACAAGAGTCACAGAAGTCCAAGAGAGCTGCAGAGCTGCTGCTTGCAGAGTTGAATGAAGCTCAAGAGAGAAACGATGGTCTCCAGGAAGATCTTGCAAAAATTTCCTTTGAAGTTACGGAAGTCATGAAGGATAGAGATGCGGCAGAGGCTGCAAAACTGGAAACTCTGTCACGTCTTGAGAAGTCATCTACAGTTCACTCTGAAGGAAAACAGAAACAATATCCTGAATTAATGATGTTACAATCTACTGTAAAAGAACTCATGAATGGCATCAATGATTTTCGTGATCCACTGTACAATGGTTTTCTAAAGGACTTGAAAGCTATGCAAAATTTGGAGGTTAAGATTAAGTCGTGCTTGGAAGGGGATGATGCCCAAGATGTAGCTGGCGTGCCATACAGTATGTCCAGCAATTTAGAGGACAAGGTAATTTTTTTCATTGCCCGTTTTTCTCTTTTGCATTCATTTTTTTGGGTATGTCTTTTTCAGTAAATGTAGGGGTTTGCTTCTGTTATGTTTTCTTTTGTATTTTCCTTCTGCAACTAGTTGATAATTATGCTTTCTGTATGGCCACCATAAATATTTTTTATTTCTCTGAGTAATATGCGTGTCATCTGTATTGAACAAAACTCTTTTATTTGCGAAAAAAAAACAGGAACTTATTTTGTCTCGTAGGGGTATCTTCCATGAATGGATTGTTATTCTAATTGTTTCGGGGTTTTTTCTTCAGGGGAACTTTCAATCCATAAATACTTGGTCAGTTGCCAGTATGCAGGAGCCTATGGGTGACAATGCTATAATCGAAGTTTGCAGTTCAATCCGGCATTGCCTGCAAGATCTGACAACTGAAATTACTGCACTCAAGGAAAAGTTGATTGTGCGCTCAAAATCATTCCATGAAGAAGTTTACAGTATATGGAATGTAGTTGGAATCTTGCATAGAGAAAGAAATTCTGGGAAAGAGTGATTTGAAGCTATGAGGAGAAATATCATGCATATAGAATCAATTGGGAAAGAGAAAGACATGGAGATTGTTGTATTGAGAAGAAACATGGGCTTGCTTTATGAAGCATGCGCTAATTCAGTCTTGGAAATTGAAAATAGAAAAGCTGAGTTGCTGGGAAATAGTTTGACAACCACAGATCTGGGATCCAACTTGAAGCCTGTAATGTTAGCTGATGAAGGACTTGCGCTCGGTGGACAAAATAGCATTTTATCCAAGGAACTTATCGAGACTATGGCAGATAAACTTTCAGCAACAATGAAAGATTTTTTGAGCATGAAAGCTGGAATTGCTGCAGGAAGCCAAAGGGAAATGAAAATTACCATAATGAATTTACAGAAAGAGCTCCAGGAGAAGGACATCCAAAAAGATCAGATATGCATGGAGCTTGTTGGTCAAATCAAGTTAGCTGAAGCTGCTGCCACGAATTACTCACGAGATCTTCGATCTTCAAAAACAGTGGTTCATGATTTGGAGACAGAACTGGAAGTGACGAGGGAAGAAAACAAGCTATTGCAGCAGAGAGTAAAAGAACTGCAGGATGTGCTAGTCAGCTCTGTGGAATTGCATGATAGAGTCAAATCACTGACAGATTTGTTAGCATCCAAAGACCAAGGTTTGTATCATTGCTTGTATCCTACTTTATTTTACTTATGTGTGTGTGTGTGTATTAGGTTGGATTCCTTATTTGTGAATGCTATTTGCTGACAGAAATTGAGGCCCTGATGCAAGCACTTGATGAGGAGGAGGTCCAAATGGAAGAGTTGACAAAGAAGATTGAGGAACTACAAAAGGTTCTGAAACTGAAGAACACAGATTTAGAGAACCTTGAGGCTTCTCACGGAAAGGTTGTGAAAAAGCTTTCCATTACTGTGAAAAGCTTTGATGAGCTTCGTAATCTATGAGAATGTCTTCTTGCAAAGTTTGAACAGCTTCATTCACAACTACAAGATCGGGATGCCGAGATCTCCTTCTTAAGACAAGAGGTCACCAGATGCACCAATGATCTTCTTGCTGCGTCACAAATGAGCAATAAAAGACGATCAGATGAGATATATGAGTTTCTGACTTGGATTGAGGCAATTGTTTCCTGTGCTGGGTTACCCGAGTCGCAGTTTGATACAAAGAACAGACAGGTGCCTGAATACAAGGAAGTAATTCAGAAAAAAGATTAGCTCTATTTTTTCTGAACTAGAGGACCTACGTGGGGTTGCTCAAAGTAGGGAGGAATTGTTGCAAGCAGAACGGACTAAAGTGGAGGAGTTGACACGCATAGAAGAAACTCTCAAGAAGACTGTGCATGAGAAGGAATCCCTGTTAAATTTGCTTGAAGGTGTGGGAGATGTGGGTCAGGCAGCTAGTTTGAACTCTGAAATTGTGGAAGTTGAACCTGTGGTAAGTTATTTCATGTGTTTGTAATTTCTTTTAACAGCAGCTGGGGCAGTTAGTACCTCTCACAAAGCCAGTGATAGGCAAAACTGTGATGTGACGAGTTGTGTTTTGGAATTGTCTGTTTCTTCATTTCATTCTGGAAGTGAGAAGTCTTGGCTTGGTTTGTCACGCATTTATAGATGCTTGAATAGAACTATAGAAACAAAAACTATAAAGCAAATGTATTAGCATTTGATGTGTGTCTATATATATATATATATATATATTTGGTTATAAAGTGGCTGTTTCTTTAACAAATGATGATGATTTTAAAGTTGATAGTTCTTATCTGCTCACAAGGATAAGTTACACCTTCCGCATTATCAGCAGCAAAAAAACTTTTGTTGAGTAATCTATTTTGCTTAACATATGTGTAGATAAACAAGCGGGCAGTAGCAGGGACCTCAATAGCATCCCAAGTTCGTAGTTTGCGTAAAGTCAATAATGATCAAGTTGCTATTCCTATAGATATGGGTGACGTTAGTGATAATAGGTTAGAAGATGAAGATGAAGACAAAGGTTTTCTCTAATGCTTTTCAAAAATTATTTTGTTCATATTTATTTCTGCTTTGAGTGAAGATAACTTTTCTACATCCTTTAGTCCTTACATTTTAATTTCGTTGTTTCCTCAGTTCATGGTTTCAAATCCCTTGCCACATCAAGAGTTGTTCCAAGGTTTACGAGACGGATAACTGATATGATAGATGGCTTATGGTGGGGTTCATTTCTGCTTTTCAGTTTGTGTTGATTTGAAGTAGTGCAAATTTTATTTTAGCTTAGATTTAGTTATTTATTTGTTGACACATCAAAAGTAGCCATTTTATCTAAGTAATGTTCTGGTTATCTAATCTGCTAGGGTTTCTTGTGATCGGGCACTCATGCGACAACCTGCCTTACGGCTTGGCATTATAATCTATTGGGCTGTACTGCATACATTGTTGGCAGCTTTTGTATTTTGACGAGCCAATCTGGTTAATGGCCATTTTCTCTGATGTGGTTATTTCCTGGGGTTCCGGGATTGAGGTAACAGGTTTATCTTTAAACTCCCTGGTTTTTTGCTTTATATTTCAGAGTTCTATGCCTGTGAATCGCTGTTTGAGATTAGCATTATTCTAATTTTCTGCCTTGTACGCTTATATCTTTCCTTTTTTCCCTCTTATCTATGCTTCATTGCATAATCCAATTTCTGTCTTCTTTCTTACAAAACCATGCTGCTCATACTTGAGTTTATGGTCTTGCTGTTTTGCAGGTTATACATTTGTTTTTGTGTCAAAGATTAGCAAGGAGTGCTAACCATGATTTTAAATCAAATGCATACGTGGCTCAATAATCAATTTTTTTTTTTTGGTTTTTCACTTTATAGACTTGGTCCATTGATTCATTATTTAGATCGGCCAGGCAAGCTTGATTTGCCGTTTTTATTTGTATGCATCTCAGGTTGCTTGGTTATGTCCAATAAGGTAAATCCTTGTTAGTACCGTTAAGGATTGTTCACTTTGAACCAACAAAGAGGTGATATGATGCTTACCGTAGTTAAAAGATTTGTCTACAAGCAACAGACTCGGTTAGTTATACACCAAAGGGACTGCTGCATTTTGAATGGTGTTCTGATCTTGTACATTGTCAGCAGAGTCGCTTACTATCTAACCTTATTTTCAACTGTTGGCTACTAATCTCCGTCTCTCTCCCACCCCTAACCCGCCCCTCCTCTTTCCTTCTTTTGTTGGCTTAAAAAACTTGAAGTTTTCTTTTGAATCTCTAGTGCTTCTATAGTGGTATTTGAATCGAAGATGGTCTAACTTGGACTTGTCTTGTACAACTTTTGACTCTCTGAGATCAGCCAATATCCTTACAGTAGCAGTGACATCTTGAATCCATGAGCAGAAAAGAAAACCTACCACCAATCACCGCATCCATTCCAAACACCCCCTCCCCTACCAGAAAATCAATCACAAAATCTTCTTCATCCGATGTCATCGCAACCCTCTAGATATTTCTCCAATCCGTTGCTTCTAGGAGCTGGGTATGACTATGACTAGAGGAACCAAGGCCTTCTATCCGGGTCCATGCACCGCTATTTTAATCGGCTCCGGGTACGCACACGCACACGTGCACGCGCATGCGCACACGCACGTACGCATGCGCACACACGCACATGCATGCACACGTGCATAGTTGGCGAATGTTGGAAAATCACACTTCCAATTAATAGTCCAACGATAACATTAGTTGGCTCAGGAATGTTCTACGCACACGCACACGCACGCACGCGCGCACACACACACACATATAGCTTTGCATAGTTGGCGAATGTTGGAAAATCACACTTCCAATTAATAGTCCAACAATAACATTAGTTGGTACAGGAATGTTCTTGGTATAGCTACAAATGACCATATATTTTCCATATAACAATACAAGCAGAATTTTTTTTCCTCCAAAGTGAGGATATCTTTGCTATTTATACCCTCCTGCTTTTAGTTCCAATGACCTCCCTCAGGATTCAGCAAATTAAGATATGTTAACATAGGAGCAGGATAGGATGGTAGGAACGGAAGTAGGAAGTATCGCTGTTGTCAAAGTACCATTCAAGTATTGTATCCAACGATATTGAAACCAATAACAAACGAGACACCGTTTTTCTGCTTAAAATAGTCCTTGTCAAGAAAATTAATCAAGATTTTGGTCTTTACCAATCACCAATATTACCGCATTATTAAGATTCTAGTCCAGTCCAGTCCAGTCCATTCGTCTTCTTACTAAGCTATGCTTTTTTTTTTTTTTTTGGCAATGGCGTCTCTTCTTCTTTCTACAGTTTATACCATATTATATACTATGCATTAGATAAGATAGGTTTGAAATTTGAATAAAAGGCTTGATGTTGATCTTGGTTCTCAAGGATTAGGAATTGCAAGGGTGTGCGGGGAGAGACGGATGGATCATAATGGTTGTATTGTTGGAGTGAATGCTCTTGTTAAGTACAGGTTATGCGGGTTCGATGAACGGCTGCGCTGCGGAAGCTTTGGCTGGCTGGCTGGCTGCACCACTTGCTTTGCACTTTGATAAGGAGTAAGGTCCAAAGTCCTTAGCCAACAAGTCCAAAATGGAACTGAATGCTATTACTTCATGGGCTTACAGCGGAATTTATTTTGTTTTTGGACTTAATCCGGGTAATAAATGCTGACCGTTAGCGTCTAGGCGGCCGATTAATTTTACCGTTTATGATATATATAAGTGTGTGTGTGTGTGTGTGTGTCTCTCCGAAGCAACAAAAAAGAAAAAAAGTTAGCTCCTTGCTACTGGTAGGGCTTCCCTTCTCTCATCTGCGCAACTCACCAGGTTGAGCTTCAGATATCTCTGTTTCTCTCTTTTCACCCTTCATTTTATGAACACAATAATAAATTGGGGTTGTAAATTACTTTTATGTTCAATTTTGGTGCATCATTTTTTTTTTAATTACAGAAGATATCTATATGTTTCTTTTCTTTTCTTTTCTATTTTATCGAATTTGGGTTTAACTGCTTCCTTTTTTTTTTGCCCCTTTCTTAATTCTTACAAGAACCTTTTGAAACTTGACTAACGTAAGAATTGTTTGATAGATCTCTTTGCAACCACTCAAAAGCAATATTTGGTGTGTACGTGGGTAACCCTGACGCACGAGTTTCGGAGCGGGATCTTGAAGGCGAGTTTCGTGTCTTTGGAGTTATTCGAAGGTATAATATTGTTGTCTGCAGCACCATACTTGATAATTGTCTGTAATTTGTACTTTTAAGCATGATTTTTTTGTCATAACTCATAATTCTTTCCAATCTCGTCTTTCTTATTTGCTAAATGCTTTTATTTATTTTGCAGTGTATGGGTTGCTTGAAGGCCACCAGGTTATGCCTGCCATGACTTTGACGACCACATAGACGCTGAGGATGCAATTCGTGAATTAGATGGTATTTCAACTAGATCCTCTTATTTTTCTAATAATGGCACTACTTCCATCCTTAATGTTCTCTCTGGGTAGTTTTGATTCCTTTCTCATTGGAAATGAAAGATGCCAAACCAGCCCTTTGTTTTGTTTTTAGTTAAAAAGATAGATAATGCCTTGGTCAGTAGGTACAGCATTGTTGTCAGGCTGCTGTTTCTTTATTAGAAAGAAAGATTTATGATGAAATCTATGATTTTCCTATGCGTCTTGTATTCTCCTACTTCTGCTGAATCAGATGAGCTCTATGAAGAATTTTGAGTGTCTACAGCAACATGTCTAGTTGTGGAGGAAGTTCGTGTATGCTGTTAGATCACATCTGAACTGCCCTTTGTTGCCCATATCCGCTAATAAGCCTCTCTATTTGTAATTTACTCTCTAGTTGGTTTTATTATCCTGCACAATCATTTTTATGCTGTTTTTGGCAGTTTAGTTTTATAGTAGTTTGAGAGTCTGTAAAACTTGTTGGCAGGATCATAGTCGTTATCTCTTTCATCCATGTAACAGCGAGTGCCTATTTTCTTTTTCTTAATGGCATCTTTAATGAGCATGAGCTTAGCCTTATCAGTTGAGATTCACATTCTATACCATGTATTTCGATCAGGCAAGAATGACTAGACAGTTGAGCTTTCTCATAATTCTAATGGCAAAGGTGGTCGTGGACGTTCTGGTGGTTCTGATTTGAAGTGCTGTGAGTGTGGTGAGCCTGGTCATTTTGCTTGAGAATGCCGCATGCGTGGTCATTTGAAGTGTATGTATTGCAACAAGTGATATAGTGATAAAGTAGAGTATCGATCTCACGAAGAATTGATATTAAATTTGTTAAGTATTAAATTAAAATAACTTAATCTTATTTAAACAAACGATTAAAAATTATAAATAATAATAATAATGATAATAATAATAAAAATAATAATAATAAAAAAAAGTAAATAATAAATAACAAAAGCATATGATTCTAATTTCCCTCAATACTTCATTTGAATAAAATCTTATTCTCTTAACTTGAGTAATGATAATAAGTTGTTAATCTAGATTTATTAATAAGTATTTTTTGATAGTCTTATAAAAATAGTTTTTTAATCAATTTACTGTATTCTTAGGTAAATTAAATTGAAAGAAACTCGTTAAACTTAGACTCTAATTTGATTACATATGATATGCTCGTATATTCTTATTTAATATGCAGATCAATTCATCATAATAAATGAATATGACTATATATTATTCAATTTAGGTTTAAACACAAAATTTTGTTTTTCAAATTCATTAAGGTTATTGAATCAATCTAATTAATGATTTCAATTAGAAATATTAATAACAAAATTGAATAAACAATTCAATTATCATTAAATCAAGAAAAAAATAAAATAAAATAATTAAAATTACATATTGAGTTTAATTGCAATCTTAAAAAAGTAAATTTAGTTCATAATAAATGTATAAAATAAAAAATCAATGAGTTTTACTACCATAAATAATACAAGAAAGATAAAAAGAGTAAAGAGAGGGAAAACTAAGATAGGTCAGATTTTTAATTTTCAAGCTTCTCCAAAATCTCTCTAGCTTCTTAAATATTATAGTGGTTTCTCTCTTCTTCCAAAAACTAGAGAAAAATAAAATTATAGAATATCTGAGGTTGTCTTTGACCTCTTTAATAGACCTGCTCAAGAGCCGGGCTACCCGCCCAAGCTCGAAGGTCCGCCGAAAATTTGGGAGGGTTTGAACAAATATAATAGGCCCGAAAAATGGGCTTGGATAAAAAAATTAGGCCCGATTAAAAAATGGATCAGGCCTTGGGTTTGACTTTCAAAGCCCGAGCCTGGCCCGACTCGGCCCGATTTACTATTATATTATATTATATTTATTTTATATTTTATGTATTATGTAATTTTTATCATATAAACAATATATATAATATTATAGTGTAAACTTTAAAAATTACGTTAAATTATTTGTATTTATAAACTTAATAAAAAATTATTAAATTAATAAAAATTAAATTTAAAAAATATATATTTAAAAAATATAATATGGGCGGGCTTAAAACGGGCTTGGACTATTTATTTACAAATATGGGCAAGCTTGGGCAAAATTTGAAGCTCATATTTTAGGCTGGGCCGGGCTTGAGCAAGCATATTTAATGTTAATACCATGCTCAAGTCCGACCCAAATCCGGCCCGGCTCGGCCCACGAGTAGGTCTACTCTCTAAGTCTAATACTAAGATTTCTATTTATAAGTTTTATCTTATTTATAAGCAAAACCTTAAAGATAGTAAACCTAATTTTCAAGTAGTTTGAAAATATTATTTTTGAAAATTTCCAAGCTTAATCACTTTCTCATTGATTAAGCTATTGCACTTTTGAAAACTCCTTTGGGTTTTGACCTACAAAAGTATGAAAATTGTTTAACTAACTAAGCAATTAAAATATAAGGAAAATAAAAAATACTAAATTAAAAACTACGAAAAAAATATTACTACTATAAATATAATTTAAATAAAAATTTCTAAAATTTAGTTAATTTAATATGAATAATGAGACTAAATGACTCTATAGAGTTATCAATGGTTCAGGAAGACGTTGCAATCATAGCCGCAGCCTTAGATATCGTAGGAGCCTAAGCTCTGGGCGCAGGTAAGGCCTTCTAAGCAAACATTATCTCAACATTATGATTGATTGAAGCCTATATATGATTGGATGAAGTTTACCAATTTGAAGCAAAAGTTATAGTCCTCCTGGACAATCCCCAAGATGTCGCCGTCTCTCTCCTCATGGGCGTAGCTACAGCAGGTCTCCCCCATACTGTGGTCGTAAGGAGTTGCCGTATGCTTTATGTTAGTATATCGAAAGGCCTTCTTGCGTTGTAATCTTTTTTCACCAATAAACAAGCAAGTGCATTGAACAAATAAGGATTTCATCACCTGTCCTTCACACCTGATCATGCTCTCAGCTATGCTTGTCTTAATTTGTTTTTTTGTTGTGCAATTTTGCATTATGATAAATGAGTGTGAAATCTGGCTGCTGAATTTGGTCCAGGAATGGTGTAAGGGAACAATGTAGGAGCAGGAGCTAAGTACCACAGGATGCACCTTTTATGTGAGGAGACTGGGACTAGGTATGTTTAGTTTGTTTGACTTCAGTGCTACTATTTTTAATTGGGCAACGCCCTCAGCCTCTTGGATCGGATAAATTCCTTCCTGTTTCCCTTTGTTTTATCTATGCTAAATTGTCCTTTCTGCCTAGGAAAAAAGAAGCTTAAGATGATCTCCATAAATTTTTTGAGAAATCATTCCTGGTACTCAGCTAAAACTCTATGCTTCTTCTTTTTGTGTTGAGGTGTCTTCTGGGCCTGCCTCTTTGCTTTTCTGCCTCCACACTCCCCTGGGATTTACTTCTTTGCTGGCCGGCTATGGGATTTTCAATAGTCAATGATTGTGGGTCCCATTTGGCATCATCTCTATTTGCTAATGTTCGAATGAATCTCTCCAGTTGTGATGGACCTTCCTCAAACTCTAGTGGCATTTCTTTACTTTATCTTAAAAAGATTGAGGAGCTGCATCAAATGCTTCTTACAGATACTTATGTCCATTCTACAGAAGTTGATGTTTTAGGTTCCTTACAAGAGTGAGATTGATAATTTACAGATCTCTTTGCAAACTCTTAAAAGTGACAACGAAATATGTAGAAGGATACAAGGATACTTATTGTTCTTCCAGCATGTTTTTGGTCATTCAGCTGACAAGCAAGAATAAATTTGGAGTCTTCTACTTCTATTAGGTTGGAAAGTTGGAACGCTGAACTTACTTTTCTTCATTTTGACTGCATTTAGATCCTAATGCATGATAAAAAGAGTCTATTTACTCTTTTTTTTTTTTTTTTTTGACTGTTTGAGAAATTCCTTTCCTTTGGGGTGTTGAGAGGGAGGCGGTTTCTTTGGGGGTACCTAAAATGGGGGGTTGTGTGGGATGGTTGGCTGTAGCTGCAGAACTTGATGATCTTTGACAACATCCTTTCTAAGTTAATCTTGGTTCGTCCACCTAGCATTTTTTTTTTTGGGTCTCCTGATAGGTTGCAAAACAAATATAGCTGAAGTGAATAGCCAGTTCTCTCTGGTCTCATCGGGGGATGGTTAACCTACCAAATTTTGGTGGTTCTGTTGTCTACCCTTCTGTGGTCATTGCTTAAGAAGATTAATCTTCATTGGGCGTCTTTTGAATCTCTATGCTTCATGTGAGATGGTTACGTTTGTGGAGCTTTACTCTTTTAAGTTTTGGCCTGGCTACACGGAATGTGTTATGGTCGCTCATGTTTCTAATGTTAGTTTTTGAAGAATTGGATCAAATTAGAAGGTTGGGAATTCTTTTACTTCTAAAATTATGAATGATAAAAGGTTCAAAAAATTAGTTCCTGATGAATTTAATTTGTTTAGCTGACAATTGTCTTTTACTGTATGCAAAAATGCACTGCATGCGGTCATTGCTAAATGAGAGATGCGTTTTCATTTTTGTTCCCACTGATTTATTTATTTTTTTCCCTTCAAAGTTTAGCATACATAGTCGAAAGGATGATTGCAATGCTGGTAAGGGTGTCACGTTTACTGAATTCTTCACCGGCATTTCCATGTGTAACGATTTGTGTTTAACTGATGGTCCGTTAGGAGGAAAGAAGGTTGATGGCTTGGTTTAGTGCTATATTGCTTTGTTATTTTGCAATGGATACAGAGATTTTCAAGTCCAACGAGGACTCTTTTTTTGTTTTGACTTTTGATTGATTGTTGCATTTGTAGCTTTGAACTTTGCTATTTATTCGATAAATGATTATATTTTTATTACACATAAATATGCATTCAATCTATATTTATATCCAAACAAATTTATGAAAATCGTTCAAGCGCATGAAAAATGGTGTTTGGTGCCTCACGTTATGTGTTAATGAAAAACTCGAGCCGCACAAGAATAAGGACATGGAAGGACAAGTGCTCTGATATGATTAGTGCCATGGGGTAATCGTAATACAGTAATAAAACATAAAAATAATCTAGAAGATACAACCATACATGCTTAGAGCATTTCATTTCTGTCATTTAACACACATAACGTTTAGATTACATACATACATACCTTAATTCTATAACATTTAAATTACATATGTACATACCTGAATTCTATTACATTGCATTTCCTTTTTAGTTTTTTCAAAAAGAATATTAAGTAGAACTTCTTCACATGTTATGTCGTGTGATTCAATTCTATTTAATATAATATAATTTTACATTTATCAAAGCACCTTTACCGAACCTCCTGAGAATTACAAAATTATTATGTTAATTAAAATATTAATTTTAAAAAAAATTCATATTTTCAGGAAACCCTAAGCTCCTCATCAACTCAAGCTAAATTCGGGGACACATTTATTTATTTATTAGTTTATGTACATTATTTAACATTGGAACGTGACCCCGTAAAGCTGTAGACAATCATTACCTGCCAACTTGTCTTTGCCATTTTTGCCCTTTACTTTATTTTTCCCTTTCTTTTCTTCTTTCTTTCCTTTCTGTTTTCTACTATTTCCTCCAGAAAAATCGAAGTTTTCAAACCCTCATAGCCTTAAGCCCTTAACAAGTACGTGGATCTTTGAGGCTTTCACTCTAATACACTGAGAAGTAAGGAGAACTTTTCTGACGAGGGAATTTGGGAAATCTTTTCTTTGGCAAAGTTTCTTTTTTTTTTTTTTGGTGTCATAACAAGGAAAAAGATGGGGACAGGTGAAGTCGCAAATTCCATCTCTGGGAATCAAAATGTGAGCAATAACAATGAAACCGATGTGATTTTGAATGTCTATGATCTCACTCCTATGAATAATTACTCTTATTGGTTTGGTTTCGGGATTTTCCACTCCGGCATTGAAGGTTTGTTCCCGTTTCCGAATTCCTTTTTTTTTTTTTAAAAAAAGGTTTTTTTTTGTATGGAATTTTTGCTTTATTGTATCTTTTTTAAGATGTGGGTATGGTTAGTTTACCTCCTTATTGCTTCAAAATGGATAATTTGGTAACTCTTGACAGAAAACGAATATGGGTCTGCTGAATTCTTTTTATGTGATTATCTCTAATATGCAGCTCAGGATTAATTTTTATTTGGGCTTTTTGTTGGGGAAAAAGAATTCTGAAGAGGAATGTGGAATATACTAAATTTATGAAATCATGGAGAAAATAAGATCTTTTGAAGCTTACTTAGATCTTTTCACTAACGAATGATTCATCATCCTATTTGCATTACTTTTGTTGCTGTGTTTGCTTTAAGAATATGGGTCACATTTTTATGAGCTGGAGAAAAAGCAGTTTGTTGGGAAAATGTTTCGTTTTTTGAGACTGCATGGTGCTAAAAAAATTTTGTCTGCAAATTTTTTTATTTATTTAGAAAGATCTTGTTCTTATTTTTTGAAAATTTTTAATCAAGGTTTTATATGTTAAATGGAGGTATAACATCGTTACTTTTGGTCATAAAATTCTTCAGTTTTAGTTTCAAGTATATGTTATTTAGATTAGATGAATATAAATAATGGTGAAGGACTCAATTTCCATAAGCTGGATTTAAGATTAAACATTTCTTGTTGGTGGGATTGAAGCGGAGCACATCTTAAAGAAAGAGCATGCTTGAAATAAAACAACTTATTGCTAAATCCATCATTTCCATTTAGTCCATAGAATTCAAAATCAAGTTGTTTTCGCAATCAAGTTGTTTTCGCTAAAAAGGGATAGACAAAAAGCATTGTTGTAATATGACCTGAACTTTAGTTCTTATGTTGATAATCTTTATTCAATCTAGGAAACTGAAGTATCTATCTCAATATTTATGAACAGTTCATGGGAAAGAGTATGGTTTTGGGGCCCATGATTTTCCAGTTAGTGGAGTTTTTGAAGTGGAGCCAAGGAGCTGCCCTGGTTTTATCTATCGATGTTCCATCCCATTGGGACACATAAACATGCCTTTCTCTGAATTCAGAATGTTTATTGAGAGTGTAGCTTCTGAGTATCATGGAGATACCTACCACCTCATCTCCAAGAACTGTAACCACTTTACAGATGATGTCGCTCATAGATTGACAGGCAAATATGTCCCTGGATGGGTGAACCGCCTTGCTCGACTAGGTAAGTTTATCCTTCCGATTGTTTATCAAATTTTGTATATGCATTATATATATACACACACAGACACAAGTATGTATGTGTCTGTACCTATGTGTGATTGAATCAATGTATCTTGCCTTACATATCTTTCTTTTTCAAGAATTGTCCATGACATTGGAATGATATCAATGCCTTGCTCTTCTTTTCATCATGCCGTAGCTCTAATCTTTTCCGGGTGGAGCCTAATAACTGGCAAAGTTTGTAGCTACTTTTGTTTAGTATGTTTGCACAAGGCTAGGGAAGAACAGAAGTTTACCCTGATCCTTGACCCCCACTGGAGGGAAAACAAGTACTAGACGAAGCATAGATTGTCACGTGGTCTCCTTTCATCATCCTTATTTTTCATATTTGGCTTGTTCCTGAAAAATGAAAAACATGTAAAAAATATATATATATATATATATTTGATTTTGTGATTTGTCAAAAAATTTAGGTTCTGTATGCAGCTGTCTGCTTCCGGAAAGCCTTCAAGTAACTACAGTGAAGCAGTTGCCTGAATACCATGAAAGGGGTATGCTTCCTATTTCTTCTGTAGAGCTTTTGAAAAGTTGAACCTATCATTTACTCTATACTTGAAACATCCGTTGTGATACTAAACTAATATTGGGACTTTCTTCTGCATCTTTTGGCTGCTTGCATCCAGAAGATGGAACTGAATCTCTCTCAACTGCGACCCCCCGCGATTCAACAGAAATTGATGATACAGATCAAGAAAAGCACTTGCTGTCAGCAAAAGATGGAAATTTGGATGTAGCTTTTGTTAAAGAAGCCCAAACGTGAATGCAAGATACCGTAAAAGAGGGTTATTGTGGCAGCTTTCATCAAGAATTCTTGCTTTGAAGGGAAGAACCATATTGGAAGCAGAATTGCCGAGTTTGCATGCGTGCCTTTCATTTGAATTTTTGTAATTATTTTCCAATTTTTTGGTGTCTTTCATTTTTTTGCCCCTGTTTATTTATTCAAGCTGAAGAATTTGGCAACAGAACTATAGTTTGTTATTGATGCTTTCTATGAGTGGTTACACTGGACTGTGGACCACAAAGGGATTGCAGATAAATTATGGTGAGGTTTTTTAACAGAGCTAAACATCTCAGAACAATACAAAATCAGTGTTTTTATCGGTTGCATAAACATTAGCAGCAGTTAATAATGTACAGTCACTTTACATTTTTAACTGCAGTTGTGATGGGGTTTTTTTTTTTTTTTTTTTTTAAATTGTACAATTTTTCTTCATGCATTTGCAAAATATTCTAACCAAATGTAAATTTATTGGACCACAACCATAAGACCTTCCAAGCTAATAATTGGGAGCACTCAATTTAAATCATGAATTGGTATTCCGAAAAAATAAATAAATAAATTGGTTATTGGGAACATTGAATAATATATATATATATATATGAATTATTGGTAAGAGACAAAAAAAAAGAAACTAGTTGAGAGATTCGACTCTTTCTTTAACCAGTAATGCAAAATTCACATGGGTCTCTTATAAACTTCTGAATGGGCGAGAAAGAGATTGTATTATTAGTTGGATTGGATGGATGCTTTATTTTTCATTTAATGGAACTTTCAGTGCTAATCTTATTATTATTATTGTTATTATTATTATTATTTCTTTCTTCTTAGCTTGATTTACTTGACGAAGTAAACATAATATTTTTGACATTGTTCAGAGAAGATCCTCCAAAAGGTCAAAATTCAAAGTTCTGCCAAAAAAAAAAAAAAACTGGGTTTTGAAATGAACACCGCAAATTGCAAGGGAAAGTTCACCGTGAGTCAATGTCAGTGTCAATGACTCATCTTTCCACCCTCACCATTTTCTCCTTCCAGAAACAAGATTGAAATATTATGTTATGTTAGATCAAACCACATTAGTACTAATCTTTCTTTCTTCGGAGAATTCTGTTTCAAGAAGTACAAAGCGAAAGCCATGAATATGATCCTTCTGGATAATCAGAGTATACTGCTTTCATACACCATTTTGTAGAAAATTTTCTTCGCTGAGAAAACGAGGAAAAGAAGATCTAATACAGGGGATCTCTTCAAAAATATGTTTTGTTAGATTTCTCTTATATATGGAACTATTTGCCAATAATAATAATTAAAAAAAAAAACCCCCTCAAGCTTAATCAAACAATGATAGTAATAGAATATGAAGAGGGAGCTACCGTCCAGATAGCACAGACGTTGCAAATGAAGATGAAGTTGAGGTAGGAATGTTACAGTCTACATCCGATCCCATTTCAGCAAGTTTTGGCCTATCATGACAATCAGAATCCTCTTCATCCATGGGTAACAAATCGACAACTATCATTCGTGTGTCCGGGGGTTCATCTACCGCCACTCGCCCTTCAAGCATCTCAACCACTTCTGCCATGCTAGGCCTTAGTCTCGCGCGCTCTTGTATGCACCACAATGCTACGTAAACCAGTCTTTTCACTTGGCTATCATGAACGCCTCCTGCTTCAACTAGCCTCTGATCAACAGCTTCTATTAGTTTTCCTTCTTTTAGTTTGTTCCTCACAATTTTAGGAAAGTACTGCCATTTCCTTTGAGAAGTATCAGTGCCATTCTCAATCGGACTAACATTTCTTCGGCCTCCAATCATCTCCAAAAGAACCATTCCATAACTGTAGATATCAGATTTCTCCGAGATTCCATGCTCCAAGAGCCATTCTGGGGCCAGATAACCTCTAGTCCCCCTGATGGTTGTAATGACTCTGCTCTCATCTTTTCCCATCAACTTTGAAAGACCAAAATCTGCTACAATTGCTCTATAATTCTCATCAAGAAGTATATTTTCTGGCTTCACATCAAGGTGTAATATCCTTGACCGGCAATCATGATGTAGGTATGAAAGTGCCTTCGCCACATCAATAGCAACTCCGTACCTCAAGTCCCATGACAAGCAACCACCAGGGTGATTTCTAGTAGTAGTTTCCCTTCTAGGGAAAATCCAATAATCCAATGAACTATTTGGGATGAACTCATAAACAAGGAACCTCGGCCCTCCAGGAAGACAGCAATACCCCATAAGACGCACCAGATTTACATGTTGCACACTTGCAATTGCTGCAACTTCTGATCTAAACTCTTTTTCCCCATGCGCCTCTCCATCTATTCGCTTCACAGCAACGGAAATGCCATCATTAAGGATACCTTTGAATACCGAAGCAGATGCACCTTGGCCTAGCAGTACCTGAAAATTATCTGTTGCATCCTCAAGTTCCTTGTGCCTAAATTTTATTGGAACTCCGGCTACCTTCCTAAGAAAACTGTACTCTATTCGAAGCTCTCGACCTTCTGATACCAGCTTCTTCTCTAACAATTTTCTTCTGTGATGGTAACGCCCTCTAATTACAAGACATGCAAATACTGCAAGGATTACTGCAATATCTGCTCCTGCAATGAGGAAGAAAGCCCTGGACAGTTTCAATGATACACGAGCAACAATTATAAAAATGATGAGGCCAATGATTACTGTAACTGCTATTATATTTGCTTTCTTGTCCTCCATTAGAATTTCATCATTCTCTTCAAGTGACTAGAGAGGAAAAAGATTCTTGATCTTCTAACTTTCATCTGTTCCTTGCTTTGAGAAGAGAGAAACCGTTGTTAATTTCCCTGAGAGTAAGCATTGATTAGAATATATAATTCCAAAGATTAAAAACCATCTTCTATCTTTGGATCAGCCAAATGTTGAAGTATGGGGCTGTGATTATTTAGTATCTGCACCGAAAGAAACAACCAAGAAGTTTACCCAATTTTCCTTTTATTTTCTTCCTTTAAGGTTGATTGTGTTGTTTGTTTTTGAAGCATTCAAATGGTCAAAAGTTTAGACAAGTTTGCATGATGACCAAGTAATTTTTCACATTTGTCTTTTATTTACTTGCAGTCCTTTCGCCATTAAGTACAGTAATTGTGAACATTTTTGATAATCATCTTTTTGGCTTTTTCAAATTAAGAAGCAGCTAGTTACTTCTTCTGCCATAACCACTTACCAACTATCAAAATTAGAAGGCAAAATATTTCACCTAATTTCATACAATAAAGAAAAAAAAGGGAGGGGGGAGGATAAGAAATAAAAAGAAGCGCTTTTCAAAGATTGCCCCTTTCACTCTTCCTACATTTCACTACCGCTATATTGCAAGTGCAACAACTCAGAATATATGACAAAGACGTTTAATTGACTGTAACATGCGACCCATTTAATCCCTCTTTGATTTAGTAAACCAAGGAATAATCAAACCTAGCAGGTTCTTTTCACCTTCGTAAGAGGTCTAAAACTTAGCTTTGAATGATTCTTAGGAGTTGGAGATGGGAAGATTGAGATGCCTCTTAATTAAATTAAATGACCAGGTCCCTACTGCATGAAATTTCATATTGATATTTAAGTCAATATAAGGCCAGTGCAGGATTTATAGATCTAATGACTTGATGTGCAATAGGCCTTATTATAAGCCAATCCCACATCCTTGAACCAGGCACTCTCCCTACTTTTTGCAAGTCTTTTGGACTATCCAGATCGATGAGAAAGTCGACAAGTTTTAGAACAACTTGTGAGATAAAAGATGCTATTAGATTCCCCCTTTTTGACTATTATACCATCAAGGCTTTTATCCGTGTTGTGAAATACATAAATAAATAAATAAATAGTTGGAATGAAGACTTGAACCATATATCATAAAGTATAAAGCAAAGGCACATTATTCCTAAACAAGCAACTGAGCAGGAAGTCTTGAAAGCTGCTATAGTTTGACTTTTCAACTCCCAAAGAGAGAGAATTGGCAGCTGGTCCACTACTACAGAAATTTCCAACCACGCGGGAATTAACGAAGAAGCAAATTTGGAAAAAAATTTCGGTCTTACAGCTTCTTAATTTATACTCAAACTCAAAACGATCACGAGTTTCACATTAAGCAGGCCCCAAGTTAATATTAACATGGTCTGGCTAAGGTGTAGTGCGGTCCACACATGAAATTATAAATGAGGATTCCGAGAAAAAAAATCCCAATTTTAAACTTTTAGTTATTTATGTTGCTGAGATAGAATCCTATATATATATATATATATTTTTTTTTGGAACTATACAAAGGGTAATGTTCAATTTTTTATTGTAGCCATAGAAGTCTCTAAAATCAACCTTTCAAACGATTCTTGTGGAATGGTTTCGATCAAACTATCTTGCAAAATTGCCTTGCCAACCAACCAGGCTTGGACTGAAATATCCTTTTCTGGATGTTGCGTAATACAACTTGGTTTAAACCTAAAGAGAGAAATATTTTAGAAAGATCCAAGAAAATGATATCTTCATTAGCAGATGAGATCAGCATCAGCCATCAATAAAGCTTATGAATACCCAGCTTCAAACGCTAAACATACAGCAAGTTGACCAAGTGTCACTTAGGCCTTAGCTACCTAAATCCTTAATTTGTAGAATATGTCCAAAGATTTTGGTTGGCACCCTTTTCTTTCTTTTCAACACTAGGGCAATATCTATGGAAGCACAAATTTCTTTAGTTTGTGGCTTGGTGGATTCTTCTATTTCAGTTCTCCTGTAAGCCATGAATATCTATGTTTCAGAAGGATATTGTAAGTCCACAATCTTGTGGCTGCCATAGGATGATCCGATATGTGGATACCCAAAATGGTTTTCTTTTGGACCTTTATCTAAGCTTATCTATGTATGACATCCTCTGCTGTACCATGTGCGTTTCACTTTGGTTGTTGAACAGTAATCATGCTGAATCCTACTTTTATGATTCTATTGTTGCACTTTTTTATTAAATATAAGGTGAATCTTTATCTGGAACAAATAAAATTTGTATTGGTCCTTCTGGTGCTGCCTCCTAGCTTAATTTACATGAGAAATTGGAGCTGTGTACCACTAATTGGCAAGTTGTAGGAAATGGTAGCCATTCTTTTCATTACTTAAGAAACATGGACAATTGGCACCCGTTTTTCCGGTAAGCCACAGCTCCAGACAATAGTGTTATTTTCTTCACAGTTCAAATAAGCATTTTTAATCGGGTTTGAGTTAATTTGAATTTAAATTTATTTAATTTTGGGTTGATTTGAATTCAGGTTCGGATTTAAGTATATTTTATATTAAATGTAATCATTTTTACGTAATTTTAAATTCAAGGATTAGCCCCAAATTTGGTCCGTTCTAGCCCAAAAAATATTAATTCAATTCCATAAGCCTAGTCACAGCCTAAAAAAATTTTAAATTCTAAGCTTATGATCGAATTTGACCTGGCTTGCTCATTTAAACACAAATCACTGTTCGTAATATTAAAACGTTATTTTTATATTAATATTTGTGTATTTATAATCAAATTGATATAAAAATATAATATTTTATTTTAAAAAATACTATTTTCGGTCAAGTTTTTTTGAAACTTAAAATTTGAAACCCGAACCTGATCTTGCGAAGCCTATTGGGCTGGGCAAGTTGTTTGGTCCGTAGGCAGGTCAATTGCTAGTCTAACATGTGATTTTTTTTCATTTTTAATAAAGTATTATCTATTATGGCTTTAATATTTTTTAATTTACCTTATTACTTTGTTATATTATTATCGTATTCT
>JBBYHO010000017.1:89073-100862 GCA_038382025.1 Adansonia gregorii
GAAAGGTTTGTCGTATGCGTTTGCCGGGAGTCGAACCCGGGTCTATTGCTTGGAAGGCAATTATCCTAACCGTTGGATACAAACGCTCGTGATGACCGTGGCATTAGATCCTGCTATAAGACAAATACCAGATCCAACATGAGTACAATAATCGCAGAGGTAACTTTTGGAAGATTGTAATTAATGAAATAATCAAAATAAGATCTTGTCAAATCTTAAAAGTCAACCCTTTAAATCTTAATATAGAAAATATATATAATTATGTACATAAACATGTTGCTTAAATAGTTGATCTTATTTGCGTTAATAAATTATTGCTTAATCTGTTTCAACAACTTTAGTTAACATATATATCCTCGAAGCAAGGATATTTAAGTCCAGCAAAGAGGGGTTTTGATATTATATTTTAGACAAGGAATTGCCTGTTTATATTGCAATGATTTCTCTTTATTCATTAATTATATGGTCAAGCTGGGGAAGCTCTTGCAGTATGCTAACATCTAGAGGACGCTGCTGTAGAACCCGATGGTATCACTTATACTATTTGGATTGGATTTCATAATGTTTCCCTCGCGTTACCTTATGTATCCCCACGTACATCAAATGTGTTATATTTATGGATCTCACAAGGTTTTCTCATAAAGAAGTATGCTTCTTTTAGTTTACACTAGACGATAATCAAATTTCAATTTATAAGATGAAATTAAAAAGATGAAATTTCTCAAAGAATAATACCTTGTACCTAGATGGTACATTGATGGCATCTAAGAAGCAAATCATTTTTATCAAAGCGAAAAATGTTAACAAATCCTTTTAAGCTTTTCTATGTATCCAAACAAAGGTATTTTTTTCTTTTCTACTCGCATGTTTAGAAGTATAATATCCTAAGCAAGACAATTATTGTGAACTAGCGATTTAAATTGCGAGATGCTATTGTTGTTTATTACAGTGAATATCGGATGATTAATATTGATGACAGAAAATATCAAAATCGTAAAATAATAACTATTGTGTTGCATTGCATCTATTATTTAAATCCGGGTGGAGACCAAACATCATGTGTGGTTGTGAATTTGTGAACGTTCTTCACGAAGAAGGGCATTCTCAGCTTCAAACAACTCAATCAAAATAGATCCAAATTCAATAAAAAGAAAAAAAAAAGCATGAAAACAAATTCATTTAATGGTTTAGGGTGTTATTTGTGCTGCCGCTGTAAATTAATGGACTCTATTGTTTTTGAAACTGTAGGCGCAATTACTGACGCCAACTTCTCTACACAAAGTTATTTTCAGCAGGCAAGAATCCTAAGCCCTTAACCGGCCAGGACCTAAGTTTTAACTTATTTTTCAGGCCTGCAGTCTCCCCATGAAGGTAAGATAGCCTGCGAAGGAGAGAAAAAAAAAATAAGGCTTTTGTTTCATTTGAATTTAAATATAAATATCAAATATAAATATATATTTAACATAAATATATTTAAAATTTTAAAAATTATTATTATATTTAAAAAAATTATATTTTCGTATTTATAATTTATAAATATTTAAAAAATAAAGAATAGAAACGGAGCCCACCTTTTCTTCGTGGGCAAGCGAAGTCCACAAAAGTAAAGTCAAGCTAATTATTTTCCTTAAAAGAAATCAACAATCATCAAAAAGTCCGGACTTAAGATTGTCCGTTTGATTAACTTGTTTCTTAGGAATTAGGTTGTTCTTCAACCACCTTCCTTCATTGAGTACTTCGCCTTATTATATTGTTCAATCAATCAATTTCTTGTTTTTCATGCGATTTAAATGAATTGGCAGGAATTACATCAAATATGAGGCAAGTTTCAATGGGTTATGGTTGTCCAATGAATGGGATAGGTGGAGTTTCAAAAATTCCACGTTAGAGACGATTATGGTTGGAATACCATAGAGATTCAATGGCTAGTAAATTCCATTTTTAAAAGGATGAAAGTTTATTACAAATTTTTGTATTATAATAAAAATTATTTTAGTTTATTTATTATTAAATTCAGTATTTTATTTTATGTATTTTTAAGATATTAACATATAAAAAAAAAGTTAACAGTGCTAAAAAAATTGTTTAAATGCTGACAAACTGTTGATATGTCATATGATATAGAATTTTAAATTTTATTTCGAAAACAAGTTTAGGGTTTTTTTTGTATAAAATTTAAAATATTTTGTCTCATGATATGTTTAAATTTTATCGAAATTCAAATAATTTTTTTATTTGTTATAATTTTAAAAATATAAAGAGTAATATACTAAATTTAATAGTATAAGAATTAAAATACTTTTTTTTTATTATAGTATGTAAACTCTTAATAGACTTTTAATTTCAAAATGCTAGCTTTGGCTTTTGTGACTTGTTTTTGTCCATTTGACGACTGCCGCAAAATGCCACTGTGATAAGTTCATAATAGCTGACATGGGTTCAAAGATGATCTTAGAATTAGGGTTGATAAGATTAAGTTTTTTTTAAAAAATTAAATTTTTAAAAAATAAATTGATATCAAATCGAATTTTATCTGTTTGGATCACTTCGATTTATCAGTTTTTAAATTTAAGAAAAATCATTTTCTATAAAACTTTTAAGTTTGTTTTACTAATTCAAAAATAAAATATTTATTTTTGTATTATAAAAATTTAAAAACTAATTAAAAATAAAATTCTAGTTGATTCAAATAATTGATTTTTTAACATATGAATCAAAAACCAAGTTGAACCGAATATAATTAATTATTATTCAAATCAAAACCCAAACTAAGCCTCTCTTTAAGATAATTATCAAAGATTATGCATTATATATCATTACCATAATTCCAAAAACCTTTCTTTTAGCTAAAGACCAGCTTAGGTAACACCGTAAACAATTTGGCAGTAATATCTTTCTAATTAGCCTACTAAAAACACTTATATTGAATTAATTATTGACGAAGATAGAGACATGAAGGAAACAAGAATGTGAATATTGTGCCTTAAATTTTGTTAAATTAAGGTTGGTTAAAAAATCAAATCAAATATCAATTCAGCTACATTTTTACTTTTCGATTTAATTAGCTAAATTGGTTAATTTGCTTAAATGGGATTATAAATATTTTATAAAAAAATTTTAATATTATAAATATTAAATATAATAAATAATTAATAAAAATATGTATTTAATTTCGTAATATTATTTTTTAATATAAACTTAAAATATTAAGAATTTAAATCTCATTGATTTAAAAAACTCAATATAAATATATTAAACTCTTTTTTTTATTATTTGTTAAACGGATTTTCTATCAATTGTATTAATAGACATTTAATAGAATATACCAAACTAATTAAACTACTGATTTTTGAATCAATTGATTTGTCCAATACCATTTTAACAACACTAAAGTTAAGGCCAACATCTGTCCACTTAGCCAAGTTAAAGGCACCTTAAAAGACCAAAAAGGTACACACCATGAATAGGGTAAAGTTCAGGCGAACTGTGTCTAGTGGGGGAAAAAGGACTAGGTCAAATGGGTACTCGTCGTGGGAAAATAAAAGTTAAATTTAATAAATTTAGGTACAATTATAAAAATATTATACATAAAATAATTAATATATTATATGAATATATATTCTAAATTTTATATAATAAAAATTATTAATTTATTAAAATTATATAAATATAAAATATTTTAAATATAATTATAATATAATAAAAATATATAAATAAATGACCATAAAATTAGGTAAGCTGTGGTAGAAATATTACCCTGTCGTTGTAAATATGCATTGAAGAACGAAGAATCCAATGCCCAAAAAAAAGGCCTATTTGGCTAAAAAAAATTGAAAACTGATTTGAAATATAACATGATTAGTTTGATTTTGGTTCCACTCTTATTGAGATAATAATTGAATATATTCGTTTTAAATTTTTAATTTATAAGTTAAAATTTAAAGTTAATTGAACCAAAACCAACATAATTTTATTTTTTATTAATTTTTATTTTATAATATATAAATAAATATTTTATTTTTAAATTAATAAAAAATTTAAAAATATTATAAAAAAGATATTTTTAAATTTAAAAAACTAACGAATCGAATCAATTTAAATTAATAAAATTCAATTCAACCATCAATGCCATTGATTTAATTTTCATTTAATTTTTAAAATTTTAAAATATTACATATTAATCATAATTTTTTTAGGACCAATCAAATAAATATCACCTTACATTTTACTATCATATAATTTAGATTTGATAATTTTATATATGATTATATTAATATAATATAAATAATATAATTAAAATATAATATAATATATATATATATATATCAAAATTTATAAAATATAAATTATTATAATATAATAAAATATATAAATATAATATAAATATAAGATAGCGAAAGAAAATCCCACTATTTTGTTTTTCACATTTTCTAAAGAAAAATAAAGGTCGAGAAAAAGCCGGCCAGCCTCCCCCCCCCCCCCACTTGCTTTCTTTGTTCCTTGCTTTTTCTTTGTTTTCAATAAACGGACAAAAATTCTCCCCAATGAAACATCAAATCTCCAATCTGCCCCACCAAATCATCATCACGAGCTTCTATTCCGCCACCTGTTATATCTGCAGGCCTTTTATCTGGTTTTGGACTCGTTGATTTCCATCTTTGAATTTGAATATGCGTCAAATTATGAACAAATATGTATATATATATATATATATGCTTCTAATTTGATTAGGTCGTTTAATTGCGAGCTTATGACCATTAAACAAACTCCCATTACATCTATTTATGTATTTGCATTCAATTACAGTTTAATTTTTTAAAATTTTTATTTAACATGTTTTAATTTGACTTGTAAATTTATTTTATCATTTAAAAAAATAAAATATTAATTTTATATTAATATTTATATATTTTTATAATTAAATTAATTACGTTTAAATTCAGTTTTATATGAAGCTAACCTATAAAGTGGAACGGTTTGTACAGTTCTTGAATCCCACGTGGGTAATATGGAAAGGAACCATTAACCAATGCATGTTTGGTGTCTTCTTTGTACATTAGCCGACCTTTTTCAGCTGCTAATTAAAAACAATAATCAGAAGAAATGAAAACAAGCATTCGGCATTATAGACAGCATGCATGCATTGCAGGCAGAAACGACCAAGCAAGTGGAGGTAGACACTGTAGATGAAATTTTCTAACTCCGGCTTCACTTTGACCATTACAATCAAAGGATTTTTTTTTAAAAAAAAATACGAATAAAAAGTTTACCTGGAAAAGAATTAAATAACAATAATAAATAAACCCAAAAAAAAAAGTTAAATCCATCAAATGGTCAAATTCCAATCAATTATGGGGGTCTGGATTCGGCTGCGGTGGGGGCTCTATCCATATCTTCAATCATACGTACCACTTCCTGCATGGGAGGTCTTTGATCAGGCACCGTCGAGACACAAGCCATTGCAATTTGTAACAGCTGCACCATTTCCTCCTCAATGTTTTGATATGTCATTAACTCTGCGTCAAAAATTTCGGAGGCCCATTCGTCCTGAGCCACGGATTGGACCCAACGAGGAAGATCGATTCCCTCTTCCCTCATCCATGCTTGGTTAGAAGCCTTGCCGGTTAATAACTCCAGCAGTAACACTCCAAAGCTATACACGTCGGACTTGAACGTGACTTTCCTGGTTGCGACTACTTCAGGTGCTTGATAACCTGCAACGGCGCGGCTAGGCGGAGTGGTGTTGCCAAAGATGGGGTTGAGACCGAACTCGGCGACGCAGGCTTCATGGTCTGGTCGGAAAAAGATGTTGGTTGACCTGATGTTGCCGTGGACCACCTTTCCTGAATGGAGGTGTGCTAGGCCCCTGGCCGTGCTTAATGCTATTCTCATCCGATTGTCCCAGTCCAGTGGACAACGGCCTGAGCCTCTGCTACCTGCAACATTATAACACAACAATTAACACGGTTAAATTCACTTCCAAAACGAAAAGTACTTCGGAATTTGCTCACCTTGAGGCTGTAATTTTCACGTATAGTTGAGCCAAACTCAAGCTCAAGCAGTACAAAACTCTTAATTTGATTCAAAATCTGAGATACAGCTCAAACTTTTTCAATTTTAATTTGAGATAAGAACTAAATTATTTGACAATATAATAAAAGAAGCTTAATTCTTATACTCATACTTCAAAATAAAAATTTTTTAATACTAAATTAAAAAAAAAAAAGCTTAATCAGGTTTGTTTGCTCTTGGAATTCAATTCTAACAATAGCTCATACTCAATTTAATAATTATCAAACTTTATTTAAATTTTTTCCAATTAAACCCGAATAAGCTTAAGCATAGATGTCTCTTGCACGTTCGTAATATAACATCTGATATGAAATGAACAGAGACACTTACCGTGAAGCAAGGCAGACAAGCTACCATCACGCATGAAATCGTAGACAAGCAATTTCTCATCATTGGAATAATAAAAAGCTCTGTAAGGAACCACGTTTTCATGCTTAATTTTACCCAGTTTTTCCATCTGCATTTCGAACTCTCTTTTACCAACCGCCACGTCTTTTAACCGTTTAACGACAACCGTCGTCCCTGTTTCTAGCACGGCCTTGTACGTTGTTCCGGCACTGCCTTTTCCCAACACTTCAGCTGACGCCCTTAACAAATCCTCCAAATCGAAACTGTAGACGCCACCTTCGTTGAACACGAGCTTATTCCTTTCACCTCCCGTTGGGCCTCCGGTTGTAATATCATCTTTCGACGAGGAAGTTCCCGCCTCCTCCGACAGAATCGCCCGTATTGCCGATGTAACCGGCCTCTGCTGCTTCGGTGGCCCCCATTGCCGTTTACGGAGGCAAAGAATGAGTAACAATAGCAACAATAACGCGACGATGGCCGACCCTACGGCAATAGCAATAATGGCGCCGGTGGAAAGCTTTTTGGACTCGGAAGGAGATGGTGCCGGAGAAGGGGAGAAAGGGTTACAAGGCTGGAGTGGGCGACCACAAAGCCCAGGGTTTCCGGCGAATGAAGCTTCAGGGAATTTCGACAACGTGTCGGGAATTGAACCGCTAAGGTTGTTATTAGAAACATTGAAATCGTCCAAACCATCGGAGTTGATGCTCGGGGGAGAACCGGAAAATTTGTTGTTTTGCAAGAACAGTCGGGTCAAATGAGTCAAATTGTTAACACTAGAAGGAATCGGACCGGTGAAATTGTTAGAGGAAAGATCGAGTCGTCTCAAACGAGCTAAACGAGTCACACTGGGAGGGAACTCACCGGCGAACTCGTTACCTTGCAAATAAAGACTACGGAGGAGAGTCAAATTGGAGAATTCGGCAGGGATCTCACCGGATAAACGGTTCGCTCGGAGACTCAAAACTCGGAGTCGGTTCAACCGACCGATTGTGTTGGGTGGAATCGAACCGACGAGGCCCACACTGGGGAGCCGTAGAGTGTAGACAAAAGAGCGGTTGGCATCACATTCGACACCGACCCAGTCGCAGGCTGAAGTCGATGAGTTCCATTGAACCCGGTTCTCGTGTTTAACTCCCGAAATGAACGCAAGGAGAGCTTGCTTGTCTTGAACTGGCTCTGAGTTCACTCTCAAATTTAATAGCAGAACTGAAACTAAAAAAGCATAACCAAAATTCACGACCATTATGGGATTTTAGTTGACAGAATGAGACACGAGAAAACAACGAGGAAAGGAATGGTTCTTTTTGGCCCTAAATTGCAGGCGTTTTCGCCGGCGACTTGTAAGAATCCGTTCAGACTGAACCAGAAATAATTCTCCGGTGAGCCCATAAAAGAAAGAGCAATGAAAGGCGGAAGGGAGGTTTTCTAAGGCATCCAGGACCAGGAGAATATAGTTGCATGTTATTCAGTGGATCAGTTGACCTATTCAACTCCAAATATTAGTACTTATATAATAGGGACAATTTACTAATTGATTTTATTTTATGGAAAAAAATTAAAAATGTAAAAATAGGATCAAATAAATAAATCTCATCTATTTTATAAATGAAAAAAAAATTAATATATATGTCATACATTCAAATATAATTATTCATTATTATTTGATATATGGATTATAATAAATTTTTACTTTGATTCAAAGTATTATTATTATTATTATTATTACTTCCATTTATTAAATTTCTTTTTAAATTGGAAAGTTAAGAATTTGAATTTTAATACCTTTTTCAACTATTGTGCATCCATTAAATTGGAGTTTGTTTTTATATATTAATATTGGAGTTAATTTTATAATTTTGCTAATGTGTTAAGATATTTTCTCATACTTTTTTTAATAAATTTTTTTTAATTTAAATGTTTCTTTAAAAAAATCTCTTGTAATCATGTTATAATTATTTCATACAATCTATTTTTTATCTTATTAATTTTATTTATAAAAATTTTAAGTAGGGGAATTAAATAATATTTCTTTATTCATTACTATAACTTCCTTCGCTAATTAAATGATGGCTGAACATGAGTTGGGCTTTTCATCCTTGTAGTCATCGATCATTGACAAAAATATGAGGACAAAATTCAACCTTCTCATAATATAACGATAAAATTAAATTCTGGAAAATAACAAGAGCCCCTTTTTTCTAAATCCATTCCATATCGAGGATTCGATCTCTTCTATCTATGGATAATTTCATATAATTTTTTTAAATAGATATTTAAATTTTAAGTATGGCTCGTAGTAATTTATCTTTTAAAGCATATAATGATTTACTTAATAAAGTATCATCCGTCTCAAACCAAGATTTCAGTATCACAATTCTTTTCTGCGGAGTAAATGAATCTCTACTTAGTTTAAAGTGAGTAAACAGAATTCATACTCAATCTCATAGATGTATATATAGAATTTTATGAAATACCGTATTCAATAAAAATTGTATGTACGACTTGAAATAAAATATTTTATATCTTTTGAGATCACCTCGCAATACGGAGTTGAAAACCCAAAATAAGTAATTTTCATTATATTAAAATCAACATTAACATTACATGCATGCGTGATAGATCGAAGTCCAAATTATAAACTTAAATTTTATAATAAGATTTTCATCCTTGTGTGCAAATGTTAAAACATAGTAAAAGAAAGGAAGAGGCCCATTTTCTATTTCTATTTAAAAGTTGCCATTCAAAATTTGAAAGTTTGGAAGTGGAATTGTTGGATTCAGAGTCCAATCAATGTCCGGACAATTTACAGCAGAGAAACGTATGGTTTCATTGACTTCGCCAGGTGCTTTTGCCGAATCGATTCTTTCTAAGGCTCTAGAGTCTAGCCAGAGAAAAATAAACTGTGCTGCCGGCCGCTGCTGCTGCCAGGTGCCTGCTAAAACTGATAATTTCAAATATAATTACATAAATACATAAAAAATTATTAAAACATATATATAATTTAAAATTTATATAATATAAATTATTATTATATTAAAATTAATAAAATATAAAATATTTTAAATATAATTATAATATTATTAAATTTAGGAATTCAGGATCCTCACAACCAATGATAATTGGCATTTAGCAGCTGCTCATTCTCAATACCATGGTCTGCTTCATTTGTACCCATCTTTTCCCTTCATTTTCCCTTTTTTTTCCCTCTTTTTCTAGCTTTTATCTTTGATTGCAAAACTGCAAACATTTAAATTGCGTAGATGTGTTTCTATTTATGTTCACTGCAAGATATTAATTGTTATTATAAACAATTAAGATAAATATTAATCATAAATATTCATAAAGAATAAAAATTATAAAATAACAATCCTAAAGTTATATTACTATTGTAATCCTCCAACAATATATATATATATATACACACACACACTCTAACCCATATCGTTGATCACTTTTTAATTGTTAATGCCTTCATTTTTTTTCAAGTTTTAGGGACAGCAGAATATAGTTGGCATGTTATTCAGTGGATTAATTGACCTATTCAACTCCAAATATTAATACTTATAAATAACAATTTATTAATTGATTTTCTTTTTTAAAAAAACCAAATACTTAGAAATCTAAAAATAGGGTCATGTAAATAAATGTCATCTATTTTATAAATGATGAAAATAATACATAAAAAATTTTAAAATATATATGTCATGCATGCAAATATAATTATTTATTATTATTTGATATATTAATTATAATAAAATTTTGAGAACTTAGATATCATGGTTATAGTTTTTGTTCTTACGACTTTGATTCAGAGTATAAACAATTTTCAATATTATATAATAATTACTATAGCTTCCATTGATTAAATTTCCTATTAAATTGGAAAGTTAAGAATTTGAATTCTATTACCTTTTTCAACTTTTGGGCATTCATTTATTTATAAGTTTGTCTTTTATATATTAATATTGGAGTTAATTTTATTTGCTAATGTGTTAAGTTTTTTTCTCATTTCTTTTTTTTTTCAAATAATTTTTTATTACTTTAAATATATTTTAAAATATAGTATATAAAATTATTTTATATTAATATTTATTTTTTTATTCAAATCATATGTCGTAATCATGTTATAATTTTTCAATGCAATCCATTTTCCATTTTATTATTCTCGTTTATAAAAATTTAAAGTGAGGGAATTAAATAATATTTATTTATTCATTACTATAGCTTCCTAGTCTTCCTTCCCCAATTAATTGATGAGACAAAGAATATAAGGACAAAATTCAACCTTCCCATAATATATAATGATAAAATCAACCTTTATCCCACTATATTAAAATCAATATTAATATCACATGCATGCATGATAGGTCAAAGTCCAAATTATAAACTGAAGTTTTACCACGAAGATTTTCATCCTTGCATGTAAATGTTAAAACATAGTAAAATTCTCAAACAAATAAAAAGATCTTTTTTTGTGTGACGGGGGATTCTTTAAAGGATCGCATTTCAAAATTTGAAGCTTTGAAGTGGAATTCTCGTACTTAGATCTATTTGGATAGTTGGTGTGATTGAAAATAATAATGATGATAAAATTAATTACTGTATCGTATCAGTGAAATTAAAATTAATTATAAAATATTATTCAGATTCAATCGTAATAATGATGAAGATGAAAGTAAAAAATGATTAGTAAAGACATTCGCTTAAAATATATATATATATATGATAAATAATTTTTAATTATTAAAATTATATTTATATTAAATAATAAAATATAAATAAAATTATATTTGTATTGAATAATATTAAAAATTATCAAAATATATTATATTAAAAAATAAATTATTAAAGTTATATTTATATTAAATAATAAAATATAAATTAAAAATTATACTTATATAAATATTATTTATAGTAAAACATAATTTAATAATAAATAAATAAATAGAGATTAAAAAAAGGATTCTACTCCCCTTCTATTTTCACCGAAACTGTAATCGTTGAACTGAAGTCTTACCCTTTTAAGTTTTAATAGAAGGGCTAGTCCGCTCAACGCACCTCACTGCAATTGTGCCGGAGCATGCTCCAGTTAGAAGAAATTTTCGATGCGATCATATCCAACCGAGCTCCTAGAGTCTAACCAATATGTCCGGACAATGTACAGCAAAAACGTATGGTTTCATTGACTTTCATTCAGGTGCTTTTCACGAATCCTTTGGTTCGAAGACTCTAGAGTCTAGCCAGTAGCCTGCCAGTATAGAAAAATAAGCTGTTTGCACCTACATAACACATAGTCAGGACACTGTCAACCAATGATAATATGCATGCAGCAGCTGCAGTTTTTTCTCAGTAGTCAGTATCATGGTCTG
>JBBYHO010000017.1:100962-111120 GCA_038382025.1 Adansonia gregorii
AATTTAACTTTAGTTACAAATGGGTTTAAACATTACTTTATTATTTACACTTCGTTAAGGTATGTTTATGAGTATTCGTTAAGAATTAAATTTTATTTTTTTAAAAAAATTTATACTAAATTAATTATTTTTATAAAATTCAAAAAATATATAAAAATTATATATTTTTTTATTTTGGTCATATGTTTTCCTATTATTTATTGTTCCCTAATTATACATAACCCTAGCTTATTTTATTTATTTGAAGAGGAAATTTGAACTTTAATCAAAGAGTTCAAAGAAAAAACATGCGCCAATCACCATTGGGTCATATACTTTGATGTTATGTTGACATGCAAAGTCTTCACCTTCGCAATATTTGATATCATTTTTGAAATAACACGGATAAATTTATTTAAACATTACATTATATAAATACATATTTCAAATATATAATATTAAATTATTAATATATTAAAATTTTTATAAATATAAAATATTTTAAATATAATTATATATAATAAAATATAAAAAAAAATATAAATATATAAGTTATCAAATTTTATATCTTCACGTGCACTTGTCATGAATGGGGTTGTCAGCCCAAATGATTTGATAGTAAAGGCCACGATATTGAACTTTGGACGACCCATCAGTTATCACTACTGACCCGAACCGTAAAGAAAGCATTTCCGCCCTTTTTCTTTTAATCTTTTTTCTTCCAGGCAATGTTTAAAAATAAGACCAGAGACCAAGCGGGCAAGTCCTCATGAGTAATCTGGACACATGGTAAATTTCCTTTTTATCTGTAATAATGATCAGTATAATAATGATAGTAATTAATGATTTAAGTCGGGGACCTGTTGTTTAGCACAATTATAGACATTTCCTTTGAGTATTGGTGTCAATCCTTTCTCACATTTTTTTTTCCCCATCACTCTTCGTATTTGAAAATTTTAATCACCATTCATCATTTAGTCAATAGGAAACAGTAAAAGCAAAGCATACAGCTTAAGAGAAAGAAGCTTTCCTCGTATAGAACATCTCCCATGGCTTTCAAATTTCAAAAGCAGGCTGACAAAGATACACAGAGAGAGAGAGAGAGAGAGAGAGAGAGAGAGAGAGAGAGAGAGAATAAAACAAGAGCTAATTACAATGAACCGTACGATTCAAATCAATTTTCGGTTTTTGCAAATTTTTTTTCTCAACCCTGCAATGAAGCTTTACATTTTTCTCAAGAAGACAAATCAGAAGGTATATATATAAGAAGAAAACATATAAAAATCCAAATAACACAAGATTGATTCTACACAAAGCATTTTGATACAGAGCAATGAGACTACTGCACCTCAAGCCGTTGTTCGGAGACTCAAATTTCTAGGCACTTTCTGCAGGAATTTGACCCACATTACCAAAACTTTTGACATGCTTAGGCCTCCACTGGGTCCTGCCTCTTACAATCTCCGACCCATCCTCAAGTCGAAGCAAGTGCTGGCACTCAATTTGGCCGACATTCACCAAGTTCCCCACACCGTAGTCAGAGACAGCACTTAGTGACTGCAGCACGCTGTCCCTCCCACACTCCCTCCTATACTCCAGTGTCATGGAAGAAAGCTCGTGAGTCTCCAAAATTGGCACTGGAGCACTCTGCAACCAGTATTACTTTCCGGTTAGGTTAAAAAGCATGCAACTTCCCAAACATATAACTGTCGAGAATCAGGAGAAATAATACAAATCCTAAATCAGATTCCAAGCACTGAGTTCCTAAATTGCAGTTTCTTATTAGCCTCCTCTAAACATGGAGGCTATTGGCTCCAAGAAAGCTTCTATCCAAACGGGGCATCAGTACTTGGTACCAGCCGAGTAATGATGTTGGCAAACAATTTGTTTTCATCAATAAATGCAACTTCAACACTTCTAAGGAATGCACAGCAAATAAGATTTTGCTTTTCGGCTCAAACATAAATGCTGTTCAAAAATGGCCACCTAGGGCCCCAGCAAGTTCTTCCTTTACATCACAGGTAAAAATTAAGGTATGTGGAACAAATTGGTTAAGATGGTTAACCAGGCAGGATGAAAAGAAAAGCATTAAAATGTTTACTAGAGTGAGTCTACCTCAAGGATCCAGCCAATGTACTTTACATTATTGACATGCTGGTTGACATCCAAGTCACTCCATCTGGGCTGCAAATTAGAAATAAACTTTCAGTAAGATCGCAACAAATGCCATATAAAAACAACTATAATTTATAAGTGGCCACAGCCATAACCATACTGAAGAAGAGAAATAGGAACAGTGGGGACTTACGGTTAAACCTTTATGCACATATTCTGCAGTGTCGTCATCAAGTTTCACTAATTTCCTACCATCCTCAGCGACGACAGGATCGGAATTCATAAAAAAAGGCTCTATTTCTCCTCGGACCTCTTCTGGAATTTTAGATAACCTTCTAGTCAGTTTATTCATCATCACCCACACACTGCAGATCACCAAAACCAAAATCTCAATCCATGTATTGAATGATGGTTTTAAAAATGCTTGCAAAAGCAATTTGGAAATATTTTAGTCAGTAATATCTGATTTCGGCTGCTTCCATTTTTATCTTTTAAGAAAAACAAGATCATGGCACAAAGTAGCAGATTATATCACGATACAATATAACGAATGTATCCTTTCATTCTGGAGTCAGAAGATCATCTCATCATTTGTTTAAAGGTAAGAACAAAAACTAGCCATAAGCACCGGAAGCAACTTCATGAACAATGCTGCACCTTGAGGCTCTTGTTAAAATTTCACCGGTTTTACTATCGCTGACAAGCCAATCCCTTCGCGTGCCATTCTTTCCCGATGCACTAACCCAAGTGTCCACTTGAACAACATCACCCCTGCAAGAAAGACAAAAACAAGTCCAATGTTCATTAATATCTAATTTCATAACCCTCCTAATACGTCCAGAATTACCAATTTTTGTAATATAAAAGGGATGTTCCACAAAATTCAGTCATTCAAGCCTGAGCTGGAATAGACAAGCATAAAGCTTCCTAACAAGAAATCTATTTTAGCCCCACAGCATCCTGTTCTCTCTCTCTCTCTCTCTCTCTTTTTAATAAGCCCCAATGCTTGCAAATCTTATAAAACATGCAACCAACAATATTTTCATGGTTTCCAAACCTTCACCTTATAAATGGATTCAACTTATTTTTAAACCACAAATTAAGGCACCATCCTGAAGGTATTAAATGTTGGTCTCGCATCAAAAAAGAAGCTTATTTGGATTAATCTTCTTTCTCTTATTCACCGCTGGGGCTTGGCCTCCATCTTCCTCAACTTCAGACTTAACCTTTTAGCTAAAGGAAGAACATAGATCCAAGTATTAATGGAACAAACTTTAGCATACGCAATGTCATATAAAGATCATTCTCCTAAAACTTAATATTAACCTTCACATCACTGAAAATGGTCCTAAGAAACACATCAGTACACCTAAGTCCGAATATAAGAGTTAAACTTGTCCATAGCTGTTTCTGTATCTTCCAATAAAATAACAACTATTGGTGGAATTCAAGAACTAAACTAGTTAGTAGCAAAACACATGCCTCAATGAAATCATATTGCATACTGTATCCACTTAACCTCATGATGATACACATATAAACCACAAAGACACAGGTAAAGCAGAACTGCATTATCATGGAATTGTTGCTATAAAAGCAACCCGTGAGCAAGAAAGTATGTCTTACCAAGTAGGATAGCGATCAACCTCAACTTGCATCCGAGTAACCACCCATATTAGGTTCTTCTTGCACATCTCACGAGTTGAACCAAAACCATCACCAAACAGTCCAGCACTTCTACAATGATTAATTGCTGTTTCCTGCCAAAAAAGAGATATTACTACAATGATTAATTGCTGTTTCCTGCCAAAAAAGAGATATTAATTAAATTCAAGCTTAGGCAAAATACCTTCATGAAAAGACAGTAAATATAAATTTAGTCCCTAAACATAAGTTTTTCAAACATTCTAGCCAAATAACAATTTCCGAACCTGTAAATGATTCATTAGTGTCTCTATGGATGCTGTACGATCAGCACCTATCTCATAAGACCTAATTGAGAAGTTCTGACGGAAAACAAGACCATCCTGAACAATCCTCCCTATACCAAACGGATCAATGAGCATGTCAGTTCGCCTCGGCTTCCAATCAAGCATCATCCACTGCTTCTCGGCAGCCAAGAAAATTGTTGTGATAGCAGCAAGAAGCATGCTCCAATCAGGTAACTGATTGATAAACGTCCTGGGAGGAGGGGAACTGAGACCATCTTCATTCTTGAAAACTTCCACTGGAGCCGTAACAACTGTGGTACCATTTATTTTTGGAGGGGCTTGAGCATTTGCCTCGACTTGCAAACTTCCAGACAAAGCAGATGGTTTCGACTTAATACCTCCGAGGTTAATAGGTCCACTTCCAAGCTTCTTGTTTTTCGGGTCAGAGGAGTCCCGGGAAGACGTGACCGGAAAGAACGCAGATGTAGCAGCAGCGGCAACCATGATCTTATAAATTAAAATGAACTATTATTCGCTCAAATTTCCTCTTTTGCAAGCTGCAAGCTATTTAGAGAAGCAGCTGTCGCATTTTCCAACTGTATCACAAAGAATAATATAATAAAGAATCAGAACATTTCCAAAAGACGAGTTAGCAGATTCAGATAATCACAAAATCCTCAAATTATGGCTATAATGAAGGTTATTCGATCTTTCAAAGCAGTTTCCAGCTGTTTCCCCTCCAAAAAAAGGAAATTCCAAAATGAAAAAGAATTTCTTCCTTCTTTTTCTGACATGCAGCATCTAATTTAATATCCTCCATAATCTGACCAAGGAACAGATACTTGAAAAATCAAATAAGGTATTCATTTCTACAAATCTTCTAAAAAGAAACTATTATGTTAAATCTTCTAAAAAAATAAAGTCATTTAACAGAGAATCACTGCAAATATGCTACAAAAACTCCTAATCAGAGTAGAAGAATAATATGTTGCAAAAAGGAATCAGAATCGCTAAAAAAAGAAAAGCAGATCTAAGCTGTGAAATGTTCTAAATAATAAAAAGCCAAAAAAAAGTTTAAAAATAAATAATAGAGAAAATAGCAAACAATTCATGAATACATATCAGCTTTCATATTTGTTATAATACAGAACGGAACATTCCCTCAACAATCTTTTACGTTTTCCCATTTCGACCCTATATTTCATGACATTACAATCAGAAGCAAGGAACACAGAAATGGCGACGGCAAAAATCTTAGCCGTTTTGAACTACATTTGGTTGGTGAGAAAATATTAAATCTCCTATGGCCCCTACCATAAATCAAAAGCCTTTTAAGAAAACAACAACACAACATAAAACGAAGCAGCATCCAGAATTTTCCTTTTCCTTTCTTGGCAACCAAATGGAGCAAACAACACTTCAACCAGCAAATGCAGATCAAACAAAAACGAATGAAGAGGGAAAAAAAGATTTAAAAATAAAAAACTAAAATCTCCACGTCCGTACCCCAACCAAAAGAAACTAACGAATCAATATGGGGGGGCGGTAGGGAATTTTCTCGAGAAAAATTTGCGAAGACGAGAAAGAAACTATAGCGTAATTTACGATCTGCAAACCGTTCAAGGTAGTTTTTCTAGGGCTTGCGATCTAACACTAATATCTCTTCCTCTCTTCTTCTCTATCGTCCCTCTTTTTCACCCCCTTCTTCCTCTCGTTCTTTCGATTATTTTGAAATTTCGATTCGAGTTTCTAAAAGTTTTTTTTTTTTTTCTTTTTAGAGAGAGGATATAGGCCAGCTGTTTATTACGTGGTGAGGTCGAGGGGAGATGGCGTCCAGCGACTTATTTTATAGCGCATACCCTGCCCCCCCGCCTAGACAACGTTTATCGACCAGTCCAATCACGATTTGAAAATATATATATATATATATATATGTTAATTTATTTTATAATTTTAAAATATTTTATTAATAATTAAATTTAAATTCAAGCAAATCTAAAAATTTCTTAAAATTCCTTACTCTAGGTTCTATTTAATATTGATTAGATGAATTATTGACTCATGAATAAGCTTAGATTCGAATTATTCATAAGTTGATCACGATTTAAAAATTTTTTATATTTTAATCCAAAAATTTTAATTATTATTTATAAATTAATAAAAATAAAAAAATTTTTTTATAATTAAATTTAAATAAAATAATTTATGATAGATCAATCCTAATCAAATTAAAAAAAATTATATATCAATGTTCAAAAATTAAGCTTGAAAAATCAAATTTATTAAACCAAACGGATAATCCAACGTATAAAATGATCTAATTAAGACTCCTATCTATTAATTTTGTTTTCAATTCTCCTAACACATAAACATTATGTTCTCTTATTTCCCCTGTTGCCCTTCCCATTAATTTATGTTCATTAGCATTATAAAATTTAAAATTCATTTTTATATACCGAAAGTAATTTTTTTTAATTTTCAATTGAATACAAAGTTTATTACATATTATTTTTAATTTTTTTTTAAAATTTGATGAAGATAAAAGTTATTGAGAGAATAAAATTTTCATAAATATTAATGGATTTTACTTTTAACCAGATTTTGATTTTAATTTTGGTTTGATTTGATTTCGTTTTGGACATTCTTTAATTAAGGTTAACTTTTTTAGAATTACTTAATATCGATCTCTTATATTTACTTTTATTAATCAAAATAGCCAATAAAAGTTTTTTTTGTCATATATTTTAATTTCTAAGTTTTTAAAGTAATCTAACAATTTTGGTTAATTTTTTTTATTTTTCCTCTGTAATCATCATTTTTATTTTTACGATTTAATTTAGAAAACATTTTCATGAAACTAAGCTATCAAATTTGTTTCATGATAACTTATTATATACCGTTACTTTTAAGTTGTTTTATTTATTTGATATCTAAAAATTTTTAGTATTAATTATTTATAATTTTGAATACTTGTGCTTGCATATGGATTTATGTGTATATATATATATATATTTAAAACTATAATTTTGCCCCCAAATATTAAATTATAATTACATTAATATATAACGACTTTAAATCAAATTTGATACATTTATCGATATAGTATTGACAAATTTAATAAGGATGCATTTGGGAACTTCTATTTTGGATAATTGAGAAGATATTGGGTGGAAATAATAAGATTGCATTTAGGAGTTTAGGACCTTTACTTTGGTTTAATTAATGTTCTATTTTAAAACAAATCAAATGTGTAAAATTTGACTTTAGGCTAACAATAGTTTGGCTTACCTATTCTTACTCAAATCTAAAAAAACAATTAAATTTTTTAAGTTTAAGAAAAATATTTTTAATTTTTATGTTTTTGATCTTATGATTTAGAATAATTTCATAAAAAGTGAATATTTAACCAATAGCTGCCTAGTTTATTTGTAGAGTATTGAACTTTTTATTTTCAATGAATAAGTATCAAACTCTGATAATCTCGAATATAAAAAATATTTATTTAATAAAATTTTAAAAATAAGAATGGAGTGATAAAAAATAAAAAATAAAAAGTTGTAGGCATCAAAAAGAAATATTATCTCCTCATCTATAGCAATTTCTAGAATTATTCCAAAGGTTTGGTAAGGATAATCAAATCTAAAAGTAAGAGGGAAAAAAAAAAGAATGGCCATGTAAATATATCATTCTTAATTTGATTACATGCTTAATTAGCTTGGAATCAAAATAACCGTTGCATTTTTCTTCTTCAAAATTATTATTTCCATCTTGTTAATTACTACTAGCCTATAAGCTAGCTTAATCATTTAATTTAAAATTAAATTAGTTTTATATACTTTCTTGACTTTTTATACGATTATACTTATTTAATCTGACCATCATATTTTATATTCTATTATCGTAGATTATGCATGTTAATCTTAAGTAAATTAAAACATATCTAACTATTTATTAAATAAAAAAATTCAATCGGTAAATATATTAAAAATTAATATTCTCAAATGATATGATAGAGATAGTAGATTCATTTAAATTTTTTTATGCATGATAAGTATAATAATATTATTAAATCTAACAGTTAATTTGTTAAAATAATAATCTTCTAAAAAGTTATGAAAGTGTGTAAAATTAATTAATTTTACATTAATACAAGTTGATCCCTCCTCATATATATAAGAGCACATGATTTTTATTTGTTTAATCCAATCATCATATTTTATGTTATATTCATACAGATGATGCGCATCAAGTTTTCAGTATATTGAAAGTTTAATTATTTTTAATATAAAAAACTTTTAATTGTTAAATATATATTAAAAAGATAGTACTCTCAATCAATATAATAAATAGACTAGATTGATTTAAAATTTTACATTCACAATGAATACAATTATATTGCTAAATCTAACAATTAATTTGTTAAAATATAAATAGTATAAAAAATTATAAAAGTGTATAAAATAAATTTAATTTTACATTAATGTAGGTATATCTTTTCTCATAATATATATACATATATGTTATTAATAGGATAAGTACTTTCACCAAACATCTTAATGGGTACTAGTTTGCTTAAAATTTGCGCTCGAGTATTTTACTCAGTTAATTGATGTATGCTTCCTATGTTGAATGAACAGAGTCTGAATTCTCATCTCCAACTTTTGAATTTGACCAAAAAAATTATGCTTGAAATTTGACTCTGATTGGTTGAAAAGAAATTTATGAACAAATTAAAAATATTATATTGCATAAAAAGAAATAATGAATTAGATTTCAATCTCAAACGTTCCAAAACACTAATTTAAAAGTGTTTAGTCTTTCACATTTATATCATATTCTCGACAATAAAAGGAAATTATTATTTACCATAATTAATTAGTTCATTTAAAATTTGTATTTTTAAAATAAAATTATTGTATATTAAAAGGAATCAATTATAATTGAAAATATGTGAGAGGTTTTCGACAAATAGTTTTTTTTTAATTAAAAGGTAATTAAAAGGATGAGTAGCTTTCTAGTAAATAGTTAATTTTTTAAAAAAGTAAAAGATTTAAGGGATCATATCACCTATAACCAATCATAATTTAAATTATGTAGAAACTATTAAAATATTATGTAAAACTCTAGGCTTTTCGTTGAACCGTTATATAATTTTGTGTTGTGATTGGATAATTGCGAGATTATAAGAAAAAAAAAGTGTCGGTGATATGCTACCAAGATTTAAATATCTTAATTTTTTTTCTAAGTATTATAACTTTAATTTTTTTAAATATATTTTTTGAGTTTATATTACTTAATTAACAATGACACTGATTTAATAAAAAATTTTATGTTTAGTATACAAAAACAAGAAGAGTCATGGTATTTGAAATAAAACTCTAGAATATATAGCTTGGAATTGGAATCGATAATATTAGACATGACATGAAAAAATATATAAAACATAACACGATATATATACACGAATAATTAAAATTTTTATATAATATGAATTATTAATATATCAAATTTATAAATTTATAAAATACTTTAAATATAATTATAATATAATAAAATAAAAAAATATAATATGAATAAAAAAATTATCATATCTACTTGGAGTGGAAGGTAATACAAACATATAAGTTTTAGGCAATGTTTTCAAGGATAAAACCAAGGAATTAAGCCAAAAGTCAAATATATATAGCTTGCGGGCATAATTTCTTTTCAAGTTGGAGAAGAAACAAATTAAAATTAATATTTTTCATAACCTGAATAAAACTTGGCCCAAATTATTTTAGAATTAGGTATGCAATTGGATAGCAAAATTGAAATTTTCTTGCTCTGATTTTAAAAATTATAAGCATTGAATTTGGCATTGTATACCAAATTTGATAAATAATAATAAAATAATAGAAATTGTGGGGAGGGGGGGATGGGAGGGATCTTCTCCACCCAACACGTGTCCAATCCATGGGGAAAAAGGTTTTGACTTGACACGGCTTTCTGAATCGAAGTCAAATTCTTCTGTCTGCCGTATTCATTTATTAGTAAGTAAATTTGCGTTTGGATTTGAAGAGTTGCGTCACTTTCGTATCTTTTCTTCCTTCACAAGAAATATATTTGCAAACAAAGACATCTTACCTTCTTGCCA
>JBBYHO010000017.1:111220-125293 GCA_038382025.1 Adansonia gregorii
TTTTTTACATTTCATTTTGTAATATAAATAAAAAGATTTTGGTTTTTGATATTCTTTTCTGCTTTTTAGTTCAAAATTCTAGTACAGGGAAGCTGTTGCCTGATGTTTGGATGCTGAGAAAATTGGAAAAAGTAAAGAGATATATTTGAATCAGAATATGCAACCAGTTTTGAGCTTGAGCACGATCTTGACTTAAAAAGTTTTTGTTTTTCCTTATTTCAGAAAATTTGGAACATGTTTGGTTGCAGGGCAAATGAAGAAAGAGAACCCCACCCGCCCCCCGCCCCCCCCCCCAAAATAAAGGATGAATTTTTTTGCATTCATTTGATTTTTCTATCAAGAGTTAAAGATTATTTTGTCTTTTTGGCGGTTTTCCTCAAGCTAAGGATGATTTGCCGAGAAATTCGAGGAAAGGAAGAAAATGATGTACTATAATTTATAATTTTTATTTAATTTTTGCAATTGAATAAAAATTCTTGTTTTGGAGTATGGGTTTTTACTTGTGTATATATGCATCAGAAATTGGAGGCTTAACCGAGGACTCATTTTGGTTGGTTTGCTATAGATATCAAATCCCATTTGACAGCTGATAAGATCGAGAGATTAAGAACAACAATTGATCAAAGGCTTTCACCTTATGCTGCTTCTACTGTCCTACTTGAAAAAGAAGGAAATAAACTTTACCAGATGGAGATGCAGCCACCCGAGAACCTCCATGACAGAAATGATCATGTTCTTGATATACCAAATGATGGTCAACTTGGAAATAATGTTGAATCAAGGAATTCTCAAGAACCTGTGATTCAGCCTACTCCTTCTGGTGGATCAAGTCATGGGAGTTTTGTATCATCTTTTTGTTTTTGGATATATATTAGACTAGTTTTCAATCTAAGTCAGATTGCTGCATCATTAGCTGTTCTACTAGTTTCAAGGAATGAGACAACACAAGCTCCGTTGACCACCTGGATTTTGGGTTATACAGCGGGGTGTGCTGCTAGCATTCCTACCCTTTTCCAGCATTGTTTTCTTCCATATCCCACGTAAGTGTTTACCTTTTTTGATTGACATTTTTCAGTGCTAAGTCTTTAGTACTTGATGTTCATAATTATGTACCTTGTACTTTAAGATGGTTTTTTCTCTTTTTTTGGTTTTTGGCTAGTGGATTGTTTCTCAGTGTTCTGTTCTTTCTTGGTGTAGAATCATTTGCTTGAATCATTTGTCTTCATTTTCTTTGCCTTCGTCTATCCCATTATCTCCATACATGCTGGATTGATATGGTAACTAGCTTAGAAGAATGGAAATTGAGAGGTTTGAAAATTTTACCATTGCATCTAAAAGAAGTTTTCAAGCCTTGATATTGTTTAACTTTCTCCTTGCCCAGAGACTCGTGTATCTTCCTATTTGAAGCTTCTTCAACTAACAACAGTTGGCTTCATGTCAGATGATCTCCTTTATATGTCTCAGTTTCTGAACTCTTTGACTTCATCTTGGAGTTTGGTTCTTGTTCTTGGAACCAGTCATGTTTTTATATCAAAAGTGCAGTACTGATATTCATGTGTATTAGAATGTTTAGTGTCAGAAAAAAAATGCATTTGACATGCCTAGCAAAGGAAGAAGAAATCAACATTGATTCATTCCTAGATTCATATGAAACGTTTCACTCTTTTATGTTTTACACTGTATATTTTCTATGAAAGAAGTGCTCTTTTCTGCGCAGTCAGTCCTAATGTGACTTTTGTTTGTCTGAGTGTTTTATGCATACCTTTCATCAATCTTATATGCGACTGCTGATGCATATTGCATGATAACTTGGCAGGATTAACAGATTATTTGAGCGCTTTAAATGGGTGCTAAAAGCTTACTTCTTTGTCTGGTTTATTCTCGGCAACGTTTGGCTATTTGGAGGTTACTCTTCCTCAGGTGCTCCAAATTTGCGCAGGTATCAACAGTGGCAAGTATTATACTACTTGTTGGCTCTTCTCTGTCTGGAAATCAACTCATTTCTTTGGCTCCATTGTAGGTTATGTGTAATGTTTCTTGTCTTTAGCTATCTTGAGTTTACTATGCCCTTCATCCTTTGCGCGGTTTTAGCATGCTGCTGTGGGGACCTAGGTCTAATTAGGGGAGCCCCTTTGGAACACATAGATTCTCTCCCAACCTACACTTTCAAGCTACAGAAAGATGGTAATGGTAGCATAAGGAAAAGCAATTCAGACGTTAAAGGAGGGGCTGAAGCAGCGGGAGCAGAAAAGGACTGTGCTATTTCAGGGGATGATGCAGTAAGTTCTGGAAATCCTCAACTCATAAGAATAATTACTTTTGTTCAATGTTCAAAAAAGTATTGTTATTACATTGTTTTGCTTTCAATCGAAAATTGTGCATCAGCTTCTGTTGTGTGAACATTATGCAGGTCTGTTGCATTTGTTTGGCAAGTTATGCAGACAATGATGTGCTGAAGGAGCTGCCTTGCTCTCATTTCTTCCATACCAGCTGTGTAGATAAATGGCTGAAGATGAAAGCGCTCTGTCCGCTTTGCAAATGCACAATTTTGTCGAAAAAATGAGGGGTAGTTTTTTTTGTTATTGGTATTACCTTGGTAGTTCGTAGTCGCCATTCATAAGTACATTCCTCACCCGGCACCTTCTGCTACTTACTCTGATGAGCAACTGTGGAAGACAAACAAAATGAGATGAGGGAAAAGGGATAGAAGAAGAAATCTAAACTGCAAAGATTGTACATACAAGGATATCTGTCATACTTGAATACAATCCTGTTGCTATAAACCTTTTTATTTCTTTTAATAGATATATAATTATACATGTACATGAGAGTCGACCTTCTAGCCGGCTGCTTTTTGTGTGTGTGTGTGAAGGTGAATCCAATGATTTTAATTCTTATCATAGGCTCATTTTGTAGTTTCTTGTTTGTTTTTTTAGCAATTAAATCCCTCGATTAATAGTTTGGATTGGAAGTTAGGTTTGATCGTAGATTAATATGTCTTTTCCCTTATATCCCTGAGAATAATGTGACAGGCTTTAAAATCCATTTAAAAAATAAATTTGGATAAGATATGAAAATTTTGTTTCAGTAAACAGAAAATGTAATCAACAAGACGTGAAACTTTTAAATATGATTACATAATATTTAATATATCATTTTTTTATATAATTAATATATAAGTAATTATCAAATCTACAAGGAATCATATTACTTTGCTTTTAAGAACTGAGAGTGACGAGCTTTTTTTCCTTTGACAGAGACTCTTGAAAAAGGTTCCTCGACGGAGGAGGATTAAAAGAAACTATTAAGTTAAAATTGTATTTGCATTGCACATTTTGAATGAAGAATAAAATAGAGAAAACAAAAAAAGGATCTTTTCTTTTTTAATTTTTCAAAGTCAAGTCTTGGTTTTGCCATTGCACACAAACCAAAATAAAAAAATAATAATAAACAAGAAAGATGTTTGGATACTTGTTTATGTAAATCTACAGCATAATATGAATAAGTAAGATTTCTAGGTCGAATTAATATCTCATACGCAAACTTTTGTGAGCAACAAAAAACCTAAAAAAAAAAAAGCTTATTTCCTTGCTTTTTATCCCTTGATTTTTTGGTTGTAGTACGTGTTACTTACTGGTGCTTAGTATATTTGCGAGATAAGCCAATTAATTCCACGATTGATTTTGCACTGTTGCAGATGAAGAACCCTTGATTAAATGAGGATGTCATTGGGAATGGCAAAGCTCAATAAATTTGAATTGAATTACAACTTTCATTGGAATACGGTATACCATTTCTCTAGGCATTCCACACATCAAGTGTTACCCTTTGCCTGCTGCGCTAATATTATTTCAGATAAAAAAGATCAGGAAAACAAATACTAATAGTAACAGTTCATATATATATATATATATATATATATATGTACATCAAAATGATTGGAGCAGGAACTTTATGGTATTACCAAACTCACCTAACTCTATATATACCTAAACAATTCAAGCCCAAAGAACAAAAGAAATCAGGAAGAAAAAAAAAAAAAAAGAGGGAGACGGAATTGTTCTCCAATTTACATAAAACCAGAAAACAAAACAAACACCAAGAAAATTAAGAGAAGAATTGGTGTATTAGGCAAAGATGGGGTTAAAGAAATTAAAGATGGTGGTGATATGCATTGTGGTGGCATCATGGGCCATGGCAACTACGGGAACAATGGAGGATGATGAGAAGGAATGTGCTGACCAGCTTGCAAATCTAGCATCTTGCATTCCCTTTGTGAGTGGAACTGCAAAGAAGCCTGAACCACAGTGTTGCCAAGATACTCAGAAAGTGAGAGCCAGCAAGCCTAAGTGCTTGTGCGTTCTTATCAAAGAGAGCACTGACCCCTCCTTAGGCCTTCCTGTCAACACCACTTTGGCTCTTCAAATGCCATCCGCTTGCAACATTGATGCCAAAGTGTCCGACTGCCCTAGTATGTCCTACAGTAATAATAATAATTAAAAAATAAAAAATAAAGATGAGAACCCCATCTTTAATTGAATTTTTAAAATTCTATTATTTGTTTTTTTAATGCTTTTACTTTCATGTGACTCTAACCTAATTAACGATACGCATATTTCAAACTAAATTTCCATAAAATCTAGATATGATGTGGGACTCATTAGTTATCATGGAAGGAAAAAAATATTTATTTTAGTAGTATTATTTACTTTCATAAGACATGAAGTTAATTTGTTGTTTTTGATGATGTTCGTAGCTATTCTAAACCTCCCACCAGATTCACCAGATGCAAAGATCTTTAAAGAAGCTGATCAAGGTTCTACCACTACTTCAACAACAAATTCCCCAGCAGCTTCTGGGTCAACTTCATCTGGATCCCCATCCTCCTCTGCTTCTTCTTCTTCATCACCATCAGCTGGGACCAATTCAAACTCGGTATCAAAGGCAACCCCTAGCAGCAACAATGGAGGCAAAGCGAAGGTATTTCTGGGAGGATATTTCATTGTGTTGGTGGTTTCGATTGCATGGATTTTCATTTGAGAACTCCAGGTAGCTACTACCCCAACAATGTCTTATTTGTGATACAACAAGCTAGAGGAGTTAAAGACTTAATTTAGAGTAGTGTTTTGGGTCTGGCTGGCTACTATGTTTTCTTTCTAATAATTTCAATAATGACAATAAAAATAGTATAAGAATCTCTTCCTTTCCGTGAAATGAGAAGGTTAATTTCGCAGCTTAGTTATTTAGTAATTCCATGGTGAACTTTTGGGTTTTTACATTATTTATACATGACATTGTTGAGCAATAAAATTCAGATATAAACTCAAATTTATTGGGAAAACTATTTTTAATTTTATAGTAATTTAGAAATATCTGAATTGTACATTTTTATTTGGATTTTGGTAGGTTAAAGTTTTGATATATTATTTCAATTTGAAACAAAATAAATTTATGAAATTACAAAAAAAAAAAAAAAAAAACTATTCACGTTAACATTTGTGTCCAGCAGATTTTATCAGAAAACCTTGATATATATATATATATATATATATGAATACGAATATGATTAGAGTTCTTTTAACTCAAGTGCTCAAATTTGAGATCTAGGCCATGTCCAGAAATTTAATTTCATTATGAGTTGCTGATGGGAACAATTGTTAGAGAAGGAAAAGAATGGTGATTAAAGAAAGCATATTGATATAGTGAAGTCATCATAGCTGATACGGAATCATTTTTACACACTTCCCTTTAAACATAACAACTATAAATTTATCAGTGGCAGTCTCCGGTAAGCACATACGCACGACCGTTTTTCCACTAGACTCAGCACCTCACTCGGGGGCAGAATACACAAACCTGTGGTGTTGGGGTCATGCGTATTGGCCCAGCATAAATTGGCCTTTCCCATCCAAAATTAGTAGATTTGTACAAGGGAAATCTGGTCCACTGTGTTGTGGTCAATTTCCCTCCAAATCCAAGCCTTCTAGGCTTGTCTTCTTCAACATCTTCTTAAGTGTAGATCTTTACATACTCCTCTGATAGGCTGGATCATACACAGGGCTCATTCAGCATGCCACACAAACTCCACTGCCATAAAAACCTTTGTTTCAATGGTGGGTTTTTCAGTTTGGGACGAGCATTGACTGAAAATGTAAGCCTAAGTTCATGGTTTCTTTTTACATCAAGTGCTTTCACCCGTTACCTCCCATCGCGAGCTGCCATAGCATCAGGTTGAGCTAGAGATTGTGGTTCAGATTGGAACTGATGACCAAACTTGCAACACCCTTTGAACCCGCTTTGATTTACAAAGATTCATTGTTAACATTGAACCTTCATAAATTCCCATAAATTAACACACCTTGATAACATTCTTTTATAAGATAATTTATATGCAACTACGAATTTTTTTGTTTTTTTGATCAATCAATCAATTAAGATAAGAAAAGCTTGGATTCATGACTAAGGCATGAAATGGATACAGGTTTATATACAAATTACCCCAAAAAAACCCTTCACAACTTTCCTCCACAATCTTGAGAGTCCCCCATCACTAACAATTTTATTTTTTTATCAATGTCATTCTACACACCTACAATCACTATCTAATTAAGGCTTGCTCCCGAATTGTAAATCCAGCAGGATTGATTGATCATGAGAGGAATACTTGAGACCAACTGTTCTAAAAAAGTATCACAATCTTGAAGTATGGGGTATGGCACACCAAATAGCTGCAGTATTTAAGACACAAGTACCTGTTTCAAGTGTGCTATGAAGTGTGCTCTGCAGTCTGCATATTAGTCCCATTAATCTCAGTTCCTAATATATTGCCAAAAAGAATTACCGGCAACAAGGGGTAGCCATTCATATAAAATAGTATTAGATTTGAGCTAGCATATAAAGAACTTTCTGCTACCATGCAGGAGAAGGAAGAAACACCAGAGAGACTAAATGAACAGATTTTTTTTCTTTTCCTCTGAGAACAAAAGTGCAATGTTAAAAGTCGCATTCACAAAAACCAGTCACTGATGTTTATTTAGCATTAACATAACGAACAGGAGAGGGTAGATGTTCATATGTGAAGTTAAAATGAAAAGCCGAAGCAAAGCTCTTGCCACTTTACCGCACTGGCTGCTGATTGTAGTGACTCTTCTCCTTTTTCTTGGCGGCAGCAAGCCTTGCACTCCTTGCAGCAGCCTCACTGGCAGCAGCTCGTGCGGCAGCATCCATCTCTTTACTTGATTTTTTCTTCTTTGCAGAAGCTACCTTTTTCAGCCGCTCTATCACATCAGCAGCAGATGTCTCTTCTAGCTTCTTAGTTTCACCAGTTTCTTCAGCATCATTTCCAGAATCAATGCTTTCAGGCAGTCCCTGCGACGATTCTTTCACCTCCTTTGATGATTTATCCTTCTTTTTCTTCTTTTTAGCACTTTTGCTCTCTGCAGGAGCATTCTCTTTCTTTTCAATTTCTCCATTGCTCTCTGAATTTTTCCCCTGCGCAATGCCTTCAATCACGGAAACGATCATTTCACGTAAGAAAAACTTTTGAGAAATAAATCAAGAAGCAATAAACAGTGAATACTTAACACCAACAAAGCAATGCAATGGTAAAAGAAACCATCACATGAAGCAAGGTCACGGTTCCAAGTAGTAAGATATGGCATAGATGTCTGACTTCAGCCTTTAGAAGGTTAGAATTTTAACTAGTGGATTATACAGTGGGAATACGTGAATAGCAATCCATTTTAGGACAAGAGACAACAAAACATTAAGGGTAACCAGAGTTCTGGTTGACCAGATGGAGCATAAACGGACAAATAATAAATGAACCAAGGAATATAACGACTTCAAAAGAGATAACACTTCCTGAATTGTAATCGTTAAACTAGGAAAGCATTTCAATCTTTGAAAGGTAATTAAACACTTCAATTTACATAGCAGATATAGGTTTTCTTCTACCTATGTCAGCATTAAAATTTGCCCCGTTGCAAATAAATGCAATTAAACATCTTTCTGAGAACAAGGAGAGACTACTAAACATAAGTGGAATAAGATAAATTACCATGGGAGTCATTTGGGCCACCTGTCTGCTGGTTTGTATATCCTAACTCAGCAAGAACAGCATCCAATTCCTCAAGCTCCTTCTTCTTAAGTTCCTTCTTTGAAAGCTGTCTTTCTGTCTCTTTAGTGACCACAGAGGCTTCAGGAGGCTTGTTAACAACTGGCTGGACTTCTACCTGGGTCTCAGCTTCATTTTCATGTTCTTCTTCAACGTCATCATCAACTTCATCAAGACCTTCTTCCTCACTCTCACTTTCCTGGAATGCAAAATAAGATAATTTGTCTACCTGATAGAAGCTAAGTACAGATGGCACTCAGAAGACATTTAGGTATTAAAAACCAGGTCCATGTCACATTTTTAAGAGTTTGTTTCCCTCAAATGATAATATAGTAGTAAAAATACAGTTTACAAAATATTTAAGACGACATCTACAACATCAAGGTAAAGACTGGAAGGCGTAACCCCCCAAACCCCCCCCATTCCCTCCTCTGTTTCGGATAAACTATAGTTTGATGTTAATAAGTAACATTTGTCATTAAAATTGTACCCACTGCTCTGTCATTTTGCCAACTGGCGTCACTTAAATAAATTTTGACTTAAAGAAGATGGTCTAGGCTGCAACCAACAAGGAATACAAGTAACTAGGATCTAAGATTTTCCGCGTTATGAATCATACTACTATAAATATCTTTTGCCATGACATTATCTTTTAGGCATCTAGTTCCAAAGGTTCACTTTGAGGAGGCATTCAATACTTTCCGCTAATACAGGTGCAAAGGACAGTGCCAAGTCAACCGGCAACATATACCCAAAGAGTTCCTCCATCTAGACATGCTGTATTCAGACTAATGTATTGAATCTGACAAACTAAACGACAATATCTCATACATCTGTCTGTAATAGCGAAAGTACAAACTAATCAAAAGAGTTCAAGGTGATGACAATCAAATTACTTGATATACATGACCCTAACCAAAAAGACTAGAAAAATGAGTAAATACAAGGGCAAACCAAATTAATTGCCATCCAATCCTCAAACACAGGGCGTTAAACACATGTTCAAATTTAAGAATCAAGTTTAGTTTCGTATGACTAAATGATCATACTGAATACGCGTGTACACCAAGTAGAGTTGAACCTAAAATGCATGATGCCACAAGCGTTCGCTTTGAGAATCAAGTTTAATTTCATGTAACTAAAAGACCAAGAGAACCATTCACCAGCATCCTATGGATCTGGAGGCAAAAAAATAACTTTGCAACCATAGCAAGTATGCTATCAACATTATTTGTTTAGGTAAATACATAAAGCACAAAGATATAAAGAACTCCTTTTAAAAGAAAATATCCTTCTTTGCAGAAAAGAAAAGAGAAAGATAAAAATGATGCTTTTTATGACAATGAATAACAGGGTATGGACCATCTATACAGATTTTATCATGATGTTCTTAAATCCACAAGCATTTGCATTCACATTACAAGATTCAAATCCTCGTATCTGGCTCAACAAAAATAAACCAAGTACAAGAAATTTTGGTCAAATGCACATATAATTAAAACATTTTCCCAGTAAAAACAATTCCTTTAAAAGGAGGCATAATCAAATATGTATATCAGATGGGGGAAAAAACAGTCCACAATCATGAACAACTCATCCCTCCATCACCAGACACGGTCATACTTCATGATCTAAGATGGTGCCATACACGACCATATATTATATCCTATCCATTATCATCAAAGTCATAACAGTATACCAAATACTATGATCCTTTGGATAAACCAAATACCACCAAAAAAAAAAAAAAAAGACAGAAAACGAAAGTTCATCATCTAATCATAAAAACCATATAGTGAAACCAAAAACAGAGTCCAGACCTCTAAAGCAGGCTCAGGCTCTTTATGAGTGCCCCAAGCAGAGGCAGGAGGAGTCATGGTGGCATAATAATCATCATCATCTTCCTCATCAACATCAGCCCAAGACTTCACCTTGAGAGGTGATGGGGCCCAGAAAACCTCTTTCTTCTCGGCTTCCTTGTCCCCTCCCTTCTTCCCTTTGCTCTCAGAAGATGATCCCTGATTTTCCTTTTCACCTCCCTTCTTCTTCTTCTTCTTCTTCAAACTACCAAGAGCCGCAAAAACATTGGTGCTATTAATCACCAAAGAATCCTCCCTCCCGCTATTCCCTCCACCCACCATTTTTTTTTCTCTTACCCAATCCCTCCCCGTTACCGAACACACAACTTTTGTTGACAACTCTGAATTCTAAATACAACAGTAGTTTAGCAAAGAAACGATTTTTAAGCAATGAAAAATCCTGGGGTTACAAAAAAAATCGTTTTTAATTTATGAAAAACGGAAAACTTGAGATTTTTATAGAAATATAGTGGAATAAACGAGAAACTGATGAGGATAAGATTTTCTTTTTTTCGTTTGGGTTTTCCCAGATGATCTGCGAAATGCCTGAACGGATTGTGATGAATCACGTATTGGTTCTGGAAATGGGGAAAACGAATAAAAAGAAGAAGATAAGGCAAAGTGAAGGAAGCAAGGTCTTCTCCAAAAGGTAGGTTAAGTGCCTACAAGTTTCTAATATAAAAATACAAAGAAACAAAACCGAGAAACGAAGAAATTTATTTTTTTGAATTTATTAATTTTTTGTTGTTATAGACACGTGGCGTTTGATGGGGCCCTTTAGGGCAATTGCACGAAATTGGATTTCTAAGGCTGGATTTTATTATTTTCTTTTTCTTTTGGTTTCATGGAAAAATTAATGGTGGTGGTGGCAGTGTTGGTGGTGAGCGAAGACTGTGGATTGCGATGTAGGGACTTAGGTTTAGTTGGATGAATATGAGCCGTTCGATCTTTTGATGATCAGATTCGACAATGTGGCTGGGATGAAGACCTTTTGGCATTTTCTGGTGAAATAAAATAAATAAATAAATAAATGGTACTACCGCTAATTTGTGAAACGGTTGGACTAGAAAGACAAGAATTTTACAAGACATTTGGCTGCCATGCAAGCATTTTGGACCCACTTTACAAAAAAAAAAAAATTTATCTGAATTTTGTTTTCTTTTTAGATAATTATTAATCTTTCTAATCGAAGGTAATATTATTTAATTTTATAATATAAATTATTAATATAATTTAATTTTAAACTTTGAATCATTTATTATCAACCTGCGAGATTTTATTTTGGTTTTATATAAGGTACGTCACTCTTTCCATGCAGTTGATTTGCACCGGAAAAAAAGAACGGTGGATTTACAGAGAAAAAGAAAAGGTCAATCATCACCTGGCGGGCTAAACACACACTTGCCAGAGGGCAGTTCCCACAGTGGCAGAATGTACAAATGTTCACGTTTATGATTTTAGTCTTTAGATTAAGCTACAATTTTAACATTTTCTTTGTCTTTTCTCCATTAACTAAGACGTCATCATTTTTTTTTAATAAATGAATTCCACTAACCATTGATATAAAAATCTACGAATATAAAAAAATAAATAAATACAATTTAAGGATGTTCATTCACAAAATAATGTTCTCAATGCGACGAAAATATATATTTTTTAATCAGGAATCCAAGTAGATCATAAATCAATTACTCATATGCGACAACTCATTAAATCAAGATGACGTTCGTTTTCAATAAGAATTTTACTTAAATTTAACTAAATTTTGGATATTATTAAAAAAATTAAATGCTAATATTTTGTCCTTTTTCCGGAAAAAAAAAATAAGCTGAGCTAAAGCGAAGGTGCCCAGTTTGCCGACTTAAGCTAAACTTCAATTGTGGGAATGGGATACGCCTCTGAACATGGGCAAAGCTCGAGAATTTCGGTCAAATTTGGGTGGTGGTTGGGACCCAAAAGCATTTAAAAGGTTCAACCTTTCAAATCTTATGGGTTATTTTGTATGAGATAAAATCCAGAGATGGTTCTTTAACTAAAGAAATTAAGAAAGCATCGACAAAATGAATTTTGATATGCCAAAGCAATGCTATTTGCATTAGTTACGCAAGAGTAAACTTTACCCGGAAACTAAATGACTTAAAACAAATAAATATTCTTGTTTAAATAAAAGTTTAAACAAGCGAAAAGTAAACTAACAATCAAGATGCAAGTGGTTTCCGGGGAAGATGCAAGGAATTGTCAAAAGTGGTTCCCACATGCTGAATGACAAAGCCATAGATTTTCCTCTTCAGTTTCTCAACCTTGTCTACCAATGGCTCATCCCCGTTTGAAACGGCCCTGTCTAACCAATCATTGACCCGTTTCAACTGTGATAAAACAGCTGCAATGGAGCCACAGTCCAAAGGAACGGCTTTACTACCACCAGAAGCACACTCTCCGAGCACATGGAAACCAGCATCCAGGGACTCCTCAATGAAGCCAAGAAACCACATTTGCATCTCAGACTTCAAGTTCATCGCAAAGTGCACTGTCTCTTTCATTCCCTGACCTCTAGTCCACATCACAGCAGTAGTTTGCAGCTGTGGCGTTGAACTAGCTTTGAGTTGGTTTTTGAGTGAAGCATGATGAGAAGATTGCCCTTTGGACAAATTTCTCTGCAGAACAGATAGGGACTCATTGTTCTGAGGGGTTAGAAGGGAGACTATCTCAAGATCAGTAGCCAGCGCAGCTTCAACCCATAGTGAAGACGATTTCAAGTGCTCCGTAGAGGAATTTTCTGTGTCCGAATTGTAGCTAGCTGCAACAGTCTCAGAAATCCCAGTATGCTTGACAACATCATTATAAATCGATAAAAATTGGTCAATGGTGGGCAAAGGATTCCCGGCCTTGGATTTAGAGGAAAGTTCTGAAAACATGCTGGAAAAAATAGGGGGTATAAAATTAGCTATAGAAAGTTTCTTGACGAAATATGATTCTTGGTCTAAGTTTTGTGTAGATAATGTATTTCCTCAGAAACAAAATGCATATATAATTTATGCCAAACAAATTCAGGTGATAATTCAGAATCTAAGATACCAAATACATACAGATGCATCAGGTTATTGCCACATTCATTTATAAGCCTAAAACTGCAAGACATTATGTTGCATGCATATGCACGTGAAATGGATCCAAACCTTAAATTCCTGACAAGTGACTCCGTAGCAATGGCCTCCTCCAATGCCTCCGCTGCAGTTTTAGAAGCAAGAACTCTCCGTTGCATAGCCTCCTGCATTCAAAACAACGTAGTCAAAATCCAAATTCAGTCTTTAAAATATAGCAAGATTTTAGGTTTGTATATCTTTTAGCTTGATGCCAGGTACATTCCAAATCAATATTTTAGATAACCGAATATTTTTCTTTTTCATTACATCTCTGTAATCATCGAGAAAAACAATTTAGATTTGTTAAAATGTGTTCAAGGACATCAGCATTCCTCTGCACCCAATTGATCAAATGTACAAGGGCAGAACTGTGGCATTAAGAAGATCACTAGGTCATGTTCTAGATTCAAATCAAGCAAAGGCAGAATTTATTCAGATTTAAGACATTAAAATTGAAAAGCATTGACCTATGACTAGAGTCAGTTGGTATGGACAAAACTCCAATATTACAGTCTTTTATCTGATATGTAGACAAAACTTCTAAGCACAATGTCAGCATCGCGAACCTTAATGGACCTCACTTTCACTGAACAGCATCATTTTCAAATCTAAACTTTAGAATAGTAACAGTCTAATTAAATTGAAAATTGAATTGCGTCTCTCTACTTTTCAACTCTTGAGCACCACTCAGTGATCGTGACAAGCACTCATAAATGGCAATACTAGTTTTTGTACACAAGCACAGCATTGTACCTACATTTTTATAATGAAACTACAATAAGGTTTCAATAGCATTGAGAAATTCAAATAACCAATAACATGTGTTAACAAACAAATACTAGATTTTTAGTAATATTTGCCCAGTATTAAACATGAAAGTGCATGAAGTTAAGCCTTTCCCAGAAGCTACAGCATATTTATTTCTACTCGACCAAAGCAATTGGTAGGAATTTGC
>JBBYHO010000017.1:126872-142883 GCA_038382025.1 Adansonia gregorii
TGTCCCGGAGCTCATAAATGCAATGTTACATAGCTTTCAAGCAAAAGGGACAAACACAGAGAGAGAGAGAGAGAGAGGCAGATGGAAAACAGAGTTGTGCAGGGCTCACATTCTCTGTAATTTGTCTTTCTTGAAACCTCAAAAAGGTTTTCCTTCAGCACTAACCTTTCTGTCTTTTTTCTTTCTTTTCTCATTCGACTTTGTCCTGCTTAGTCTTTTAAGCCTCGTTCAATTTAAGACATCATAATTCATATTATTTTATATATTATAATTCTGAAAATCGGCACCCAATATGTAAGGTATCATTCGTTTTAGTTTATTAGAATTAACGATTTTATTTTGAAAAAGTATTTCACAAGTATAGATGTTTTAAATTTTAACTTCTTCATCAAGTTTAATATGAAATAAATAGAACTAAGATCATGAGCGTTTGAATTCTAAAAATGTCTCCCATCATATAACACTTAGCTTCCATCAGCTAATGATTGTATTTTGATATCATTTTTGAAAAAGTAGTACTCAATCTGTAAGATATTATCTGCTTTAACCCATTAGACTTCAATTCTATCCTCAAAAGATACTTCACAAGTATAAGTATAAATCTTTACATATATATATTATTGTATATTTTCAAAAATTTTTGATGTGAAATTTGAATGTTACAATAATCATATTTATATTATATATTTATATAAATTTTAATATATTTATATATTTATAATCTAGCCATATATATTTTTTTTGATAGCATGATATATTTCAATCATTTTTTTATCATGTTTAATAGCATTACGAGATGCATATCCTTTGAAACCGACTTTTCCTTGTTTACGGAAAAACTTATCAATCACATATTGCCTTGCTTACCTTGGCTTATTTCCTTTTCCCTCTCGGTGCTAAATAGAATAAAGGTAAAAATGCTACTCCCACCCTTAGATTAGGCTGTAATGTGTAGTTTCTCCACTCGTCTTCGTCCTCAAAGGGACTTATACTTTGAACGGAGCAAATATATATATATATATATATATATATATATATGCAAACTAAATCGATTGCAACCTGAAGATATATCTTCCCCTTATATTTTCAAATTGGATCCTTATTTATAAGAAAAAAAATTAAATCGATCAAAATCCAATTTTCATTTGATCCTAATAAAAATTTATCAACTTATTTCTTTAATTATTGGGATTAAGATTTTTCCAAGAAAGTTATTTAAAAAAAAAACATCATTAATGTATTTAACTTGGTAATTCCTTGTTTTTCTTTTTCCTGTGATCATTGGTAGGAGGTCCTATATGTTTGAAATTTCTAAAGAACTTTTGAAAGGCATTGTGTACTATAAAAACAAACTATTTACAAAGGAATTTTTTTTAATTACGTACGAAAAATTGACAGTTACTAGATTTTGTTCCTTATTTTCTGTTGTTTTGGTTCAATTTGTATTTTGTGTGAAAAAGGAAGGTATTTCTTTTCTTTTTTTTTTGTACAAAGTCCAACAATGCAGACTGCGGTTCACAGCTTTTATTTTTGGTGTCATTGTAACATATCTTCTTTCAAATCAAACGATTTGTGTTCAGCATACGTCATCTCATTGCTTTAATCTTTTTCAGGTTCTTTTTAGAAGTTGAATCCAGGAAAGTCCAAAAGCCTAATTGCTCAAAATTGGGCAGCCCAAATTCCTGTCTTTTCTTTTCAAATTAACCATAGAACCCCGGGTTTCCAATAGCAGTGACGTCACAACATCATGGTCTTTATCTAGTAACGGCACCATTGCTACCGCTAAAGGTTGAAATAGCGGTGTGAAGAGTATTCATGCCAATAACAATCGATCGCGGCCGCAAAAACTGATATAATGGAAACTGGCGGCCGTAACGATCCGTTATTTCCGCTGTAACATTACAAATTGAAAAAAAGATAATCCGTTTCTAAACCAAATTTTGAAGGTAGGAGGAGCACAGATCGGGAGAGATTAAAAAAGAAGGAAGGTAGTGTTGGACTGGTGGGGCTGGTTGTTGAGACTTGAAGTGTGCCTATGAGAGTCTGGGAGAGTGTGAGAGAGATGAGATCAGAATGACTGATTATGAGGTTGTCGGTTTGGAGGCCTCGGAGCTGGGTTGTCACGGTGTGCGAGGCAATGAGTTGAAGGCTGAGGGCTGGCTGAGGAATCGAGGCCTAAGGCTGAGTGAGGGGGTGTTGGCGATGGAAAGCAGAGCAGAGCAGAGAGGAGGAGAAGCCATAGAAGCTGGCGCAAGTTTCAGAGAAGAAGAACGGATCTGTGCCTTAGAGGGTTTGGGTTTTGAGATTTTGGGGAGTTGGGTTGGGGTACGGGATTTGAAAATTTTAGGAGAGAAGAAACACAATTGCGGTTAAGCTTAGTTGTCTATGAATCGGAAAAGATAGTGAAAAATTTTATAAAATTAAACTTTGTCACGTTTATTATCTTTAAATATCATTAATTATTAATATTTTTAAAAGTTTACAGATAAAAATAAATATTTTTATGTATAAATATTTTATTATAATAGCTAAAAATTATGAATAAATGATCTCATATAAACGTAGGATCAAAAATGTTAAAAATTAATTTAAAAATTATTAAAAATAAATTTTTATTTTTATGAATATAAATATATTTAAAAAAATTACGATTGTAATGATTATAACAAAGGCAACAATATCTATTATATATGAAATTATAATAACTATGACGTTATAGAAAAATGTGACTTAAATAACAATTTAAATCACTGATAGAAATGCTACAGCCAGCAGCTTAATTAGCAGGAAAATTCACTTTGGGCTTAGGGTTGTCAGCGAAACAATCAATAAGTCTGTAAACCAGCTACACGCGCCAAAAAGGTAAAAATGAAAGGAGAAAAAAACTCACACACACAAAATGCTTTGGATCAAAGCTTATCCCATTAATTAGCAACGTTAATTCAGAGTTAGAACTCTAAAATCTACTTAAAACTACTACATTTCTTGAGAACATGCAGTAAATAAACAAAGAGAAGACAAGCAAAGTTAAACGGTTTGGTTGTTTCTTCTATATTTCAAGACCAGTTAGAGAACAAGGTCTCCCAAATCTCTGTGAAAACCTCAACAATAATCCTATGATGGTGATGAGAGTTCAATGACAGGAAACACTGCAACAGTTGCTCCAAGTCCTTAGCTGCAAATATCTGTCTCTCAACGATCATTTCCACCATTGATGTCCTGAAATCATTGTAGGGATCATTAGAACTTTTCACCACTGCAAAGCTGTCTTTGACTTTATTATTGGTTCCTTCCAAAGGTAAAACCCCCATGTCGCAGCTCCTGTTCTTAGCTCTTCTCCGACGAGGGCTGTTGCACCTTTGCCGGTTAGAACCTTGCCGGCCGAGAGACTGGGATGAATCCGACGAGAGAGTCCTTGAAGAGAAAAGAGTCTCGGTTTCATCTTCACTGCTAAGCCACCACCCACAATAATTATTATAATTGGCGGCACTTTCTTGAGAAGATGAGCTGAAAAATGTTGCACTAGTTGACGTATTCTTACTTTTAACGTGAACCCTTTTCTTCTTCTTTTTCTTCTTGTGTCTGGCTAAGCTCTTCTTTTTCTCATAGAAACCAAAGTTTTTACAGTCGGAGAAGAGGTTCAAAGGCGATATAGGGGAAGCAGGAGGGCATTTTCTGGCATCAAAATCAGGGGCGGAGACAACAAAAGGAGGGTAACGAGCAGACACTTTACGTCTTGGGGGAGTTTCTCTCGGCGTAATCATGATTCTATCATGATTGATGGCTCTCTGGGTTGACTCAGGACATCTGGATTTGCAAATGGAAGGGAAGGGTCGAGCCTTAGGTAGCGACAAAGACAACGATGGCTGGTTTTGAGGTGAGAAAACAGCTTTTTCAATAACGTCCGAGATGTTCCGGGTTCGGCAAGAGCCAAACGAGGATCGAAACATGCGAGAGATTCGTAGCTTGAATCGATTTTCCATCTCCAGAGAGAGAGAGAGAGAGACAGAGAGAGAATGAGGGTTCTTTTCTGAACGGAGAGTGGCAGTACATAAAGAATGAAAACCTATATGATAAACACATAAGAAATCGAAAAGTGAAAGCGATTTTTATGAATGATAAATATAACGAGTCGTATGCACGGTAAAAACTTTGTGCTGTTTTCTCTTCGATTTCTTTGTTTTTGTTGTAAGGTGGTGAAGATTTTTTTTTTGGGGGGAACGCCGGGGGGGGGGGGGGAGGGATTAATTAGTGACATAAAATAGGTTGAAAGTCACACCCGGCAACTTTTCTTATTAGCTATTTTTAAAAGTTGCAAGTTTAAATTGGTCCAATTAAAAGTTTAAACATTAGTTAAGATTGTTGAATTATTATTTGTTAAATAAAATTATTGTATTTAGCATATTATTAACTGAATTTTTAATTTTAATTAGTGTGACCAAACATTGATTAATATTTTTGAATGTTTAATTACTAATTCTGAAATTTAAGCACATTTGATAAGTAAGGCTAGTTGAATTTGAAAATGGAGAAGCTTTTAGGTTGTAAAAGGGGGATAATTATCAATTGGGCAGGTCAATCCTTATTTGGGAAATGAATTCCTCATATGGTATGCTACGGTTAAAGTAAATGCCAACCAACCACATTTGATTTTAGTGAGGGGGATATTTGGAGGAATAGGGGACCAAACTAATTAAACAAATTATTTAACTGTTAAGGAATTTGGGTTCTTTTTGAAATTCAAACTATGATAACCCTAATAGAATAAAATTTTTAAAGATTAAAAAAATATATATATTGATCCTTAAGGGGATAATGATTAGACCATTAAGAGAAAATAAAAATAATTAAAATATTAACTGATATAAAAATTAATATAAATATATTAAAATTAATTTTATATAAATTATTAATATAATAAAAAATTTATATAAAAAATATAATACCTTAAACATAATTTCAATCTATAAAAATATCCATTATATGAATGAATACATATATTAATTGTGTGGGAACAGAAGAGTACTGTCAAATAGGTATTGGCCATAATTAGAATTTGAGTAGCATGTTCGTGGTTGGGTAATTGAGTAATTCTCGTATTTTATTTATATTTTGGGCAATACGGATAATTTAAAAGACTGTTGAAAAGTATGTCCTGGAAAATCCATTATATTCTGGAAACTGTGTCTCTCTCTAATCTTAAACCAAAAAAAAAAAAAAAAAAGGGGCATAATCAGCCCATTATTAGTAGCTTTTAAATGTATGTGGTGATACCACTTAAAATACTATAATAATTTCTGGCGAACTTTTATTTTAGGCCCACTGAAATTTGAAATGTGCCACAAAAGATTTCAGAAAAAACCTGCCTACAAATAAGTGCCAATTGCTATCATGTTAACGGCATGCTCTGGATAATATTCGAATTATTTTAAATAATATTTAAGTTTGAGTCTCGTTGCTAATAAATTTTTCTTGGGGATCATAGTAAATTCAATATAAATTTTTATTAAAATTTACTACATATCTTTACCTACTATGTAATTAATATCAAAATTTTATATTTTTAAAATAATTTTTAAATCTTTGAAAAAAAATTTAAATGTTAAGATTTAAATTTTAAACATATAAAATGATAGTTTTTAAAAATAATTATATTAATTAATTAAACTAAATAATATTTATTTTATATTCATTATTTACACAAATTAATACTTTTTTTGTAAATTAAAATAGGAATAAAATAGTAAAAAATCCTACTATGATTAGAACTAGAAAACATTAAGTAGGAAACTATTTGAAATGTTAAATAACAGCATAAATTATATTAGGGAGGGAGTGGAACACCGAACGTCAAGCGCATAGCCGTGACATTCCCATCCGGTTAAGGACAGTGAAAACTGACATCATTTGTTTGCCTTTTCCTTTTGACCCTGCGGCCGTAAAACTCTCTTTGATTCCCCCGTCAATGGAATATTACTTTAAAACTTTATACATACATAAGTACGTACATATACATATTGGCCCTAAGCTATGCCATTCATCATTTATATATATATATATATATATATCATACCTACTATGTGTATACTATATACCTACCCCTAGTCCTAGCAAATAAATTAACTTCATGATACCATCAATGTTGGTAGATGGAATAAAACACAATGGTTTCAATTTGAACCTTCTTTTTTTCCCTTTTATGACTATTATGAAAATTTCACCGTCTACCTTACTTCATTCACATTTTCATATTTACACATTTAATTATATATAATTCATATATACACCGTAAATCCACCAAAACAATTAAATACAATAGCCTTGCCTAGTTACAATACCCTAAACTCTAATGAAACACTATTGAAGTTTGGAGTCAGAGCATAAAAAACTTGGAGGCATCTGGTTTTCAAACCCCCCCCCCCCCCCAAAAAAAAAAGAGCTTATAGTGGAAGCGTATTACTTGGTGAGTGCCTCCACCTTTGTGTCTGTCACTGTGATGCTGAGGGAAATCAAGTTAGGGAAAGTATTATTTTAGAAAATAAGTAGTGGATTCAAAGTGGGGGACAGAGGTAATATTGTCACCTTTTCCATGTTTTATACTAAAAGCTACACTTTTTTTAATATATTTTTCACCCTTAATTTCCATCTTTCAAACTAGTCTAGTTGTATAATAGGTTTTTATTCAAAAGCTTGTCAATATGCTAACGTCTGGCTTAAACTTATACGTTAGAGGACAAATAAACAGGTTGAAGGCTTTGGCTACACCGAGAAGTTGAATCTTACACTGTACTCTTATGTGATGTTACACATATCTCTATTTCCCAAAAATATGGGTCTTAAAAACTACTCTTGAAACGCACGCATTGTCAAGGCCTCAGCAGTACACTCTCAAATAGAGTATCTCACCGTCCTAGGAAGCTTCCAAACAACAAAAAAACATATCAGACAGCTACACTTCTTACCCTTTGAAATGCCACTCCAACAGCTAACTGACAGTTTTTTGAGTGGTTGGGTTCAGCTTGTTGGAGTTTGAGGTTAAGGAATTCTGTAAACTAAACTAAATCAACATGTTTTAACATCAATATTTTTAGGATCGGCTACAAAAATTAAGACATAGTTTATGTCGAGTTCACGAATCCACTTTCTTTTATCATTTTTATCTCTCAATATCCTCTATCCAAATTCTAATAGTAATATCATTATTTATCACCTCCTCGAATCAATCGAGTCTTGTTTTGTTTGCCCTTCAGTCTTCTACATTATGCAACGTCAATTTTCTCTACCCTTTCAGGTGCATCTCTTGATCTCCATCTTATGTTAACCAAGCCACCGTGAACAAATTTCTCCCACCTTATTCACTATTAGAACTATCCCACTTTAAAAGACGAATATCGTTATTTATAACTTTTAATTTTACTACACATTCTTCTTAATATTCGCATCTGCGCTATACTCTTTTATCTTTTTATACGTTGCTCTTTGTTAGACCAAAATTTTGTACCATTTAGTGAGCAAATCTGATAGTCATCCTATAGAACTTCTTTCTCGAAGTCAAAGGTCTTGAGACACATAACTCCCTTTGCACTTCTCTACTTAAGCCACCGGCTTGATCCCACGAATATCATCTCCAACACCAATTCCACCTATAGAAAGTGAAAGATGCATGGCGCTAGTCCCGTTAAAATTGCTCCTATCAAAAAAGTGGCCGCTGTCAACAGTATTGTGTAACGCCTGCCTATACTGTCAGAAAGTTTTTTTCTAAGGCAAGTGAGCCAATTAGAGAACATATATTCAAGCACCTCATACCCAACCCCCCCCCCTCCACCAAGATCTCCACTTGGGTTGAGGTGATCTCGAGATTACCCCTGTAAATAACATTGCTCCACTCATCACCCCACATCTGCAAGCAACAACGTTTGCCAAAAATTATCCAGAAACTTGGCCAGATTAGTGCTCAGATTTTACTTAAAAGTATGAGCTGCTGCTGATCCATATTATTTGAAATTTCAAATGGCTTTAATTTCACAGTAACAGCTCTATTGATGTTGAAATTGTCGATAGTCATGGGGAAAAACGAATTTGACAAGCTTTCAAGGAGGCGCCTCAGCCCGAATTTGGTGATAAGCGTTAAGGAAACAAGGAACCTGTTTTCCGCCGGGGGGGGGGGGGCGGGGGAGAAACCACCACAAATATAGGAAAATTCCACCATTAATCTAATTTAGAATTCTAGATAATAGGAAAAGAGATGCAGGAAAACAGAAGCTTAGTTAACAAAGTGAGAATCAATGGTCTTCCGTAGTTCCCCTCCAGAAACTTTTGCTGGTAGCCCAAATCCTCGGCAAATCATCTTTTTCCCTCTTTTTTTTTCTTGGGGGGTGGGGTTGAGAGTTAAACCTGAACGTATTTTTCATCAGGCCTTGTACAAATTCGAAAAATAATCCGAAAGGAAAAATGAACACAAGCATGTATACAATATTCACCAAGAGGAGATGCCTTCAAGTGATGGGCACGTAATAATCAATTAGTTTATTCTTCCACTATCAATGAATTCAATAAATTCATTCAGTCAGTCAACTTGCTACTTTTACTTTTTTTTCCTCCTAAAATCAGCTATATCCGAAGTGTTCATATTTACACAGGCACAAGCAGATCTCCATATTGAATGTTGATAGAAACAAGTTATCCAATGAAGACTCACATCAACGGTGCATTATCTACATATTGAACTACTTCTGAAGCTATTTCAGAGATCCAATTAACTGCAGTGCCACAAAAGAGTTCCCAAAACCAGAGATCCAATGCAAGGACTGAAGAAAAGATGAGCAATGCCAATGTCTGATAGCGATTCAATGGCCAACCGGAAACTTCAGCCATTGTCTTCAAAAACGGAAGGGAACTGCTCTGGAAATCTCGGTTTGTGATGGACCAAGCTGTTATCCAATGTACCCGGGAAGGAACCAGGTCAAATTCCTCCCTTAAGCGCCTTCCCAAGTCTGGCATGTGGCCACCCCCGTATAGTATGGCTATCTTATTATGACCATCATCGATTGCTCTTCTCAGTGCTTCTATAGCAGCCCTGTTCCTCTCACCGATGATAACAGATCTCTCTTCCACATCATCTGTCACTTGTGTGAACCTTCACAAATTATATTTTTGCATCATTCTCTTTTCAACAATGCTTATAGTATAATATATATGAACTTAAGTTCAAAAGCAAAACTACAGTCTACGCCTTTTTCTAGCCCAAATAGAAAACACCATAGCTACTTACATCCAAAGCACAGAGTGATGCAAAAAATACTCCAAAATTAAGAAAATAAGTCTGCTCGTAAATCAACTATCATTTATTATCACATTTCCAAGCAATTGTGAAAATCATATAATATAAAGGAATAATTTTTTTTTTTTTTTTGAAACTTACTCGGAAGTTAGTCGTTTTGCCAGGAAAACCTTCATTGCAGCACCAAAATCAAGCCTTGATAAAGCTTCTAGCTCTGGATAATCAGATGCCTGGCTTCCCACATCCGCACAAACACCACCAATAATGAGAAGACCTACAAGAGGCATAGGTAGCACACGAGAAGCCCACAGAAGCTTGGATCTCCAAGGATCAAGGTCCTCTGGGATCGAAGCAGGCTGCATTAAAGCCTTGGTTGATTTAAGGGTCATATCCCTAGCAAACGTGAAGAAGCTTTCACCTTTTTCAAGCTGGATAAAATATGATTCAGAACATTAGATGTAGAAGCAAGAAGTTTTCACTGAATATAAAGTTGACCTCAGACTTCACATCATAAAAGCATCCAACACTTTTATCTAACCTGAAGTAACTTGAAGGTCTCATAGTCAAGATCTGCATGATACCAATTATCAGCCTGGTAGTCAAGACAATCTAATTGGAAATCAAGCATAAGTATCCGAGCCATCTGCCGCTGAATGCATCCCAGAATGTTGAAACCTCGTGAACGTGAACTTTTGAGCCTTTTTGCTGCAGCAGGGTTCCTTCTATTTTCCAAACTCTCCCTGCTGGCCACCATCTCATACAGAACGCAATCATATGGTGCAAGTTCCTTCTGAAGGGTTTCAAAGTACCTGCAGCCAAGATTAGTCATTCAACCAATTTGATTAGAAAAACACACTCAAACATACATAAAAATGTTACAAGCATGCCATGCAAGCACGACGATATTGTCAGAAGGGGCAAACTCAATCCATTATCTTCCTATGAAGGTTCCAAAAGATACGTTAAGAAGAAAAATACTCTTATCTTTGACATGTTTTCATCATTCTTTATGCAGGCAGGTCAAATCAAAACCCAAGATTTTCATCGGCAGAGTTTATTAATCAGTATAATCATTCTTTTCCGTGCCATTCCCTTTCCTTACAGGATATTCTTATAGCAAGATGAAAGTAGGTTCAGAGTCCTACCAGTCTACAACCACTTTATAAAAACATTTTCACTAATTATCACCGACTTTTCAAATAAAACATATTGTTTCTTCACTAATCAAGTGCATTCATACAGGGCAATAGAGTTAAAATCCAAATGATGCTTAACTTCATTCATTTTCCCGTTTGAAACCAGATAACGAAGTACAGCCCTCCATCCATAATACATAAAAACAAAACATAAATTACTTGGAATCTCATAAAAATTCTAAGTTTGAATTAGCAAAGCATACTCTGTATCCGCGATATGAATCGTCGAGACCAAATCAACCTGAAACATCAAGAAAAAACAAGAAAATCCCACAATTAGAAACCAGCAAACTGTTTCTCCCTTAAAATAATCATGATTAGAATTAGAGCTCGAGCGTTTGTTTTAGTACCCGAAGAAAAGGGTAAAGAATAGACCAAGGAAACCTCTTACGATAACTGACAACAGCCGTCTGCAACTCGCCGTTGCCTCCGTGACCCCCTCGCTTGAATCGCACGAAATCCGCTACCGAATTGTTGTTAAAAAACTGCTCCGCTGACCCACTTTCAACGCACACGGTCGAGGAACAACCCAAGAGCTTCAACGACGGGTATTCGTGAGCTTTTGAGAACCTGAGATTGGGTTTGGGGCGCTTAAATGAGATAGGCCAAAGAGAAGTAGACGCGGGAGATGAATCAGGGTTTGAACTTGAAGGAAATGAAGATATGGATGAGGCAAGAGAGAGAGAGCTCGAAAGCATAATTGCCGGAGAGAGAACGAGGAAAAGGAAGATTGGGTTTTTCTTTTTTTCCACCGAATAAGAATAACCTGGTTCACAGTTTTTCTGGCATAGATATAGATATAAATATATATATATTCGTGATATTTTGCACGTTAAGGGCCAAAGTCCTAGTTTCTTGGAAGAAAGTGAAACCAACTAATCTCAATTACTAGGACAAGGATGTCAAAGAATATTTGATAAAAGTTACCAACCCAAAACCAAATCCAAAAATCTAATGGGACAAGACAACGACAGTGGTTGAATTATTTACAATTATGCTTTTGTTTTTGCCAATTTTTTAGAATCATTTTTCTGATGAGATTTAGCTATGATTCACAGCCAGGGAATCACAAAGTTCACACCCAAGATGAAAATAATCAGGACATGAATTACTGATTGTTTAGGTTCAAGATATAGAAAACAAAATGAATAGAAAGTTTGTAAGGAGAAAAAAAAAGGGGGAAAAAAAACAACCCAGGCATCCATAAAGAGAAGCTGGAAATGAAATTTATTGCTGCCCTGAAAAACAAATGAATGTTCCTATAACATGAAGAATGCCCTTTTAGGTGAAAAATAGATATGTATGAGTTAAATCAATTGCTTATGACAAAGGAATGAAGTAGCAAGCAAAATGAATGTTCTACAAGCATAACCTCCCTCACATATAGAGCCCACTGCCAACCACGAGCTTCTGAGTTTGCAGCAGCACTTGCAACTAACCGACAAAGATGCTTGGAAGAAGATAATGAGTGAAACATTCCACTTTGATTCGATGAGATCCCATCATGGTAACCAGAGAATGATACAGAATATATTCACGCTTCCAAGCTTCGATTGAAACCCTGTGTCATTGTGAGAAAAGCCGAATGCCCGCTTCAAGATCTTCCATGGTTATGGTCTGCAGTTCATCTGCGTCTATGCAGTCAAAACTGAGCCTAAGATCTAGACTCTCCCTAGCATTGACTAGCATTGGATCAATTAAACCTCCATTCATCTCTTTACGCTGCTTTTCCGTTGTTTCTCTTTCTATTAGTCTTGCTATTGCATCTAAACTGCAAGAACCATGCAACTTAAATCCATATAACAAACTCTCCCCTGTTTGATTACTCATCTTGATATGGAGGATCTTGGCTAGTTCTTCCGAGTTGAAATCACTAAAATGAAAAAATTTTGTCACTCTTCGGCAGAACCCTTCATTAGAAGCGATTACACGCTTCATTGGTTCGCTATACCCAGCAAATATGACTACAATTTTTCCGCTGTCCATTACAGACATGATCTCTTCTAACGCTTCCAATCCATAGTCCTTATCGTCTGCTTTTTGCATAGGTATTAACCTATATGCTTCATCAACAAAAAGAATTCCTCCCTCTGCTTCTTGGATCTGCACATGATCGGTCCCTGATAAGTTAAAAACATTGACCAAGAAAAAGCACAAAAAAAAAAAAAATCCAGAAAGCACAAGGAAATACCTTTCTCCTTGTCTTTGGCCCCGTGTGTCCAACAAATTCACCAACCAAATCCGTCCGTTGTACTTCTGTTACCTTTTCAGTAGGTAGAATTCCAACCGTATGGAGTAATTTCCCAAGAACACGAGCTACCATGGTCTTACCTTTTGAACATTAAATCAATTTGTCATTTATACTTGCCAAACATTATAGGAAGTGTAAAAACTACAGGTTTTATGGAGTATAACTAAAAGACAAGTAAACAATTTTGAGACATATGACTCAATGGCATTTACCTGTTCCAGGATTGCCAAGGAATGCCATGTGAGGAGGTCTTCTAGCCCCAACTTTCAATCCAAGAGCCCTGCGCCTTTCATCCAAGAGCATCCCCTTCGCCCATTTCCGAAGTTGTATTTTGAGCTCATGCAAGCCCACAATATTTAACAGTTCTTTCTCAAGTTCATCCATCTTAGCCTTTGTTTCACCGCATGCTTCCAGTGCTCTTCTCTTTCGCTGCTCTTCAAGATGCCACTGTAATAATTCTTGCAGTTTCTCACTTCCAGGGCCTTTTGAGAGATGTTTTATAGGAGTCATGCCCTCCTGCAGTTCAAAAGGTATATCAACTAGCACGAGTTGGTAATAAAGATATAAATCAAGCATAATGAAATACACCAAGTAGAATGATGAATAAATCAAACATAATGTAATATGATGAGTATTACATTGTCCTCAGCACTGCAATCAGCATTGTACTCGAGTAGTGTCTTTACAGTTGCATGGTCGTCAGATCGAATTGAATGCCAAACAGCTAGATGTAATGGTGTCATTCCATTCTGCATAAATAACATGGAAGAAGAAAATCTCAATAGAAGTTGAATTTCGCCACCCTATTCTGATCGCACAAAATAATACAAGGAAAATAAGGAGCCATGAAAGAGCACATTAGCTTTGGCTTCAATGAAAGCACCATGAGCAAGAAGCAACCGTGCAGCTTCATTACATCCATTCTTGGCTGCCATATGCAACGGAGTCTCACCATACTGCAAAGTCAACAGATAGAACTTAGAGGAGGAATCCGAAAGTTCCAAATCAAGAGATCCATAGTGAACCTTTACTTGGCTTAAGAAGAAATAAAATGTTTACCTACCATATTCTTGGCTTCCAACTCAACCTTTTCTGGTCCTTGCCAGTCAAGCAAAAATTTAATTATCTCGTCCTTGTTATATCCAGCAGAAACATGCAGTGGAGTCTGTGCCATCTGCATTTAAACCAAATGAAAATTAATAATTTAAGAATAACAAGGAATAAATTCTGTCCATATACATATATGATATATCTCTAATAAACATCATTCAAACTCTCTAAATGTTGGAGGAATTGTAGCAATTAATCACATAAAAATCAGCTCACATTTAAAGCTAACGGTTAAAAGCTCAAAATAAGAAGCAGTTAGCAGATGCCATGAGTCGGTGACATAAAACCAGGGAACAATTGAATGTGTAAAGAAAAACAATAAAATAAAATTGGTGAATGATAGTAACAGAATCAAGGAAACAAATTGATACAGCCCCAGCTTTGAATAGTTAAAAGAGATTACTTATAACCCGATAAAGCTGTACAATATTAAGTCAAACTTAAGAGTCTAAGATGGCTTCATCCAACCATTTCAAGACGCCAAACACGTTGCGTCAGGACACCGTTGTAAGTCTGTTATATTTGTAGTCAACTTCTCATAACCAGCCTTCACTACCATGCTTTTTCATAGTTAACTTAGAATGCTTGTATATATCCTATGAATCAATCAATGACGCAAACATAGTTAGGCTTGCTTAAGATCATAAGCTCATGGCACATGGAATAGCTTCGGTAACCCATTTCTCTTACCACATCTATCATGCCGTATAATTATGTGTCACCGTCATCCTCAACCTCCCTCTGCAATAGGTTATCAACCTTAGGCTGGAAAAACTACGATCACTATAACTTTTTATTACTATAATATCATTAATTATCATTATGCTATCTTTTTTTTTTTTTTTGACAAGCCACATTAGTTGCTTCTCTTCAACTAAATTCTGTACCGTTAGAACAACGTACATTATATAAGTGAATGTTGTCACAATTAAAAATGACTAGGAAAGAGATCGACAACTCTTGAATACATTAAGCAAAAGCAAAAAAAAAAAAGGAAATAATATCTATAGCCCAAGTAAGCTCCCCTAGATCTAATTAGCCCAGTATGAACCCCAACATTCATAATTCCAAAGCAGCCATCTTTCATTGATCCTAGGTAATGACAAATTTTAATATAAAACAAACCCATTTAAAAAGGGTGCTAAACCATCGAAACTTAACAAGAATTCAGGCCAAAAATGCGATGAAATGATCAAAATTCACTTTTCAATTAAGCGAACCCATCTAGGAAGAGCAAAAAGAATGAGTCTTACAACAGGATTTCTCTCGTTGAGAAGGGAAGGCCTGTCGTTAAGCAGCTTTTGAAGACCAACAAGATCCCCAGACTGAGCAAACCCATGAATGGTGGTGGGCTTGGCAGATCTTGACCGTTGATCCTGACGCCTCTGCATCCTTTCGAAAAAAAAACTTAACCTGTTCTTTTCCTTTTCTTTTTTTTTTTCCCCTCTCTCTCTCTCTCTATGGTAGAAAAGCGAAAGAAAGAAAGAAAGAAATGGAGAGGAAAATGAGAGGATTTAGAATCCGTACAGAGAGGGAGTGATTGACCCCGAATCCGACTCTCGCGTCCTGAATCTGACACTGATGTTCAGCTCCTCTCCTGCCCTATATATTTTCTTTGATTTTTGTTTCCCCAAAATTTACGTGGTCTGGATTGGGGGACACCTTTATTCTACTGTGGTCGGCGTTGGGTGCGAGTGGGAGCCTCTGGTTCACGCTGTTTAGTTAGCTTCCCAGTTGCCACCGCCCACCAGGTGGCCACCTAGTTTTAGGCTGTCAAAAAATAAACAAACCCAAAACTCCCTTAATAAATATTTTTAGTTCCAACAAAATATAATTTCGGCTGTCAATTTTAATCTCATATATATATATATATACATATATTTATTTATATTTAAGTGGATGATCTATTTTCGTCCATAAACTGTAACTACGTTTTGTTTCTCCAAGCAAATGGGAAAAAAAATAATAATATAGGTATTAAAAATTTAAAGGTAAATTTTAATTTTTTTAATTCAAATGCACTTTTCCTTAATTTATTAAATTTTGTTCATTATTAATTATTTCGAAAGGAAGATAAACATATATGTTTTTTTTTTATTTCTTACTGCTTCCACCAAATACATTCGAGAATATTAGCTCAATATTTGATTTAATGAGCTGTACTCCAGCTGATC
>JBBYHO010000017.1:142983-184990 GCA_038382025.1 Adansonia gregorii
ACCATGTTAAGTAAAAAGTTATTGCTATAGGAAACAGAATGACGCTGCAAAACAAATATGAATCAGCAGCAAGCATCGTGAATGACAATAGAAATTCTATAAGATAAAATTCCATGAACATATATTCAGTACTAGAAACCAAAGCGACTAAGTTTCTGAGTCAATCAAATAAAAGGATAGCACAAATTCATGATGGAAAGAATTAAGATTTTGTAAGATGATAGACAAGTAGCAGTGGGATTTCAAGACAATCATCCATTTTATGAGGAGTTTATGAGAAGAAAAAAGTGGAAACAAGAAAAATCTAAAAGAACGTATCAGGCTGGGTAAAAAATAAAACGTGTCACCTCAATTTCACTTCTCAGATCAAGATTCCAACATAACTCTTCCTAGAAAGCATTGTGAATGAAGATTCTTTTTATAATGAATAATCGCCAGGAGAGCGAGAATGCATCCCAACCATTCTGGTGAAAGCAAAACACTTATTGTCCACCAAACAGTTTGTGCATGAAATAGCTGAATAATTTGTGAATGGTTTCAAGGTATTTAGCACTATGCAAATCATTAAATATCATACAGACGACAATTGCAGAAACATCCATCATGAGTCCATAAATCTAAAGAAAGGAGATGAACGAATGCCACTTACCAGCCTGTCATGAACTTCTTTGAAGCCCAGCTCTGGAAAATTTTGTAAAAGGTCTGCACAAATCAAAGCTAGTCAGGTTTTTTTTTAAAAAAAGACACAAACCAAAAAGTATTTGTCATTACATGAGTACATAGACAAGCATAAGCATAGAATTCCTATAGAGGCAGCATAATGAAAACATTTCTTTCGAAAAATTTGCTTAGGAACCATAACAATTTTCTTAACCTACTCCATCAACCAGAAAAAATAATGTCATCAAGTGTCATAAGCGGAGGTGTGACTTCAAATTCAAGCCAACAGTTCTATATCCTAAATTTGTTCAAGGGCATTAACAACAAGTGTTAAATATACAAAGAGGAAAGGAATTATACACCTTCTGTTATGGACCTTATCATTCTTGAAACAGCATCTTAATCTAGAAAAATAAATCACAGATGCATAGAAAGCTTCCAAATCTTCTGACAACGACCTTTTAAGAAAAAAAAAAGGAAAAAACCATTTCCTCATTTTTAATGGCTCCGGTAAATCATGCTGCATCATAGATCACAATACCAAGTCAAACCCAATAAAACAGTTCAATTTCCATACCTCTTCTAAAATCAATAACTTCCAACTTAAAAATGAATTTGAAACATATAATTTCTCTCTATTAACAACCAATTCATTCACATAAAATCACATTAAGCTCTAACGCATAATTTATAAAATTGAAACACAATCTTACAATTAGTAACCAAAAACAGCTGCAAGAATCGAATTCAGTGACAAACGTAAATCCATTTAGCAACCAAAAAGCAGTTTAAAAGACAATTTTAAAATAAAAGGAAATATATGAGAGAGAGAGAGACCTCGCGGCCGGAGTGATGCGAAGAAGAGGAAGATGAAGAGGAATCATCGCGCACGGTGTCTGCGACGGGGATTAGAAGTTCTCGATCTCTGCCAGCCATCACGATCATCGATTCTCATTCCCCATCAACAGAAAACCCTGCAACTACTATCCTTCTCGACAATCCCAGAAACCGTAACTCGCTTCGACCGTTTTCTCTCAACTCACCGTTTACCAGTCAACAAGAAGAAAGGAAAAAAAAAATTAACAAGAGAACAAGAACAGAAGAGTTCAATTTTGTCATTTTAGATGAGGGTCGACTCTTTGGAATCTGCTTCCTCAATTCGGAAGTTTGGCTGACTTTTGTATTTTTTTAATGTAATTTATATAAAATAATACGTCGTTGAATCAGATTCATGGTGGTCGGGTCATGCCTTAGGGCGGGTGAGGTCAGAACTGCAGATATGCGAGGATTTTTTTTTGAAAGTTTATAGTTATCGTAATTTTAAATTTAAAAAATAATTAAAATATAAAATAAAATATATCATATATTATAAATATATTAAAATATAAAAATATTTATAAATATATAATATTTTAAATATAATTATAATTTACAGTGATTTGTTATAGCATTAATCATAAATTTATGGTCAGATTAATCAAAGTTTTAATAGGAATTACTTAACTGACCAGCTTTTGTTTGGGTACTTGCTTTTGCAGTTTCGTTTGAACCTGTTTTGTTTGTCGTCTTGGTGGATGAGTTGTCCATTATTACTATTGGGTGCCAGCATTTGCCTCAAAATCGAAGGCCACATTTATAATCCTGAAAATATAATTAATTAATTAATTAACTTAAATTCTATTATTTACCAAACAAAAAATGAAAAATAGTACTTTTTTTAAGTTTCAATAGCATTGATTAAATTATGATTCCAATTACTGTGGAGTAAATTTATCAATAAATACAATCATACATGTACGAATTAATTAACACTTCACAGTTTAAAAACTTTTTAGATTCTAATTACACACATAATTATAAGATTTAATAATAGTCCAAATACATACAATTCAAGTTGAAGAGCAACACAAACATAAAATTAAACTCATAAATTTGAATCCCTTCCATCACTTGACATTTAAAGTAAAAGAAGAAGAAGAAGAAGAAGAAGAAGAAAAAAATAGAAAGTGCTTCAAATTTTAATACTCGACTTAAATAGGAAATATATTACATTCTCCATCCATTCAAACATTTTATACTTGTTCATTTCATTATAATTTAATATTTTTAAAATTTTTAATTAATTTCTTAATGTTATTGGTTTTAGGCTCTAGTGATTTTGTATAATATTAAGCAAAATCAAGGAAAAGTTTATATATATATATATTATATTTTTATTCTAAAGAATGTGATTGTCTTAGATGAAGCATTTTTATATAGATATTGATGATCAAGTTATTTAAATAGTAAAGATAGATAATCAATATCAATAAATATTTGTTCTTCATCTGGTTCTCGAAAGAATATCATCAATTGAAAGACATAGAAAGGGGGGAAAAAGATAAATACTTTGAGAGAATATCTTAAAAAATAAGGTTGAAAAATGGACTGTGATTTCTTTGGGATAAGTCCAGGACCTGATGCAGGGCCTAATGGGTTGGGCCTTAATTAGCACCGTTAATTGTTATTATTAAATTTATCGTTAATCTTCTTATTCTTTTAGCACTTTAGCGTTATTTATGAAAAATATTTATACATGATTCAACTTAGATGTCCATGCATCCACGAGAAAAAGGAAAATTTTTAATTATTTATTTTTCAAAAGAGATAAAAAAATCAAATAAATTGATTTTATTTATTCGACTCAATCGACAATCAATGATTTATTCAGTTTAATTCGTACAAAAAAAGATAAAAATATAGTAAATTGGTATAAATTAGTTTAATTTCTCATTTAATTTTTTTTTATTTTTCTGTAAACTAACAAAAAATAGAATCAAACAAGTAAAACTCACTTTTTTTTATCATTTTTTATTTTTTTCATTTATTTTTTTGTAATTAATAAAATTTAAAAATTTTAATATCATAATCATATATAAAAAATATACCATTAAATTAAATACATAATCATATATTTAATATTTAATTAAATAATTTGATTCAACTTATTAGACCAAATAAATTTGCTACCCTAAAAAAATTTACCAATTAAATCTTCCATCCTATTTTTTATTATATTTTTTTCGTCTGGGAATTAAAATTTGAAAGCGAAGAACTACCGATGTTCACATTGCCGAATAAAAAAGTCAAAACCCAAGCCGATGTAAAATGATGTGCCAGTGATCCTTGGTTTTTGAACTTTCGTTAGGCAACCGCCCTTTGAACGTGAGCCACGTGAGTTATTAGACCGTCCAATCTGACCAATGTAATATAGGACGACGTCGTTAAAAAGATGTCAAATTTCTTAACTGTAGTCTTTCTTTTTTGTCCGCCTCTTAATGATAATACTATTATAGATTTTTCTAACAAAATTTCACATTTATCAAAATTAATTAATATATTATTTATAATAATATTAAATACAATAATTAATAATTTTACTTATTAAATTTAATGCATTAAATAAAAAGATTATTAGTATTATTATTATTTTATATATATATACGATAATAATATTAAAAAATACTCATAAAATACTTCCTAACAAAAATACTATTACTATTAATTAATAAGTAATAATAATATAATTAAGCCGATTAAAAAATTTGACCATCTTTACCAATAGAAGCTGATTAGCAAATTGGAAATTTCGAACCAGCATATAATTCATAAAATAATTTCATGTCCCCCGGCACTACTAATACAGGTCAAATAACCTTTTCAAGTTAACAATTACAATATTAATAATGTATGTGTCACAAGTTTAGTATTCAATCTTCAATCAAGTTGAGAAATTACACAAAATTGCATAGTTGATTTATTGCAAAAGAGAATGAAGAACAAATAATGTCACTGAATATATAAAAAGAGGAAAAACAAGACTTAATAAAAGGGGGTAAAGAAAATGACAAAAAGAAGTAAAAGTCTCAGAAAGTTGTCTGATTCATAGGCAATAATTATGGTCTGCTTTACCTTCTCCTCTTTATGATTGTGGAACAAAGAAGCTACTGGTTTTCATTTCAAGGTTGTTTTCACTTTTTCATCATATTTATAGGCAGCAGAACATCCCATATATAGAACAAAAGTTTTAAGGAAAAGAATCCTTAGTGAGAGGGAGAGCGGGTAGAGTAGCAAAAATTAAAGAGATGTTGGAAGGCAAAGCCATGATAAAAGAAACCGACATGCCAGAGAAGATGCAGAGCCAAGCCATGGCTTCCGCTTCTCAAGCACTTGATCTTTATGATGTTTCTGACTGCATCTCTATTTCTGCTCACATCAAGAAGGTTATAATTATTATTATTTATTTTCATTTTATCTATGCTGTTACTATTTTTTTTTATTTGAACGAAGTTAATATTACAAAGGACAAACTTGTTTTTGGGATATTCATTTGTTTGGATTGGTGGGGTTCGACATTTTTGCAGGATTTTGACAAGAAATATGGAGGCGGATGGCAATGTGTGGTTGGTTCAAACTTTGGGTGCTTCTTCACTCATACAAAAGGGACTTTTGTTTATTTTGCTCTGGGGACCCTCAATTTCCTTATCTTCAAGGGAGCATCTTCTTAATATTTATTATGCGGATGAGCCAGGCCAGCCATACCAGAAAACAGCTTTATCGTTCATCAGGGTTCCAGCAGAAATGAGTAAAAGAGTAAGATGCTGCTACGAAAGAGTTGCGTTCAAATGGTAGACTAGTAGTTAAAATTTCCTTATCTTGTTATTATCAGAAGTAGGGATAAGGAATTCTTGATTTCAGTTGCATTTGAGAAAAAGGAAATACTACTATTGAACTAGAATAATGTAATTATTGTTATGAAGAAATTTGTTGTTTTTTTTATTGTCTGGTGATTGCCTATTTTCAATGGGCAACCTGCTTCTCGAAGACTTGGAAATTGGCAAACTCTAACCCAAGAAATGAAATGATGAATGCTGATGTATGTTTGAGCTGCGAGTAGCTGTCATTACCATAGGGTATCAAGCCAGCCAATCTTGACAAACGGAGATGCAGTGGTTGGTTGAGTAAATATTGGGTCTGAAGGAGTAAATAGGCAAAGTTGTCTTTGTTTATTGTTTTGGGCCAAAATAGAGTTCCTTTGCTGGCAATCGACTTGTAAATTAAAAAGGAAAATTTGGGTTATGTGCATATTTCAATTTATCTAATGCACCTAGGCGCCAGGCTTTTATAACTTTTGAAGTGGCTGAAATCTAAATTTACAAATGTCACTATTAGCAATGAAAATTTTGCAGTTGAAATATAAATTTGAATCCGAGGTATGGCCAACACTTCTAACTCTGCCTCCTTTTATCAGCCAAAGTAAGCTTATTTACAATGCTGCAACTGCATCACTGAAGCTCTGCATTTGTTGAAGAATTTAATAAATAGGTAAAGCAGAACAGAACTTAGGCACAAATCTCCTCAATTAACCGGCTCAATAGTTGCTTCTCGATATCATCCACTACTTGCATTGTGTCATTCACAGAAAATCCTTTCTTCCAACCCAAGTCCCATATTCCACTTACAACTTCACTGTGCTTTAAATCTCTTTCCAGCATCGAGTAAAGACCGTCAGTAGGATAGTTTTCACCGGCAGGTTCACTATAGCTCCTCAGAGCCTCAACCCCATCACAAGTTTCCTTTAACAAACGATCTAGAGAGATAGGACTTTTGGCATTTCCAACCAGGGTTAATAATGGAGGGTGGACCATTTGAGAATCAGGAAAGCTTCTTTGTCGAACAATATCATTTGCGCAATCCAAGGAGAGTCGTGTGTTGGCATCTGTGAAGTCATCGATGCCGAATTTTTGTGAAGTTTTAGGAAGATTCACATGAAGATAAAAACGCTCCTCAGCATGATTGAGAAAAGCTGGACTGCTCAATAGCAAAGCTTTTAGTCTGGTCCCTTTCATTAAGCTTTCACTGTCGGTTCCAATTGGAATGATGGGGTCATCATCAATATCTCCAATGGATTTTCTGTTGTTTTGATCATCAGTAGTCACCAGGGTAACGTCACAAACACAACTCTCACTGCTATCACGGTGTTCTACCAAAAAAAAAGAAAAGGAAAAGAAAAGAAAGAATTTATTAGGTAAGCATCTACATTCTGCACGTAAAGTACAAGAACACATTCTAAACTGAAATATTAGAATGTATTTTTCCTACGTGGTAACCTAAAAGGAAATTACCAATTCACTCTAAACGTATATCATAAAAATGGGGGGAAAAGAAGTGCTTTACTAATTTATAGCCTCTTTTGTTACCTCCAACAGGCATAACTGTGTGTTCTGTTCCCCCTTGTCTAGGAAGGTGATCTGCAGTTTCAGTGCTATATCCTTCCAAAACAGTGTCATTTTCTGCTGCAAGATCAATCATCTTCCCTTCCAAAACAGTACCATTTTCAGATAAATAATCAATCTTCTTTCCTTCCAAAACAATACCATCTCCCTCGTTGTCTAATTTCTCAATCTGCAAAGAAGATAAACTGCATTTAATTTCAGTCCTCTTTTCAAGCTTTCATAGCTTAATGCACGTAGCAGAGGCATCTCAAATCTCATATGTCGATATGCTACTTAATGAAATTTAGAATTATAATATAACAGCAGAAAGTAGACTTAAAAATACTCACAGTTGTTTTAGCAGTTGTAGCCTTGCTCACTGTCTTTTCCTTTCTTATTGGACTCTTTTTCCGTTCATTGGGAGCACGAACTATAGTTTGTGGTCCGCGACGAGAGTTGGAGTTTGCAATAGCGTTTCGCTGATAAGACATTTTATTTTTTGTAACATCTGATACGTTTTCAGGCTTATTGGGCTTTGGAGGGGTAACCTTGGCTTGATCTTTAGACCTTGATAAATTCTTTGCTTTTGCAACCTCCTTCTCAACTGGTTTCCTGCTGCTTATCACAGGTTTCGATATCTTGATTTCCTTGTCCGTTGCTTCTTTCTTCAGCGACGGCGTAGTTACAGGCCCTGAACTTTTCATCTTAGTTGAAAGCTTCTCTTTACTTTTTACTTCTTTTTTCACTGGTCTGGCATCTTTCTCTTCGCCGTCTTTAGCACCTTCCCTCTGCCTAAGTCTCTTGACTGGAGTTTCTTCTGCTTCCACTCTTCTCCTCATTTCATTGAAGTTCAAATCACCATTCCTGGAGTCAATTATTTTGGAAGGAGGCTCCTCTTTTGCTTTCGCTTTTTTCAACATAGTTTCTGAGTTTAAGCTTCCATCCTCATGAAACAATGGCCCAAGCTTCTCTTGTGGTTGCAAGTTTGGAACATGTCGAGGTTTTATGAGTACAATAGGTGGGTTATCATTAATCAATTTTTTTTGAGAAAAGAAGTCACTCGATTGATGGGAATCGGACTTAATCTCTTTGATGACGTTGCTTTTCAAAAGTCCTTTAAAATGCATGGTCTCAAGTATGTCCTGCAGTGTCCTCCTATCTGGATCTTCCTTTTGAAAAACAAATTGAGACTTCCTTACTTTTGGCCTATTAATTTCGATGATATGCCTCTGTTGACTGAAAATCTTCTTACTCTCCAGTTCTTTCTGGGAATTTGTCTGCAATGGTTTTGAAGGCATTTCTTCTAGGCCCATAAGCTTTGCAATCAAACCAGGGCCTCTTGCCTTATTCTCTAGAACTGCTAACGAGATAGATGGATCCACGGAAGCAAAGTTTTCGGTTTGGACGGTTGAAGATTGGCTCGAGCTTGTAGACGGTACATCTGAAGCTGAGTCCGGATACCTTCCACTGAAGCATCTCCTTTCTTCAGTATTTGTGTTTGGCAATAGATTTTGCCTAGCTAGGCCGTCTCTAATTACTTTCCTGAGCTCCTCAATGCAATCTCTTGAAGAACCATCGGCTGAAAGGCGTGGATTTGGGCTTTCAATTTGGTAATTTCGCTGTCCAACCGGACTTGAATTCGTTCTCTGAATCACTCGATCATTTCTCATCCTGTCGCATTTTTCTTTTTCTTTCTTCTTCAACTTGGCCATATAATGAGAAGCTTCTTGCAATTTTCCAAGCATCTGCAGAGAGTCTTGCAAATCAAGAGCTCCTTTCAACAAATCTTTTGCGATGTCTTTCGAATTCCCATCATACCAAAGCCCTTTGGAGCATGAAGCAATGACCTGATTTAGCTTGTGAACGCCTCTTGAAACCTCCAAGAGCTGACAGGAAGATGAGCTATGCAGTTCATCAATGGCCCCTCTTTCTGCCTGCCGCGCCGCATAAACGTTCGATCTGTTCTGTGCTTTCCGGCATTCATCATTCTTATGCTCCATCGTCTCGGAACCACTTTCGGACCTTCTAATTGTTCCGGACTCTACGACTCCCTTTGGATCATCACATGTAATAAATGATCTGTAAACAACGGATCTCAGACTGTCCTGAGGCATATTCTGTTACCAAAAAAAAATATTATTATAAATTCAGATGCTTGCAAATAGTGTCGAAGACCAAATCCACCAATACAAAAATATTTGTCAACGAGATGATGCTTACAAGCTCTTGATGTTCTAATCAGTCTCTGGACATGATTATCTGAAACAGGACAAAAGCAACACTTGTTCGGCTCTGCTTCAGTTAAAACAACATAAGCAAGAAAACCTTAATCAGTTGTTTTTTGTCTGCCGCCCTAATAAAAAAAAATACAATGCCGTTTTAAAAACTGAAATAATTTCCATTTTCCCTTTGGAAGGTTTCAACTTTCAACCTTTAGCTATCGAATTATCACCCAGAGATTTCTTATCCAAACAGATCCTTTGAACTAGTATTGAATCATAACTCCAGAAGAGAGAGAAAGATTAACTTACATAATTCTATTTCATGATCGTAAACGGATATAAGATTTGCAAACTAAAAGCAAAAGACTAATCTTTTAGGAACAGTAACAATCATTTTTTCAATATCAACCAACCCCGTTTTCTCTTTTTCACCGAATACTCAAAACCAAGAATGAAAACAAAAGTATCCCAAGACAAGCAAAAGAAAGAACACCCAGATGAGAAGATGAATGTTAAAAAAGAAAAAAAAATCAAGACCCAAGAATTTATGCGGGGAATGCTGACCTGCTGCAAGTGAGCTGGCAGAGACTCAGATCCAAGGTGAAAGACAAAAGCTGTGAGGTGCACGGACTTGTGGAGCAGTGAAGGAGTGTGTACTGGGGCCTGGGCTTTTGGTTTTTTCTTCCAAAGCAAAGAAAAAGACACTTTAAAACAAAAAACAGTTTATTTGTTTAGTTTAATGGGAGGATAATGAGAAAGTTTAGGAAGATTATAAGCGGCGTGATTTCATGGGAATTGAATCTGTTCAAAAGCATTACAACTTCCTCAGTTAACCACCATGATACCAAAAGAAATTGACAATGAGCCTCACAATTAGCAATTTAAAATTATAAAAAAGGGTAAAAAAATTAATCGCACAGTCAGAACTTCAAATCTAATCGCTCTATAACCCTATAATATTAGTTTCTACGAATTTACATGGAAGTATCCTTTTTTCAACTAAATAGAAACTAAGTTCAAATGGTTCAAACACCTAACTCTTTTGAGAATTCAAAACCTTTGAATGTTTTGGCAGTTCTTTCAGTACAAGGTTCCTTGTTTTGTTCATTTATATAACTTACCAGAGATGTTCAGTCTTGTTACCATAGTAGTACACTTCTACATTAAAGTTCTACCTCTCAGCGGAAATCATGGGTTCACAATGCCTTGAAGGTAAGGGAAAGAAACAAAGAAATATCAGCAAAAAGAAGGAAAAAAAAAAAAGGCATTATTGGGTTTTCCTAAACCATTGAGAAAAACCACTCGCATATCCATGTCTAAATCACTTCTCACCATCAAATTATTAATTAAATCAACTTTTAATCGATTCAAGATTTACTTTTTCTATCTGGGATTTCCTGTAAAGTTGTAAAAATGATCAGAGCTGAAAATTGAACAATTTAAATGCAGTCACAAGACTCCTGCAATACGTACATACATATATATATATATATATAGTGTTAACTATATTACTTTTAGTGCATATCATTAATGTAATTGAATCCTTACCTCTGCTTTTGGCTGGTGCACAAGTTAAGGATATTGGCTAATCCATGCTTCAAATTTCAAAACATTTTTTTTATTAACTTCAACTGCTCAGCCTAGAAAGTTATCTGCAATTTGAAATGAAATTCGCTGAACCTTTCTGCTCATAAGTTCATTCTGAGTCAAATGGAAAAGGCAATTTTCTTTACTCCTGCTATGATTTTGTTTCTTTTCTTTTTTCCTTTTCAGGGTAACATTTATCATTGACATAGTTATACTATCCTTTTTGAACATGACTCCGTTACCTGACTGAGCTTCTTACCTCCCATACAGATTTCAGACCAATGGCCAATAATTCAAAGCATAAAATACAACAAGATACCCCTTAATTCAGGATCAAAAATGGTCTGGGCAATCACATCAAACTTGCCTTTTTGAAGGGGCAGTGAGCACATGCTATGTATTTCGACATATTTGTAGTTTTTTTATTATACAAATATGGCACAGCATTTTGGTTAATAAAGCTTCTAATTATTATGCCAAAAGTGCTTAATTAGATAAGTACAGACGAAAGGGCCATTGATAATAAGCCAAAACTTTCCCACTGTTCATCAACCAAAAAAGCAGCTTTCATTTTGGATGAATAATCAGCAACAAACTTCCCGGCATTACAATTCCATGACTAGGCCAAAAATCTTTAATTTTCATAAAGGGAATGTCTCACAATCAAAATACACACTTCTGTTTTTCTTTTTTCTTTTTTTTTTCTCAGCAAAAACACAAATTTTGTTCTTGAGGCTTGTGAAATATGAAGACAAAGTCACTATGGTCCCCCTAATATCTATGTCTCTGACTTCTGGAACTGATCTAATATGTAGTTAATTTACAATCTTTTTAGGTTAGGTGGACATTAATTCTTAGCAGATTTGGTCAAAAATTAAAATGATTGGTGGAAGGAACATTGAACAACAAATGAAGGATAACAAAAATAAAGTCGGTGATGGATATTTAATCTCTTCCCATCTCCCAAAAATGTTTCGGAGAATAAAAGAAAAAAGTTTGAAAATGTAAAATCGAACAAATAGTATAGTGCACACTTGTTTTTCCTTTCAGAATTCAGATTTCAAAGAGAAAATAATAATATTAAGTGAAAGGAAGATGATGAACTTCTGTCTTAGTTTGAAACATAAATAGCAAAGCATTCAACTTACTATGATTCGATAGTTTAAAGTAGTTGACAAACTTGCCGTTGTTTCATGCAATTTAGCCATTGGCCATTGTTATGATGAAAGCATATTGTTAATAGCACAATAATAAGATGGCATTCCTTTTTTCTTATGGGAAAATAAAGTTCTGACTAATTATGTAGGACTTCCTATCGGATGAGTAACTTCAGCGGCCAGAGGAGAAAAGGAGGCAAGCTGGCTGCGCAAGCCCCCAATTGTATCCTTTTTCCTTCATATATGTGCTTGAACAATCACTTGCTAGTTACTTAAAGTTATTCCTCGAACAAAGTGATAGTTGAGATTAATCGTGACGACCTAAGTTTAAGAATAAGATATATGACGAAAAAAGGGAAGCCTTAAACTTTTATGAAACATAAAGATTTGGGGACCACATTATCATTATAATTCCCTAAATTTTCTCGAACTAAAGAACTGTATCAGACTCGACTAGAATGGGGTGCTGTAAGAGAGAGAAGAGGAAGGGCGGCAGTCAAAGGGAAATTAGTTAAAGCAGTTAAGCTCGAATGTTTTTCCCGGACATTTTGCCAGGATTGTCCTATCTTAACAATTTAACCATATTTAGACAAAAAAAAAAAACCTTCAAAATTACTATCTTGTTGTTTATAGTATGTTTGTTTGTTAGCTGAACCTCGAATTTATGTTCCTGAAAACATGCACCGTAGATTCTCTAGCTGCAGGAACAGCAAAACAAGATTAACCACTCAAAAGCTTTACCCCTTCAGTCCTACGCGGAATCAGATAAATCATTTTTTTACTTTCAATCGCTAGCCTCTCATTTCCATGTAGTATATATGGTATCTTTATAACTAAAAACTGAAAGAAGGATACTTTTGTTTTATTTATAAGAATTTTCAACTTTGTTTCTTCTTTATTTTTGTTGTTAAAAAAGAAAGAAGAAGAAACACTAAGAGAAGAAGCTTGTGTTTGAACAATGGTTCGAACATTGACACGCCGATACAGCATTCAGAACACGGGATCTTTCCGAATTATGAGAATGCATGACAATCCAGGGAGGCAGCAGCAGCATCTGATATCAGATGGTAATGATCATGTGGAAGATGTTGATGGTAACCCGCAATCAAGGAGTTTAGACAAAAAAATTGCAGAAGAACAACCAATGGAGCACCAAAATATTGGAGAGTCTGGGCCTGGAGCTCCCCAGGAGAGGCCACAATCAGGTGCAGTTTCAGCATATTCTATGTTGATTACCGCAGCTGCAATTTATGTTCCGGAAAATTTTCCATCTTATTCATTGCTATTTGATAACGATTATAAAAATTCAAACTCGAATTTAAAACTACGATCTTGGATAATAGACAATCTCTTCTTTAATTTGTAAACCGGTTTATCTTAATCTTTGTAATGCTGCTACGCAAATATTTGAAGTTTTGCTAAGTAAGTGAGACTTTTATTATCAAACGTGCTCAAAATTCCTTATTTTTTCCCCCATTTTTCTACCCTCCCTTATTTATATTTCCACTTTTTCACTCTACCAAACACACCCTTAATCTCGTTTTCGTATTTTGCTTTACTATTCATGCTAATTTGCATATCTAATTGCAATGCCAAGCCTGAAAATGACAGAAATGAGAATCTGTCCTTCTTTTTTTTCTTCTTATCACAAAAATGAAGACAATGTTAACGATTTTCTTCTAATAATTTTCGTTTTGTTTGGTGCAGATATGGAACTGATGAAGGAAAGGTTTGCCAAGTTGCTTTTGGGAGAAGACATGTCAGGAGGAGGAAAAGGTGTTTCTTCGGCTTTGGCTCTGTCTAATGCTGTGACAAACCTAGCAGGTAAAATATTCCTGTCTAAACTCTAATTACCAAATGCATATGTTTTCATTTAGAAATATAACAGCAAAACAAATTCCGGATTTAACCTAGCTGGTTTATACAGCCAATCTTAATAAGAGAAATCCAATAATTTTGGGTTTTAAATCCCAACATCTACAACCCCCTCTTTTATCCCGGGGCTGCGACCTCTTTTAAATAGCTAGGTTTCAAAGCTGACCATAGTGCAATCTTGTGGCTTTTCCTTCTCATTTCCATGATGCAAAATCTCTGATAATTTTGAGCCTATTGGTGGTATTTTAGTTAGATACTTGACCAGTTTATTAAAGTACAAGAATGCTGGATATACCTAACAGATGGTGCTTCTTATTCGTATCTCTCTGTTTGTCAATTATAAATGCAGCATCCATTTTTGGAGAACAAGTGAAATTAGGACCTATGTCTCCAGAAAGGAAAGCAAGGTGGAGAAAAGAAATGGATTGGCTTTTATCTGTAACTGATCACATTGTTGAATTTGTTCCTTCACAGCAGAAATCAAAGGATGGAACAAACATGGAGGTACATATCTTTCTCCGAAATCAAGTCTCAATTCTTCAAACTGTTACTTCAAACCTTGATTACCATTTCACCATATTAACTCCCAACAATTTGTTCCAAACTTGATAGATTATGGTCACAAGACAAAGGAGCGATCTGCTGGTGAATATCCCTGGATTGCGAAAACTCGATACAATGCTTATTGTGGGTAACATTAACTTTTCTAACCTCATAAGATCACTTGATGATAAAGCAAAGATTAACAGTAAAGTTGCTGATTAAATTGTAATAAAAACAGGAGACTCTTGACACCTTTGGACAACAAAAGGAGTTCTGGTATGTGTCCAAAAATGATGATCAAGAGAAGGAAAACAGCCAGAGGGATGATGACAAATGGTGGCATCCAACTGTCAAGGTTCCTCCAAATGGGCTATCAGAAGCATCAAGAAGATGGTTGCAGTCTCAAAAGGAGTCTGTAAGCCAGGTATTGAAAGCAGCTATGGCTATCAATGCTGAAGTCCTATCTGAAATCGAGATCCCCGAAAGCTACATTGATTCCCTCCCCAGGGTAGAGGAACAAAACTCCCCCGTCAACTAAAATGATCCTTAAGAATTTTTAGTTACCTTTACTGATCTTCTCTATCATGCCAATGTAGAATGGAAGAGCAAGCCTTGGCGATTCAATTTATAAAGGCATCACGGTGGAGTACTTTGATCCGGCACAATTCCTGTCAACCATGGATTTATCAACTGAACACAAAGTTCTTGATCTTAAGAACAGGATTGAGGCCTCCATTGTCATTTGGAAGAGGAAGATGCACCAGAAAGATGGAAGGTCTTCTTGGGGTTCAGGTGTCAGCTTGGAAAAGAGGGAACTCTTTGAAGAAAGGGCTGAAACTATCTTACTCTTATTAAAGCAGCGCTTTCCTGGACTTCCACAATCTGCACTTGACATATCTAAGATCCAAGATAATAAGGTACAGCAAGTTTGATGAAACTTTACTTGATTTTTAATAAATTCAATTTTGATAAACTTACTTGATTACCAATTTCACAGGATGTAGGACACGCTATCCTGGAAAGCTATTCAAGGATTCTAGAGAGCTTGGCTTTCAATGTCATGTCAAGAATCGAGGATGTCCTTTATGCCGACTCCCTTATTCAAACATCATCATCACCACCAAGATCTGAGATGTCGTCGAGCTCCTCCGATGAAGATGCAGTGAGGTTGAGTGCTTCAGAGACACCAACACTCTCAGATTTCATGGGTTGGGGCATTGCTTCCAGAAGGAGAAACTCAACTGATCTAGAAATCTACTTTAAGGGTGATAATGACAGAAAAACGTCCAAGCCACCACTTAGTTCCACCCCAAAAAAATCTCTCTATGTAGAGAAGCTTGAAAACTTAAGTGGCCTAAGAAGTCCCAACGATCGCGATTGACAGAAGAAAGAGGGAAAGAAAAGCAACAATGGGGAGACAAATATAGAGAAAAACATACATACATACATACATATATACATATATAGTTAGACAGTTGATTACCTTATGTAATATATATCTATGTTCAATCTCATGTCATTTAGGATTGCATTGGGACAGTAACTTTTCTAGAACTTTGCATTGTTCTTCCGTCCGAATTTGGACAGGGAAGTGCTTATGTGACTCTTTTAAGATTGATGCGTTTGGGAACTACCTTCTGGCTCTCTTAATCTCCAGTAGCAGTCAATTATCTGGTCTGGGAAATTTTTGGTATCTCCTTTCCAAACTTTTTAACCCATAACATTCTGATATTTTCATTAATGTTTTCATCAATTAAACCATTCAATCAGCGGCAACGTAATGCCCATGTGGAATCAAGTGGCAAATTCTGTGATCATTTTTTTTTTGTTTGTTTGTTGTGAAAGAAAGTGTAAATCCATGTTAAAAAGAACAAGCGACCAAATCCAGTTACATTAGTCTCCATCGACCTTCCCTAACTATGGAGAAACAAGACAACTTCAATAGGTAACATATGCAATTATTCCCAGGAAAAACAAAATTGTTAACTGTTATTGTAAGGCATTCATGGTATGCCTGCCAGCATATATACCCATCTGAGCTTAGCATGTGACTCGCCGACAACTGATTGCAAAGCTAGAGGACATTTTATTAGATATTATCATCAAAATCTACTTGTTGGCAAAAATGGATGGAATGATTTCTTACCCAAAAAAAAGGTTTTTTCAATATAAACAATGTTACAACTTCATATGAAGAAACTGCAACCTTCTCCCTTCCCCAACCCACTCCATTATCACCAGAAAGAAATGCCCTTCGATGGGCAAAAAACCTTGCTAAAATACACCATATATCAATATAAACTCAGCTCAGGGGCTTCAGAACTATACAAAGGGATTCCAACTGGTAGTTCATTAAAATTTCACTTTTCAAGAAAGGCACTTGCTTCAGATCTGAAAATCAATTACACAGTTGCCAAGCATCTCTGCAGCCTCTATTTCTGATAGAACTGTGTATTTTTTATCTGAATAGATGGAAGCTAACGAAATATTTCTGATATTTTTGAATATTTCCTCAGTAGGCTTTTGTGGTTTATCATGGTTGCTATCATTTAATCGCAGAGAGGTTGAATTAACTTTGGTTTCAGTTTGAGTAGTTGACTTAGCACATTCCTTGCTATGGTGAAGAGGCTGCGAACCTGTTACACAAGAAAATCCTGCATGTAAACATATCAATAGGACACCATAAAGTCAAATTGGCGCTAGCATTCCTAAGCAAATTATCGATTTAAGTCAAACAAGTCATTGAACTAGCTAACCTTTTTCAGCACATCCATCCCAAGATATGGGGAAAAAATGCAGTAAAGGGAACAAATATTTTACAGCAAATAAAGGATCTTTCCTTAGTGAAAATAAAGTTTGGTTTAGCCTTCTATTGATAAAAATGTCAACACCTCAACAAACCCGGATACTCTAAAAAAAATGAAGAAAACAAATAAAGTTAACTGATAGTTTTGTAGTCACCCAAAAGATATGGAGTTGATACTATCACTGGCATCAAATAAATTGCACGCATGGTACTACCATGTGAATATTATATAAGTCCCATAAAAGAGCTTTATTCAAGTAACGGATCCATATATTTTTCAAGTGAAGATAAACTAAAGTTGGTATTACCTTCATTTATGGTTGCAGATTCTTCCTTCACCACATGTGAGTTAGCTCGTGTAATGCATAACCATGTTCTTTCAGAATCATAATCAAGTTCAGATGCAATGGGAATATGCCAGTGGCCTTTCTCTGATTCCTGTTGACGTGTATTTCCATTATGAATATTAAGCCCACTTTATAGCTCTATTCTGTCAGTTTATGCACTTATATTTTGTACAAAAGCTTGTAGCAACATACCTGAATTACAACAGAACAGGGAGGCGGCATGTAAAATACTGGACCAGCATTTGAAAAACTGAAATGCACCTTAGATGCGGAAAAGACAGATACCTTGTTAGGAAAATTGCTTTAGAGAATTATACTAGGCAACTGAGCATATTTGTTACAAGGTTTATCAACTAGTTAGATGCAGCTATCTAAATAAACAAAATTTTGGAAGATATAAATGTAACAAAAAAGTCTATTGAAACATTTTGAACACCGAGATCTTTACTCACTTGATGCCTTTCTTTCCATTTCGGAAAGAAGTCATTTCCCAAAAGTTGAAATGTATGGTCTCTCATCTCATCGTTAGTCACAATTAAGCACTTGAACTTGATAGCTGCATACAACCAATACCTGAAGCACAGGTTATTACCCATGACTTTAAATGCATATGCATTGAAAAAATAAGTCAGACACAAATAAAACCATAATGTCCAAAGTTGATGCGAATATGCAAATAAGCAATCATGCAGGTCAGTTGTAATTTCTGATCATCTATCTCCTACCAATCATCATTGGATCCAGTAGGTGTTGCATATAGAGCATCGGCGTTTTTCCACTTCTCAATTAATGCTTTATTTACTGGTTCATCCATCTTCCGTCCAGTGATCCGTTTGTTATGCAAAACAATGAGTGGCCATTTCTTTGATGGAAGTTTTTGGCGTATTGCGTTAACAACGGCATTGACCTAAAGAATTTACCATCAGAGAAATCTAAAGCCATCACAAAAAAGATAAGGAAGACAACTGGGTGAAGCTTTAATGAATCCTGTTCATTTAAGCCCAACTAACCTTTGATGGCATGAATCTTTTCTGGCTGAAAAGACCAACATTAGCTGCATCTACTACAGCGTCGAATGGTCCATAGTAGTCAAGCCATTTCTTCAACAAAATAAATTTTATCACTTTTTCAGAACTTACGTACATAATTAGAGTGATTGAAAAGAGATCAATATGCTTTTCATACTTGAAATTTTTGAAAACTGAAATTCTTCTCTCTCTTTATAGCTATAGATGCAACCGATTCAGCAAACTTCTCAGTTTCTAAAGGATCAAGATCTATTAAAGCCAACTTTTCCCCACAACATTTACATAAGCCATCAGCTCCAACAGTTGTACGTGATATAGTCCACCTTCCTTTACCCAACCATCCCTGCCCATGCCAGCCTCCCCCTCCATTTTCAATTGCTTCCTTTATTAATCTCTGATCCATTGTTCGCTTCCCCACTCTTGAAGCTGCCTTGCCTTCAAACCATTTGACAATTATGTCTGCAGTAGAAGGTGACACTCTTCTCACACTTGTTCTTAGTTTATGCAATAAATAATACACCTTGTCACCTTTTCCGGCTCTTATGCTAACTCTCAAGAGTGCCTCCAGTTCAGGCTCTTCTGGCTGAACACCATGCTCCAACATGTGTTTCTCAGCATCAAATGCTTTGTCAACATCTCCAGTACTGCAAAAAACAGATAGAGCAGGACCATAAGACCGCAATCTAGGATTTATACCCAACAACTTCATTTGCTTTACCATATCAAATGCCATATCACCATTACCCATTGACATTGCCATTCTTGCCACAGCTGTCAAGGTTGCTTCGTTCATTGGGACATTATCAGAACACATCTTTTCATAGATCTCAAATCCCTTAAGCAGTGCACACTTCTTGACATCTTCACTTACCCGAATTTCAAAATCTTCTTGGTCAACGCTGCTCCCATCGTTTTTATCTAAATGATCTCCATCTCCCTTTTTCGGATAACTAGAACCTTCTGAGAGTTGAGAATAAGACTTCGTAGACCCCTTTGAAAATTGAAATAAATTCTTGTCAGGAAAACTACTGTCTAGATTATCATAACTTTGACTAAACTTAACCTCCAATTTATCAATATTCCCCTGACTTCTACCACTATCAACCAATTTCCCACTGTTTAAAGAAGGATTACTCAATTCTGAAGAACTAGAACTCTCACTATCCTTATCTATTGGTTCACCTAGCCCCATTGAATTCACATTGGAGACTTCATTGGACACGTGTAACATATTCAAAGGTCGACTACCACTACCACTTTTAGCAGGCTGAACAAAACCCACAGCTGCAGAAGAGCAAAGATACAAGAGCACAGCATAATGGTACTGCCCCATTTTAATTCCTTCTTTCAGAGCCTTATCATATAGCTGAATTGCCCCCATCACATCCCCTCTCTTTGAACACATATCCAACTGAACCCTCAAGTGTACTCCAGGTGAATTAGCCTTATCTTTCTTAGACCTTTTCCCCACCTTTTTCTCTCCCACCACCCCATCACCATCCTTAGCCACAGAATTTTTGATGGTTTTAGAAGATTTCAATTTAACCCCCATATTCCAATTTTTATCCCTCAATGAAGGACTACCAAAACCCATTTCTCTCTCCTTTTCAAAAAAATTGTCTCTTTTTCTTGCAATCTTATCCTTTACATGCCTCTTTCTTCCAGCCTTCCCTTCCAACACAGAACTAAAAATGTTTTCCAAAGAGCTTCTTTCTGCTCGCTCATCTCTAGACCTTGAAGAACTAAACGCAGAACTGTTTTCTTTCTTACTGTTAGAACTCCCAGACATACTTGAGGTTTCATAGTCTTTAGTGGATAACTTTGCATGAAAGTGGTGTCTAACTCTAGCATGTCTTCTACCTGTAAAAGGTTGAGAAATTTCTTGCTTTCGAGGTGAGGGGTAAAGAGACTGAAAGAAACAGTGGAAGTTGAAAGCAGTAAAAGATAAAGGGTACTTACAGAAAGTGAAGGAAAGGAAGTCTCTTTGCTGTTGCAGTGTATTGAAAGTAAAGGAGGCCATGTGTGGCCGTTAAGACACCTTTCCTTGTCTTTTTGATAACGGGATTCGTCTCGGAATTTAATAAACTCTACTTGCTTGGACAGCCACGATGGGTTGGGCTCTAATTAAGGATAAATAAAATCCTTTACTTTCAAATTCAATAAACAAATAAATCAATAAAATACCCTTTTTCTAATCTTTTAACTATAGAATATTAAATTAGAAAATCTTCCTAAACTTCAGCCATATTTACAAATATACAAATTAATACTCTTCCATGCTTCTTAGAGCTAGTTTAATTATGATTTTAAAAAATACGATGAAAAAAATATGACTTAAAATTTTTAAATATTTAATAGAATTACAAAAAAGTGTCATAGTGATTACCACAAGTTTACAATAAAATATCATTTTTAACCTCAAATAAAATCCGTACCAATCACAATGCTAAATGGACCTCAAAAGACAATCCCACCTGAAAAAAAAAAGAAAAAAAAAGAAAAAGATTTTCGCGAAGGTAACTTTAATTTTGTTGGAATATCACTAGTCGCTGATTATTAGAGTTTTAATATTTTCAAGGGATATACTACGATTCATTTACTCTTAGCATTCTTTTTTTTTTAATAAATTTTTTGTCTTATTAATCTTTTGCTTTGTTCAAATGTCAACTTATTGCTTCTCAATTCTTTAATTAAGAAAAGGGGAAATTTTTGCATAAGTCTAGACTTTTCAGGAAAAAATTTCCCAATATCTTGAATCTGGGCGGCATTGTACACCTTCACCAAAGCAAGTCAAAGAACTTCTGCTAAGTTTACCCCTAACTCTTCTTTCCATGTTTTTCCGGAAGAAAATCTTGAAGGAGTTTTACCTGCTTTTCAAGCGATTTTGGTGCATAAATGTTCAAGCTCTAGACCAATTCCAGAAATGGAATAACATTTTTGGGATAGTCATAGCAAATTTCTTTTTCCATCTATTAACCAGAAAAACTGACAAATAGATTAGCAATGAGGAAAACTTTCTGATATGGACTTATATACTGGCGGCTAATTACCATCTATCAACAACTTAAACACTAATGCAGCACTAAGGCATCAGGAAACTGAATCAAGCATGCCTTACTCAAAATTGCAAAACTCAATTTCACTAAGCATGAGTGAATCAATTTCGCTAAGCAGGATCAATAAAGTGCATTGAAAAGGTCCTTTTGCAAAAGCACAAATGACCGAAACCGAGACAATTATAGGGGAAATGTGGGTGCGGAAGGCTATAATAACATGCTATTGTCGGCATCATTTTTAACAATAAGCAATTTCAGCTTCATTGAAAAAAGAATAGCAGTTGAGCAGAACATGCCATAACTGAAATGGCAAGCAAACTAAGAGTAGCATGAGATAGACAGATATACAAAATGAAAGAGCTGCAAATGAACTGCTTAGCTTTCTTTTGGTCCCCATATTTCCTAGAAACCAATTCACTTAAGTAAGCTAACTTTTAAATCATCACCAAACTAACAGTTGATTATAATATAGCCAACATTATAGTACATGTCAAAGGGAAACTGAAGCACATGAAATGGGGATATCGTTTGTATAACATGTGATGAGGAGCTTACTAAAGCTAGCACAAAAAAGCGACAACGAGAAAAACTGATCAAGCTTTTGTAAAAGTTAATAAATTCATGGTGATTATATGAAGTTCATCCACGTTGAGATACACCAGGGTGAAAAACAAAAGAAGAAGAAAGGCAGTGTTGACAAAAGGAAACAACTCAAAAGCATAAAAATCAATGTCAATTGCAATCTTCCTCAAATATACAGTTAAACTATAATATCTTGTGCCTCACAAATCAAGGAAAAAGAAAAAGGCATCAACGTTAACACTACCCATGCTCCTCTCCAAAAACGAGCGGCAAAAGAAAGGCTATCATAAAGGCATTGAGATACCTGTAGTTCAAACATAGGGCAGAATGAAGATCAACACTGATAACTGATTCATGTTGGAAAATATGCTTCAAGTTACAAATTCTAAAAGGATATCAGTCAACAGCTAGATAAGTGATGCAGATCATCTAAATATTTTCATTTCGAAATCCAGAATTCGGATAGACCAAATATTTGCCTCATGTTTAATTTTCAGTGTTCCCTCTTATTTTAAAGTTCTAGCAACAAAGACAGCAGCAATAGCCTTCAAGTTCGAGCTTTTAATATATCATAGGATGCAACTACAGTCTGTCAAAATTGAGAGGGTAATTAGCCACCATTGATATTTTCTAAAATAGAAAGGCTTTTCTTAGAACTTTCAAATGAAATGCTAACTTTCATTCCTCATTTTCTGCAATTTTGTTTGTCATTTTATCAGCAACATATTCTTTTTACAGATTTTGGACTAAAAAAAGAATATCAAAGGAAATTTAAAAAAAAAAAAAAGTTAAGTAACCTTGGGGAACTAGACTCCAAGTCTGAGACTCAGAAGCCAAGCTCGATATCAACCGCGCCGTAGCTATAGTGCTGTGTAGTGGCATCATCGACCCCAGACGACTCAGCTCCAACGGTAATCTTATTTATTTAAAAAATAATAAATAAACAAGTTATACTTATAATGTTCAAAATCATAGATTCAAAGCCATTTTTTTTTTTTTAAGTTAAGCTAAAAATTAAGTAATCTTACATTGAGATACGAGAAATGCGTTTAGCTGAAGAATAAGAAGTGGATTGAAGAGCAATGACTGAAGAGTTGTTGAGCCTGAGAGTTGAAGACTGTAACCGAGACGTTAACCTAGATATTGCCCTCCAAGACGACGCCATGTTCAGAGCTTGATTTCGTTTGATTCCGGTCCCCCAACTCAATTTCCTTCTTGGAAATTCAGTGTTACCGGGTCATGAAGGAACTTAAATTAGTTGGTCTTGGGCTGAACGAAGCATCATTTCACTTTGACTGGCGGGTGACAATACCCAATAACATGAAGCCCAATAGCCCATGGCTGAAGAATATTACGCTTGGGTCTTTGCCACATTTGTCTAATGTTTATGATTCGGTTAATTTCATAGTTTATGGACGATAATTCATTGAAAATTTTTAAATTTTAAAATGTTTAATGTATTTAATAATTTATATTAAATTTATTTAATAGAAAATTTTTAACCAAAAATATTTTGAATGTCTTATTAATTAACATAATACATATGTTAAGTCAATTTTTTTTAGAAAAATTAATCTCAATTATTTTTTAATTACAAAAGATAAAATATTTCAATTAAAATTTTAATTTTTATCTAGAAATATCCAAAATAATATAAGATTTTATTTAACAAAATTAAAACTATGAAATTAATAATTTTAAATTTCAACTTTTATAGTTGTCAAACAATACTATTATATTAAGTACTTCATTTTCATTAACATATTAAAAAAACTTTATAATATAAATTCAATATTAAAAATCTAGTACTTAATTATTTTTTAGTTTATTAAAAACACCTTAATTTTGACACTTTACCGAATTATTTAATTCAAAAAAATTTTATAATATAAATTCAATACTTATTTTTTTTATTTTATCACAAAAAACAACTTAATCTTGACTTTTCACCAAATGACTTAATTCAAAGTTTTAGCTCACATGACAAATATTTAATTTACATTTCTATTTAATTAATTGAATTGACTACGTGAAAACTGCATCTCAAGAGAATCTTTGGGTTTTTATGTTGTTCTCAACCACCATTGTGGGACAGCAATTGAGGTTGCGGGCTGTTCATTCAACGACCTTGTTGGTACATATGAAATTCCAATATATACATTGGTCACTACTGATTGTCAACACTCATAAAATCATCTTTAAAAGCAAATGAATGTAGTTTATTGTCTCGTTGACTCGTGATTCACATTAGCCTGGACAAAGACCGATAAAATAACATGAAAAGTTCAATTCAAAGAATAATGCATATGTTAGTCGTGTGCCAGTTTTCAAGGTTGATCCGAGTTTCAATACATTTATAAATGACCAAACAAATAGGTAAACTATGATTGTTGTTATATTTTGTAATTTATATATATATATATATAGTATTTTATATTTTTCAATGATATAAATATAAATATTTTAAAATTTTAAATATAAAAATAATATGTATATATTAAACGTACTATACTAATATTAATATTATTTTTATACTGAACATAGCATAATTATATTATAAATTTATATTTTTGTTCAGATTTAATGGTCGGTGAGAGTTTTAAACATAAAAACAATACATGATAGTTGCGCTTATGCTAAACTATTACAACCAAAGAAGAGGTACGATGAATTTCCCAATCCACCCCTTCTTCTTCTTCTTCAAAAAAAAGTAATCGACCCATCAAATCAGAAATTCAAAACCTTTAAATTCCCCCTACGCTTTTTCTTGTTTGCATTAGACATGTATTATGTTATTATCTTATACGACTTTGACTCACATAATCTATTACTCTGTAACTTCTCAAAAAAAAAAAAATTCATTTACGTCAATCAAAAGGAATCTAATTATAACAGTTTACGTGGACTGCAGTTGAATGAACATAATTATGATTATGAGGTTTTATTTATTTGATTAGTTTATATGTTATTTAGTGTCTTGTTTTATACACTACATAATTTTATTACTAAATAAAAAATTAATCATTTATTTATTATTATTTTCATTCTAATTATTGATAAGAGTAGAGCATTATCCCAATACTATAAGTTATTTCAATCGAATTAGTTTTACTTTTTTTTATATATTTGTAATATTTTTTAATAATTAACTTATAATGCAATTTTTACTAACTAAATAAGAATCTAAATGACTATGTCTTCATTGTATGTCATAAAAATTAGAAATATTATCTTTTCAAGTCTAATTTATATTATTTTTAAAAATTGTAATATTTCAAAATTGAAAGTAAATATTTTAACAAACTTATATTTTGACATTATGTCAAGCATTCAAGCTAAATAATAAAAACCAAATTTAATATTTAAGAGATTTGAGAAACACTTAACAATTTACTATTGTAAAATTTTTATTATGTTATTTTTAAATTAAATAAAAAATATGATATGGTTATATTATATGAGATGTGAACGCAACAAAATTTAAGTTATGATGTGAACTTGGAAAGCCATTCACATAAATTCCGTCAAGTTTCTTTCTTCGAAACATCGTGCTTCATAAAGGGACCAAAAACAAGGGCCAACCCAGCGTTGACCATGGTTGTTAGAGATTAACAAAACGACGTAGTTCGGAACCATCACGATTTTCATGGACCGCCAACAACAACCGCCTAAAGGTCCACGTCAGCAACACAGCAAAGAATATTTGTCACTCGAGCTTACCTTAACGGAGAAAATATTTTTAAAAAGGGTGTATATATACATATATATATATATATATAGTCAAAAATCTATTTTCGCCGCAACAACGAAATCTCCAAAAATTCTCCACTCAACGGCTATATATAAAGCGAAGCACGGCACACGAAGTTGCACTTCATTTTTGTTGGAAAGATCGGTGACTGAAAAAAAGAAGGCAGAAAAGGGCTAAAAGAGTGATGTCGCAAAATCAAGTGACGATGGAGGTTGGAAAAGACGGCGTTGCAGTGATCACCATCTCCAATCCTCCCGTGGACGCCATAGCTATTCCCAGTAACGCTCTGCTCAGCCAAACTTTATCGCTTTCCTTTCTTTTCTCTTTTAGCTCTTCATTTTTGATGTAATGATTTTGTTTATTTTTCTCAACTATTGTAGTAATTGCGGGATTGAGGGAGAAATTCGATGAGGCTTCGAGGAGAAGCGATGTTAAAGCTATTGTTTTAACTGGTGAGTTTCCAATCGAATAAGTTTGAATAGAATCCCTTTTTTATGATTATCTTATGTTAGATTTTTATGTAAGGTTTGGAATGTTAATTTTTGAAATTTTTTTTGCTGAGATTTTTTTTTTATTTCATTAATGAAGGCAAGGGAGGAAGGTTTTCTGGTGGTTTTGATATCAATGTTTTCCGGAAAATTCAAGGAAGCGGTATGAGTATATTAAATAATTAATTAGACTCTTTGCAGTTCTTTTGTGCTGTTAATTTTACTAATTTACAAGTTACTTACTGAAACTTAATGAGAAGCGGAAATTTACACTTGTGGTTAAACAGGTGATGTATCGCTGATGCCTGATGTATCCGTTGATCTCGTCGTTAATGCTATTGAAGGTCTCTCCTCGTCCTTTTACTTGTTTTAAGTGTTTCTTTTTACTGTTATTTATGATTTCCCTTATTTGATTCTTTTCAAATCCTCTCAGATTGCAAGAAGCCAATTGTGGCTGCTATTGAAGGATTGGCTCTTGGAGGCGGCTTAGAATTGGCAATGGTTTGTTTTCTTCTCTGTTGATGATATTTTTCACAGTTAACTTCTTTTCCTAACAATTTTTTTGTCTTCCATGATCGTTAATTTGCTCAGTTGTCTAATCCTTATTATTTTTATGCAGGGTTGCCATGCACGTATTGCTGCCCCTAACGCTCAACTTGGCTTGCCAGAGTTGACCCTGGGAGTGATTCCTGGGTTTGGAGGTATAGCCACTAGTATATGTAGATAAAAACGTTTGCAGATGTGCAATTGTTTTGAGTTTGAATGATAAGTACAAATTTGTACTTGATAAGCTTTGACTGACGTGTTATACTATGGCTCTTTCAAAAGGCACACAACGTCTTCCAAGGCTTGTAGGGCTGTCAAAGGCTATTGAAATGTTGCTGGTAATACTCCCTGTCCGTGATGTTTTTTGGAAATGTTATGGATTTTTGCTGATTGTAAATATTTCTGCATTGTTATTTTACCTGTTCATCACTAAAAAAGGGAGGGAAGAAGGCATTTGTCACATCATAAAAAAGTTCTTGATTTTAATTCCATCTGTTCCTAGAGTTAGAAACTCGTTAGGTTTCACTCCGTTGTAAACGAGTTGCTGGAGAGATTAACTTTATTAAAAAATTTTCCAACTAAGAATATTTGTATGGTGGAAAATTGTTTGAATACTGATTCATGGTTGAAAACAATAATTGGATTTAATTTTGCTATAATTGTTATGATAGTATGATTGGATGAAGCAGCTAATCTACCTGTGTTCTTTATCATAAGACCCCAAGCTGACGTTGTAACCTTCACCTTCTGAAATTTAAAATGGTTTTCATTGTTAATGGTTGTGGAGTCAACTATTTTTTTTTTTTTTTTCATTTTGTAAATCTATTTCATATGTGTATAATGATTTGCAGTCATCCAAACCAATCATGTCTGAAGAAGCAAAGAAACTAGGTCTTGTTGATGCTGTTGTCCCTTCAGAAGAGTTGCTGAAAGTTTCTAGCAGATGGGCTTTAGACATTGCAGAGAGACGTAAACCATGGGTGCGTTCCCTTCACAGAATGGACAAGATTGGATCCCTCTCTGAAGCACAGGAGGTGTTAAGAATTGCAAGACAACAAGCCAAAAAGACTGCCCCAAATTTGCCTCAGCATCAGGCATGCCTAGATGTAGTTGAGGAGGGAATTGTCCATGGGGGATTTAAAGGAGTGCTAAAGGTAGTTTTTGATTTTGAGACCTATTGCATTTACTTGCATAATTGTCTTCCTTGAATAGTAAAAGCTGTTTTTTTTCTTCTTTGTAACGGAGGATTTATAATAGTATCTCTATATCTCACAGACTTTTGGGTATGCAGTGGTGAATTTTGTAGGATCCCTTGCATTTGATCTTATTCGTGATATTATTTACATAAGAATATCCACTCAGCTGTACTTGAACATATAGTTTTGTATCTATTCATATTTCTCTTTCACATTGGGATTTATTTGTGCAGGAGGTCCAAGTTTTTAACGAGTTAGTTCTTTCAGACACTGCAAAAGGTCTTGTTCGTGTGTTTTTTGCCCAGCGTGCTACATCAAAGGTAATTGCTGATTCCTCGAACAATTTGCACCTTTTTCTCATTTTAATTCTTCTAGACGTAGTTAAGCCAGTGGTGGCACTTGCATTGCGAAATGGTTGGCTGTCTATATGCTGTGGAGAAATTCAGACTTTAAAGCAGATATTGAAGTCTCACAACCAACTGGGTCTTTTATTGTGTTTTTTTTTTTGTCGGAAATTTTACTTTTGCAGGTGCCAAGTGTTACTGATGTTGGTCTAAAACCTAGGCAAACAAAGAAAGTTGCTATTATTGGTGGAGGCCTAATGGGTTCTGGAATAGCTACAGCTCTTATTGTGAGCAATATATTTGTCGTTCTCAAGGACGTTAACTCTGAATATCTCCTGAAGGGAATAAAAATGATTGAAGGTGTTTATTCATAGTTTATCTTTGCTGTCTTAGTAGCCAATAAACCGAAGACGGTAGTATTTTCTTGGCAAGGAAATATAATGTTCTAATCTTCTTTTTTATTTGTTTTTATTTTTGTTGGCAGCAAATGTTCAAGGTTTAGTTACTAGAGGAAAATTGACTAAAGATAAGGCGGAAAAAGCTCTCTCAATGCTTAAAGGAGTTTTGGATTACTCTGAATTTAAAGATGTAGACATGGTCATAGAGGTGAGCTATTTTATGGAATTTATAACATTTTTGAACTATTGATTGCCATGGCCTGGCAATACAAACTTTTATGACTATCTATAGTCATAATTTGTCAACCTCTACTTACAACTTTGTTTTTTGTGATGTCGGAGTATTTGCAATGAAATATCTCTAATGTAGTTCCTCTTTGCAGGCTGTTATTGAAAATGTCCCTTTAAAGCAAAAAATATTTAGTGAGCTAGAGAAGGCCTGCCCTCCTCACTGCATTTTGGCAACAAATACATCCACTATTGACCTCAATTCAATTGGAGAAAAAATAAATTCGCAAGATCGTCTCATAGGAGCTCACTTTTTCAGGTTATAAAAATTATTTTTCCTTTTCTTGTTGATATTTATTGCCGTTCTAATTCTCTATCATAGCCTTATATATGGAGGAATCTAACTTGTCAGTCCTCCTTGACTTCTTTAAAGGCATTATTTTGGTACTTTGGAGGGAGCTAAGCTATAGCCCTTCCTCTTGCATCTTGTGGTCCTCATGGATATTGAGAGGCTAACTTTCTGCAAGACTGTTGAATGATTTTAAGGAGCCTTGTTAATATTATCTTTATAAGTGCTGTACACAAATAATATTTTGCCAAGCAGCCCAAGCTGTAAAACATTCTCTTTCTCACATATCTTAACATTTATTTACTCCAATTGGAGGAATCAGTAGTTGCACTTCAATCATATTAAATAGGACCATCCAAAATCAAATAAATCCTTCCTAGGATCTCATAATGTTGTTGATGAACAGTAGGCTTTTTGAACCCTTAATTTTTTACCACCTTCCTCTCGATACATTTAACTTTTGTATTTGGCATGGTACTTTCTTAGGGACCCTGACGTGAATAGATATTGATTATTTCTTTTGTGGATCTTGGAGTTATGGCACTTTTACTTCATTTCAGGATGATTTTGTCATTTTGATAGCATGAATGCTGTTCCTCATAAGTTTTGAATTCTTCCTTTCCTATGTCTTTTCTTCCCTCTCTCTTTGCACCGTGGACAATTAATTAATTTCTAGTGATTTGTTTGTTTATTAGGAAGCCCTGCTGTAACAAACATGAATTTCAACCTTTGGGTAAATCATGAATGGTGGAAGATGTATAATTTTTTGCAGAGCTTAAGAAATGACTATTTAAGGAACTGATGACATAAAAACATATTAGACTTTACATAAAATGACTAGGTACCATAACTGCCATATGCTCTATACTTGACTAAGTTGAAGATTTTGGGGAAAAAATTTGCACAATAGTTTGTATGGCCCTTTTTTTCTTTTTTCGTTTTTTTTTTTGATAAATGTATTTTCTAATATTAGTCCTTAATAAACCAGCTTTTTTTTTTTTCCTGCTTATTTGACTTGGGTCTCTCATAAACAGCCCTGCCCATGTGATGCCTCTTTTGGAGATTGTACGAACAGAAAAAACCTCCCCACAAGTCATTATCGACCTTATGACAGTTGGGAAAGTAATAAAAAAAGTTCCTGTTGTGGTTGGTAATTGCACCGGCTTTGCAGTCAATCGAACATTCTTCCCCTATACGCAAGGTGCACATTTATTGGTCAATTTAGGTGTCGACATATTCAGAATCGACTGGGTGATCGGCAATTTTGGCCTTCCTATGGGTCCTTTCCAGTAATCTTCTTTCCTCAGCATAGATAGCTTTTTCATGATTTGAGTACATATTTGATGATCTCTTTCAATAGAGAGTAAATCAATCATATAAATTGTGTCATGGACCGTCATCTTACTTGATTGTAGCTTGGGTATAATGGTGATTTCAGCATAATATATGCTTCTGCAACTGAAAAGCTGAGCACATATGGTATTTCTATGAGGGGAAAATCAAAGAAGTAAATAATTGCCATATATTGGTGGATCTGCGCGAGCACAAATGCACACAACTAATGATTCATGTCACAATCTGGAAGTCAGATATGGCTGAGTAGAGAACAGATCATTTAAGCTTAGAGCTCTAGTGCCGACAAGATTTCGGTTCATCTGATTGTGGAGATCAGATTTGAAACAGTACATAGAACTTATATGATGGGGTATATTCTAAGTGGATGGTGATAAGTTACGCCTCTCTTTTGCAATACTTGCAGGCTTCAAGACTTATCTGGCTACGGAGTGGCATTGGCAGTTGGGAAAGAATTTGCAAAGGCATTCCCAGATCGAGTATTTGAATCCCCATTGGTTGAACTTTTGGTGAAAAATGGACGAAACGGTAAAGAAAACTGTACTTCTATTGCTGTGACATTTTTTCCCCTTTACTAGCGTACTCAACAGACGCTCCTTGGTTATTGGGGCATTTTATGAACTTTTGGTGTTTCAGGGAAAAACAATGGGAAAGGATACTATATTTATGAGAAGGGAAGCAAGCCAAAACCTGATCCTTCGGTATTACCTATTATCAAGGAGTGTAGACAGCACACCAAAATTATGCCTGGTGGAAAGGTCGGCACACTTGCCTTTAAAATCATTCTATACCCATGACATTTCTTTATGAGTAACTGTCACCTTTTCTGTTGCCCTTGTATGCAAAAATAGCTGACTGCATTGTTATTGCAATTGTTTGACAGCCTATATCAGTTACTGATAAAGAAATTCTCGAGATGGTACTCTTCCCAGTAGTTAATGAGGCATGTCGGGTTCTCGATGAAGGAGTTGTGGTTCGAGCGTCAGACCTTGATATTGCATCTGTTCTTGGAATGAGCTTCCCATCTTATCGGTAAGTCATTGCGGACAGTTTTTTATCCATAGCTAATTCGGTAATTTCTTAATGCAATTGCGAGGATTATTCTAAATATTTACTTGCATATTAATTTTCATTAAATGAATCATGAATATTCATTTGGATGTATTTGTTTATAGGTTTTAGTTATCAATTAGGCCCATATTTTTCCCACATATCTAAGTCTGACAGCGATAATCTCGTATTTGGCAGTGGCGGTATAGTATTTTGGGCAGATACAATTGGAGCAAATCATGTATATAAAAGTCTAAAGAAATGGTCAGAAATGTATGGTAGCTTCTACAGACCATCAAAGTTTTTGGAAGAAAGAGCCATCAAGGGCATCCCATTGGTAAGAACCTTTTCTCTTTTGTTTGTATTTTCGTCTGTTTCCTACTTACATTATTGCAATTTCCGGAACATCTCTATGGCTTAGTTTAGTCATATACATCTATTTTTCCATACATTAACATTAAATACGTTTGAATATAATTTTTTAAAATTAGATCAATTTAGTTTAAAATATTATTCATTTAATAAAAATATTTTAAATTAAGTTGTATTATAAATATATATAATTTTAATATGAAAATAATTTTTTTAATATTTTTAAACAATAATTCTCTATTTCTGTTCAGAAAGCAAAAAAAAAAAAAAAAGGAAAAAGAAGAGGACTTATGATGTTCTTACTTTTATGTTAATTTGCAGAGTGCAACGGCAACTTCATCTCCATCACCAAAGTCAAGGCTTTAATTTAATTCTAATAAAGTTGACGCAACGCAGTCATTGAGGCTAGTGATGTGATGGTTATAAAAGCAATAAGAATTTTGGTTTTTTAGATTATTTCAAACTTTGAGACAGTTGGGATTGGCTTCTTGGATACGGCTATGCAAGCATGGCTGTGGCAACATGTTGTAGCCTTAAGGTGCCCAGACATACCCAAGGCAAGAAGAAAGCATTTATAGTAGTAGCCTGGGGCGGCGCTGCTTGCTTAAGCTGCAATACAATTAAGAAGATATGGTTCTTTGATAAAAGCAGCTAAGAAGAACCCAGACCTAATAATCATATATAACTGCATTAACTGCTATTACTATTCCCTAGTCTATAGTCTACCCAACAGTTTTAGGTATAAATCTTCATAACATTTGTTCTATCAATATGTTTGAATTGGGCGGAACAAAACATTTTTAAAGAAAAAAATTATGTGAAATAGTTAATTTTGTTTAAAGTAAGTATTTTATTTTATAAAATTAAAAAATTAATATCCAATTCTATTGTTTAATATTATAAATTTATTATTATTATTATTATTATTATTTTATAAATTAGTCACTTTTGATACCAAATTCAGTAAATTATTTATTTTATAATTAGTATCGATACAGCCAAAGTATACACAGTTTTTAACTTTTTCTTTTCTTTTGGAGAAAAAAATTCACGTTCGTAAACTTAATTTGTAAATTGCATTTTAATTTTTATTAATCTCATATAAAATACAAGGCGTAGCAGATATCTTGTGCTTTACACGGGATCAATTAATTTAAATAAATACTAGAAAATTATAAATTTTGAGCTATGCATCCTATTTGAACCTTTTTTTTTCTTTTTTTATATTTTTTTTGGCACTCTTGTTTAAACTATAAAATCCTTTTTTAAAAAAATTGGTCAACTTTCCCTCTTTTTCTTTCATCTTCTGAATTATGGATGAAAGTAGAAGCATAATCCGATTGTCTATTGAGAGGAAAACTAACACCAAACCAACGAGAGGACCAAGCAGCCATAGTATACAAGAAAGGGCGCGAAAATTTTCATTTAAATTAAGTATAATATACATATAAACAATGAGAACATTACTGGTTGAGGCAACTCCATGATATATTTATAAAATTTAAAAAAAAAACTCCCTGAAATATAATGTATGGGGAAAGTAGTATCAGATATAAGACCATGACTCACCAACTAAGCAGTAATCAGCGTCTCTTGGAAGGAACTCCGAGCTACTACACACTCCAATCAAGAATTATGAAATTGCTCTCTATTTTTTTTTTTTTGCCTAAAAATAGGAGTAGATTAATGAAAATCCTACCATCTAAGAATAGAAGCTATGGTAGTCGTTGGCATGTTATGAGCTCAAGCTACTGTTGAGGCAGAAAACTGATAAATATTTCAAATATGTCAGTTCCAAGAATGATGCCCACCACAATAACTTTGATATTTGCATCAAAGCTGAAGGAGGAGCGAATGGCAGAATAATGCGGGGAATTGTGTTATCATACCTTGGGCCAATTGTCGGCATTTCGGATTTTATGTCTGTTTTTCAGTTTTTGATTTATCATCTCCATTTTCAGGGGGTAATGGAACTCTAGGACGATCATTAGCAGTGGGGACCACCACAGCAGCCATCTGAGATGTCTTGACTGTGGGTGGACTTACAATTTTTGGAACTCCATTGGTAATGGATCCGTGTCGATTCCCATTCATCTCAGTCCTGACCATTTCAGTTCCATTGCTGAGTGGGCCTCTTTGACTACCTATTTCCATTCTAGCTAATGACGAACACTGCGTTTCTGTGGTCAAAATAGAGCAGCATTGTCAATTCCCAATAGTAAGATAGATAACATAAGAAAGATACACCATAAGGTTGATAACATATAAACACTTGAACTCTCTGGTCTCTGCCACTCTACAGAAAGGAATATGTAAGTCTCAGCTAGCTGATATTCTAAATTCTAACATATGGACTTCATTTTGTTTTTCATATGCCCTTTGACCTTTCTTTAGTCATCCATAAGTCGTAACTGAATTTTGGAAATTTTGGTAAACCGGTTCTTTCTTAGTTGTTGAGAAAGTTAAGAATACTTTCATCATTTGAGTCTTTCTTCCTTTTCGATGTGCATATTATAATTAGTTATTAATCGAATTTTCAGAATAGGGAGAGGGAAACTTGCCCTTTATATCTCCGATAGTGATAAGCCTATTGAGGCAATCTCGGAACTTTGTCAAAACTATTCTTTCCTGCTCTGCATAAATATCTGTCGAGCCCTGTCCATGAGGCAATTGTGATGACGTGCTGCACCCATGGCCCATGATCCTATTAGGAGAAGCAGTGCCCATGAATATTGTATCTTGTTCATCACACATCAATGCCAAAGTTCCCGGAGAGATGGGCCTTTCGCTTGGCATATTAGCACCATCTGAGCCAGAATCTTCAGGAGCAACTTTATCAGCCAGGTTTGCACTTGAACAATCATCAGCCATGGTTTTCTCAGCATCAGAATCCTTCTGGCTTTGCAGCCTGTCTTGAGTGGATGATGCAAGGGAAGTTTCTGTATGATCTTCCGCCCGTTTTTCGGCCAAACTTCTCTGATCTGAATGTATACAGAAATTGAAAGAAGACCGATTACGATGAAGAAGTGGCAAATCCATTAACTTATTCTAACTGGCTCAAAAGTTAATTGCTTAAAACAAATTCAAAAGTGACAGACAAGAGATTCTTTTAGTGGCATTAACTGTCCAACTACTATTCTTACAAGTACTCACTACGACAAGAATGGTCTAAAGTAAAAGAAATATTTATGGAAAGAACATCAATACCAATACGTAAAACAGTTTAAATACAACATTTGTTGACAAAGGAAGTCTAACTTTAAATGCTGATACTACGTATTCATTTGTAACAATAATTGTACCATTACTTCATTATTCATGGAGGAAAAAAAATTGAACCCTTAATCTTTCTCTAACAAGTACAAGCAGAAGATTCAAATAAACAGCATAATATAAATTTGTTTATATGACACAATAATGAATCAATAGACAGAAACAGCTAGAGATGAGCACAACTGCCAAGCAAGCATAAGTTGATCATAATATACATGATAACATATGCTTACTCATCCAAACACTTGAATTAAACATTAAGTACTACAGGAATTAGACGCTATAAGTTTAGATTTTAGACCAGTTATTTAAATAGTTTTGCATGCATTCCCATTTACCTGCAAGTGTCTTGGCAGCTTCTCCAGATAGAACTACCAAAACAGAACAAAGCTCCTTCAAGTCCTGCTTCTGAATGATGCCTGCTAACAAAGACCTTCCACAAAAATGCATAAGTTAGTTTCCAGAACACAGACTACAATTTTTTTTTTTATCAAGACTCCCAATTTACCTATATGTGAATTTTGATGGGCCTACTGCAGCAGTTGTAGCGGCATGAGATACAGGTACAGAAGACAAGGAAGAGGAGGGTGAAGAGGCTCTGATATGATTTGCCTGATTAACAAATAAAATAAGCAGCAAATGTAAGTTCTAAAGGCATAAACTAGAAGTAATGACGAGAAAGATTTTTTATGGTAATAAGTGAGCACGGTTCTTTTCTTTTTAGAACAAAAGAAGTATCAGCTGACACAGTTCAGTGTAATTGAAATACACAAAGTTTATCCAAAGACAAATGTCAATAAAATATGCATAGATAAGACGTGTTTACCTGTGGAAAATGTCCAAGCCTGTGAACCGGTGGATCCTTGACAGTTGACCCAAAGAGCAGTTCCTGACCTTTTCTTTTCTTAGACACAGGACCAGATGCATAACCAGAGGACCCAATAGCTCCAGTTATGGCAGCATTTGCTGCCTGCTGAATACATGCCATATGGTTGGCATGGTCACCATGAAATAGAGCCTGCCTCTCTTCACTTCCCTCAAAATTTTTGCAGTCCATGCATTTGCAGTTTTCGGAGCAGAGAATGTTGGCTTGGAAACACTCACAGTACTTTTTAAGGCACCCTGATTTCTTACAATGGCATCCTTTGTTGTGCTTTCCCAACAGTAAAACTTCCCCGGCCTCTTCCTAAAAATAATTCAAAACTAGATACTATGAGAATGCCAATTGCAGCATGCTCTATCAAATGACAAAGGCATTCATGCTATACTTTGGATTTTATATTTCGCTATCAAATACTAAGCCTAGGCCCTTTTATCCAAAGGTAATTCTCCAAGAGGGAAAGGATCCTCTCCGCCACTTAGAAAGTAGTGGAAGTTTCCACTACTTCATCCAAGGATGAGTAATACACTTCCAACTAAATCTGTTGCTTAAATGGTAATGGTTTTATATTAAAAATGAAGTAAAATAAAAATTAATTAAAAAGAAAAAATGGTTTGAATTAATATTAAGCTTTGATTTAGTTGAAAGGGTATTACTCACCCTTGGATAGTTTCAACTACCTTTTAAGCAGTGAACAGGATCTTTTCCTTTGCAAGAGTGTAACCAGATAGAGTTCAGAAAAAAGGATATAAACTTTGTGCTAAAATCAAATGTGTGGTCATACATTCCAATAGAAGAATATCATTTTAAAAGGTTTTGCGTAATCCAACAGGCCCATCAAAGAGCAAAGGCAATAAAAGATATGGCCTTAGCTAGAAAGTTTAATGAAGCATTATGAATATTATTATCTCCATGCTAAAATTAGCTAAAAAATATGATGACTTTTTCTTGAATCAATATTGTACTAAATCTGCAAGGTAAAATGTGAATTAAAATGGAAAAAAAAAAAAGTTTGGCCAGCATACCCTGCTATCCCGTGCGCCATGTGGGCTGCTAGCAATTTTTGGCCTGAATGCATTTGGATTACGCTCCAAAGTTGCTTCGATAGCATCTTGTCTTGCAGCTTCATTCTCAACATTGTTATAACAATTAACACAGTTGCACCCATCACAATATACGCCAGATGCAAAGCACTCACAGTACCTGGTCAAGGCCTTGAATAATTAACTTTCTATACCTTATACCATCAAACACATTGATTACAATTCATATACAAAAAATGGGTAATCACATTATATAAACAGAAAAACCATACACACAGGAGTGAATAAGGGAAAGAATAGTATCATAGTACAATCTAAAATGCCCAGGCAAGCTGCCTAGATCCTACATATAAAAGTCGTAATCCTATTTCCATCTCTTTCCTCCCATGGACACTTCTCAAAGATAGAACATACAAGAACTGTGAATCTATTCAGAGTGTTGGAACACAGCTATATATCTGTCACAGAGATCCTAACCTAGATCAAATATAGGGAAGAGGGTGAAAATACGCAGAAGGAAAGGTTAGCTGAAGGAAATTTTTTTAACATAAGTCTCTTTTGTTGAAGGATGCCAAGGGTCTAGGCACAATTGGACATAGAATGAAGTGCATATTGAAAACTGAAGGCATGTTCCTCCTCTTAAATATTCCTACACCTTGCATTAATTGCATTTTCTGGCTGCTCAGGCCAAACCAAGCTAAATGTGGATAAAGGTTAGGAAAGGTCATGCAGAACAAAATTTTCAAGCTAGGGAGAACCAGTTATCAGACTGGAAAAAGGTGAGATTGTATTCACTTTGAGTCTTGGGGCTAATGATACACAAATTAACATTGTGAGACATTTCTAAGAACTATGCATTAATTGATATTGGTACAAGATATAGAAAAGTTAATTTACTGGATTGTTGCTGATTAGCTCCAGTATTATTTCCATTAAAACATAGATGGTTATAGCACTACACCAAATTGGAAATACTAAACTTCCTTATTTATGGGAAAATATTTCCTTCTCTTATCCAACTCAACTTTGCAAGTATTTTTCTCTTAACCATCTCGAAATTCATTTGAAATTTAGTTCTTAAAAATTTTGACAGAAGAAAAAAAAAAAATCAAATAAAAGAAGTTTGAGGTAATCAGATCAACAATATTGTTAAAGTGGCACAAAAAGAGAGGCACAAAAAACATTCTATGGTCACAAGACAAAACAATCAAAACCTAAACAGTTTTAGCTGACTAAAGCTTCTTTAGCTGTATATACATTATGCAACTAATGTGTTAATGAATCAATGCATATAGATGCACAGTTCAACATGCACATGCAGGTGAGATACTGAAAAGAAGCTGCAGATGAGTGTGATCTATCATTTTCCTAATAAAAATTTTTTTATTTTTGCAAAATAGTACACTTAAAGATACTAGCTATAACAAGATAAGTTGCTTTTCCATTTCCATGAACCAGAAAGTTGTAAGGAAGAAAACCAATTTCTTATCTTGAACAAAACAAATTACACGCTTATGTATACAAAATCCATGATCACATTGCACAAAGAACCGAGCAAAATAGAAATAATAGCTATTAATAAGATATTCCGAGTAGAGCAGCACTGAATCATGGAAGAAGAACTCATTCATGCCAAACTAGCATATAAGTCAATGTACTTACAGTTTCAGACACCGAGAATGTTTACAGTTGCACAGCTTCTGCTTCTTTGGAGTACCTTCTTTTAGTTCGTTTGACCTTGGCTTGGTTCTTGGGGATTCTGGTTTTCTGAAGTGAGCAAGAAATAAAGAAAAGGAATAAAGCTAGAGAACAGATAACTAATTTCCTTATTAAAATATTTTCAAATAATGACATGTTTTAAAGTAATCTTGCAGCCCATTGAACCATTAACTTTTAAGTTTTCAGAGAATATCTTCCATAAATGCAAAAAATATTTGAGAAGATCAGCATTAATAATCGTGTAAGTATTTAATTAACACTTTTAAGATAGTCATCAAAGACAGAAATTAGAAAGGGAAAAGCAATGTCAAACACTTCCACGTTAAGGATGTAGCAATATGTGCATCGCAATAAATAAAATCAAGAAAGGTAGAAAGAAAAATTAAGAGAGAATAAGACAAATTCCATTGCAAATAAAATGTAAGAAAGGGAAAACTCACCAATATTTTTACATCCAAGAAACAAAAATGTTCACATCCTACCACTACACTAGGTTCTAAACAGAAAGAGAGGGAATCAATCTGGAAAGAACCTAAGAAGGTGTAGATACTCGATTTTGGTTGTTAAAATGTCATAGTGCTCCAACACTGTGCTCCACTAGCACTCCGATGCTCCAGCTCTCAAAAGCTCTATGCTCAACACTCCACTGATTTGATTCTCCAGTACTCCACTTCTCCAGCACTCCAGCGTTTCATTCCCTAGTGTCTGCACACCCTAGTAGCATGGCAACATATACATGTTGTTTAGCAGGGTACATCACTGCATGAAGAGCAGTGGAGCTAACTCTGGAATGAGTGGCAGGATTTTTGGGTTTGCTCCAATATTGGGTTACTTTTGAGAGTGTCTTGAAAGCTCAGATACAGAGATTGTTAAGAAGCCTCGTTATTAAACTTTTCCAGGAACACAAGTGCTTTCTTTTACCCTTTGAACAAGTGGTTCACATGGAATGTTATGTGACCAACCTTAACTCCTTGGCACCTCGAAGTCTCTCATGATATACTTTGTAACTTCCCCCTCCCATTAACATATGTTTTACAGAAGTGGGATCCTGATAACTTCCCAATGTTGGAATTCTCTCTGCATACATTCTCTCTAAAATTATTCTAACCACTGTACTTTCATATTCCTAAGCCACCTTTTTCCTTCATCACCACCATTTGCTACAGCACTTGTTCTTCAGAATCTACTTTGATCTTCCTCTCCATTATCTCTCACGACATTCTATTTTACTAGTTTGCATAGTTTTCTCACCCTATCAAAAGAACCCTCCACAGAAGCTATATAAGGTGAAAGATAAAGCTTAAATAAAACCAAATTCCCAATAAAGCAATTTATTCATACCTTCATTCAAAAACAATGTTTAGTGAAGAAATTAATTTGAAGGAGAAAACAGATGCAAAAGCATGAACCTCCAACTCATCAATTCCCAAAAGAAACCCAACTATTCTGTCATAATCAGAAGGAAAAAGCACTAACCTTCATAAATTTTTATTTCTTACAGAGAAAAAAAAAAAACAAATTCTACCATTTGATTCAAACATAACATTGAAACTAAAGGTTTAACTTTGATGCATGTAAAAATAATGTCAAACAGGACAGGGAATGAGTAAAGACTGTAACTCAGACTTTCTTAATATGTACACTCTCAAAAAAGAAAAGAAAAACGTAGTTAATTTTTGTTAAACAAAAAAATTAATCAGAGCAAACACCAAAATAATAGTAATAACAACAACAACAACAACAAAAAACTAAGAGAAAAAAAGATCACAAATTTTCATTGGAAAAACTTACACAGCCCTGGACAAGGCTGTAGCAAACAAAGGAGGTTGCGCTATGACAATAGGGGTGGTCGCCGCCAACTGCTGCTGCTGCTGTTGCTGAGTAACTGCAGCCGCCGCAGCTGAAGACGAAGCCACACAAATCCCTTGTGTGGATTGCGGGTGTTCCGGCAAATCTACACCTCCAGAAGAAACCCCGCCTATACCGGCCGTGAAATCAAGCTGCCTTGCTAGTTTCTTCGCCGGAAAATCCGCCATGTCTGATTGCACCTTTTTTGGCGGGAATTCACCTCCTTCTTCTTCTTCCCCCATCCAATTCCAACTCCCCTAAATTTCAAAAAATAAAAAATAAAATTCCAACCATATTCCAATCCCACCACACAGCCACAGCTGAAAAATTCACGAAATAATTTCAGAAATTACCTTAAATCAACTCAAACTCACCCACTTCTAGATCCAAATCCCAATCTACAATCTCAAAAATATTAAATCACTAAAATAACCGCGATTTCTCCAAGCTCGAGATTTCCACCAAGAAGTGCCAACAAATCGAGAAGATTTTGATTCCGATCGATGCATAGAGAGAGAAACAAAAAAACTATAGAGAGAGAAAGATAAGGCTAGGTTTCTTACAGCAGTGATTTTCAAGAAGGATAGCGAAGCAAAAGTGTAAGCGGAGTTTTTTTTTTTTTTTTTTGGGTTCTTCTTCCTCTCCTCCTTTGGTTCTCCTCCCTCTCTCTTGCTAAGTTTTGAAATTTCAATTTTTTTTTGTGTTTATTGAACGGTGAGTTTCGCATAGGTTTGGGATCCGACGGTTCACATTAAAAGAATTAATCTGACGGGTAAAATTCATAATAGTGAGTAATGGAGTGTTGCTGAACGTTGGATCGGATTGAATTAAAAGCAAGGTTACCCACAGAACTCAAAAGCGGTGTAACGTGGGTTAAAATTAAAAGGGTGTACGAGGGGAGATTGTAAAGGAAGATATTGGCTAGGGAATGGGAGCGGCACCCGATTCTAATTTTGAAACGTGGAAGGTATGTTTTAGGAGATTATCTGAACAACTCGTGGCGTTATAGGGTTGGGTGGGAAAATATATCAGTGATGGTTTGCAATGGAATG
>JBBYHO010000017.1:185090-203140 GCA_038382025.1 Adansonia gregorii
TGATCAAATTATCGATTCGACTTCTCAGATCCATCAGATTGTTTTGGAACACTGCCGCGACAACATTCGGGCTTACGCTAGCAGTGAAAATAAAAATAAAGACAGCAAGCTAGATCGATCCATGTAATGTTGACCAGCAGACAGCAGAAGTCAAAAGTACAAAGATAGCCAACAACATCGCGAGTTATTTCTTCCACTGACTTGAGTCGACCAACCACCAATCCCTTTCCTTTAATTGGACAACACTACACTTAATAACAGTCATTTCTGCTTTCAACTGAACATACACAATGCTGAAGAACGAGACCCCAATTCCCCAAAGACAAATGAATTTAACTGTCAGCCCTCTCAGCACTTCCCTCAATTTACAGAAAACATAAGCTCCATGTCATTTTTTTTTAATTATCCAAAAATATTTATATTAAATTCCTACCGTTTCTAATGCGAAGCTCTCATTCTTTCTCGTCCCATACCACGTCTATCCTCTCGTCCTCATTCCAGGTACATATCTCAGCCATATTCTTTTGGTGGAGGAACACCCTGATTGGTGATCCGCTCCTCTGTCTCACATCACGCGGCCATCTGCCACGGGTAGAAAGCTGGGGTGGTGGAGATGGTGATCGCCTCTCATACCCTTTCCTATCATTGAAGTTATCCATGCCACGATCTCCATATCCCCAATCCATTGGCATTGGCCTGTTAAATCTACCTCCTCGCCTGTAGTCATTGTCTACATAATCCAGCCGATCTCGATGCATGCTATGATCAGAAAACCTACCTTCATGCCTGGGAGGTGGTGGACCACTAGCTCCAATATCTCTGGGGCCCTCCCTAGCCCAAACACCAGGAGGAGATCTAAAGCCATTCATATTCCTTCCGGGCGGTGATTGATCCATAGGAGAGCCATGAAAGCGCCTGGAAGAGCATGCGAAGGTGGAGGACCAGGGTAGCCTCCACAAGGACTTCCAACAGGTGCATTCCGAGATCTTTTGCAGTTGTTACAGTACTCTCTCCTTGCAAAGTTTAAGTTCCCACATCTGAGAGATGGTGAGGATATAAAATAAAACGTGATTTCATATCTCCAATCTTGCAAATGCACAAGAAAATGCAATAAACAGACAATAGAATCAGTCATCCCGGCTAGGAAAGCTGGACAAAGTTTAAAACAATCAAGATTTAGAACTTTTTCTGATTAAAGTACAATTCAACAATCGAGTAAAATTACACAATCTAGGTTTGTTTATAAATTTGTAGGACAAGAACCGGCAAACTGATGAAAATAGAGACAAGAAGACATCAAAAACTGCAAAGCAAGCAAAATAAAAATATTAAAAAGGAGGAAAACTAAAAAGGAAAAATATCACATCACGAAGATTATAAACTTACAAAGGATCAGGGAATATCCAGTCTCCCTCTCTAGTGCAAACATTCGGATTATTTCTAGTCATGCCTTCACCTCTGAAACTTACAGGACCATATTGAGTCCTGTCAAAACCTCTGCCGTTGTGTGGCCTGCCACTACCCAGTCCTCGACTATAAGGAGGTGGAGAGTCTAGATATCTGCCAGGAGGATCCCTCCCATTACCAAAATCACAACTTCATGGCGGGCCACCTGAGTGATCAAAATTGGAATACAATAGTGATTTGCATTCCTACAACATACAAGAGAATTAGAACATGCACAAATTCTCTATCCTGGAAAAAGGCCAATAATGCCTGCAGATAAGAAAATCCAGTTAAATAAGGGAAAACTAATGGAATATTATTTACTTATTATGTCAAAACACTTATGGCCAATCAAATGTCCAAATGACCAATGAATAAAGTTCTACAAAGACAGTTACCACTTACCACCGGTCAAGATCTCCTCACAATGGCTACGGAAAAGCGAGGGAGTACTTGTTTCAAATGTTTAACTGTCCTTGTTACTTTCAAACACAGCATTGTACGAGTAAAATATATAATGGAGGAGCAACAAGGCAATACTGAAGATTGTACACCACCAAAGAATATCTACCCATGTTGAAAAAGAAAATTAGCCTTAATTCAACAGCAACCAAAATTTTCACTCTTCTGAATAGCTTGCCTCAGCACACTGTTTGAAAAAGTTACACCATACTCAAGCCTGAGTTCACAATCCCTATATATGACTTTGCGGGTAGAATGTAGAAACCAGCTGGGCTTCTTCCATCCTCAAAGGAGGAATGCATCATTCACTGACTACTTCTGCTAAAAGCTTCTATATCTATAAACTTTATCGGCCAACTTAACTACCCCAATCTAGGCACAAAATTATACAGAACCAGAAAAGATGCCTCAAGAACATAGAATATAGCATATGAAGGGTATTCTACTATCCCATTCATGTGTAAAAGAATACAACTAACCACAAAAAATATCATTATCAAAAGCAATCTAACCTACACCTACTCACCCTCCCAGAAGAAAAAGAAAAATAAATAAAAATAAAACCACAAGCACTCCAAGTAAATTCCACCCCAAGAGTTCCATTATCAGTTACCAAATACTCCATTCCATGAATAAACAAAACCAACAAAAGTCTAGCAGAGACAGAGCTCCACTCCCGCCAACAAAAATAGTTATCAGCCCAATACTGTCTTCCATTAACACATACCCAGATACTCTCAACCATGCTAGTTTTTCTAGCCAAGAGACCAACGTCACCATTGAGCAGACCCAGAACTTGCCATTCTAACCATTTGATGCTGTCAGTGTTCCATTTCCCGGATCATGCTCTGTAAATATCTCGAAACACATAACCACAGCCTCTTAGATGGGCATTAAAATTAGCGTTTCAAATTAGGTATGGTATTGTATGGAACCCAAGAGATACTCACTATCTTCAAATTCTTGCCCAATCTGACACAAGTGACAATAGCTTCAAAACCAACATGCAATAACTTGTCTTCACCAATCAGCATCACAAGTTCATTCATCATACACAACAAATATAGATGGCATTTGGCACAAAACATTAACCGGTTCAATGCACTCGCAAAAACACACACAAAATTAACCCCAAGAATAATCCAAGATTTCACCCACACCAACATGCCTTTGGCAAGACCCAACTTCTTAGAGGCAACATTCACAGCTGTAACACATAAAGGTATTAGATCCACATGCTCGACATGCAACGTAAGGAAGGTATAACAGGTTTTACAAACCCAACCATTATGTAAATAATACATAGCCATAATACTGCGATTGTCATTAAATAATATTCCAAATCTCACTCAGAAAGAACATAAATGATTAATCATTTGAGCAATAGTTACAGAAGCCTACATATGCCTATACCAGATGCATACATCAGATCGAGTCATAGTAAGATGAATAACTGAAAAACACAAATGGGACAGGTTACATGACATGGCAATACAAACATAAACAAGGCCCCTTTTATAACCTATTTTTCACAGAGATGTATTCATAAAAATTAAAAAACAGACTGCAATTAAGCTTTTTGCCTCACAGCCGAGTTTCTTCTCTTGAGAATATGAATCATATTCTTGTTAGGCGCCCCTATATTCATCTAGTATCTAATTAAATATCGACTAATTGCTTAACAGCACAATCGTGTATAAGTCTACTGGAAATGTACATTTCCATTCAATTAAAGTCATTAAAATCAATAATGCCTTCTATAAAGCTCCAAACTCAATCACAAAGTAAATTGCCCAGTTCACTTTCTAAATTCCTATTTCAATCTAGGATTTCCACTTTCAAATCACATGATTCAATTAAAATAAAGCCGCAAAACTAATTTGAACTCCACATCATTTGTAAATTAATGAAACACGAAATAAAGTCAAACAGTGAACCAAAAATTGATTAACAAGTTAACACAGAGGAAAAAGAAAGAAAAACAATTTGACCAAGAAAACTAGAAGAAAGAAAAAGGAACCAGGTTCATCGTTGTATCGATCATAGCGAGAATGAGAAGGCGGCTCACGGCGGACCTCTCCAGGCTCGTAATCGTTACCACAGCCAAGGCCGCCTCCTCAACATACACCACCATCAGCTCCGTTGCTGGCCGATGGAGCGCACAACAAGGCTGCTAAGTAGTGGCTGGTGATGGGACGTCGTTCGATCCTTGTCTCTAGACCCCATTTCTCGCCCTCTCCCTACTTTTCCTCCCCTCCGTATGAAAAACATTTGTCTGACACCCGATCTTGGAGATTTTTAATACTACAGCGAGGATAAAATATATATATATATACACACACACACACACACACACACACACACACACACACACACTAGCACGATTTATTTGATTTTTCTGGGAGGCGAGATGTGCTTTTCGATTTTGCAAGAGAATTTTCGGAATTAACGTTTTGCCCCAATGTTTCTTTTTTGTTTTAAAATAGCCCCCGATGCTTCTTAATTTTATACTTTTTTACCTCAAGTTTTCTTGTTTATTGAAGATAATTCCTTCTAATTTACGTAAACATTGGAAGTTTTCACCATACCTTTAAATATTTACTCTTGCTACTAGTATAAATCAATTAAACTAATATAATCTTACTAAAAATTTTATAAATTACATATTGTAATCTTTGTTTTTGGTGCCTTTGTGCCAAGACATGCTTAAAATCAATCCATTAATTGTATAATATTTGCATTAATGTTCATATTAATTAGGTTATAATTAATTAAGATTACATCCGTTTATGAATGCGATTATTAGTATAAGCTCTCAAATTCGTCCAATATTTTAAAAAATGCACAGTAAACTAAGTTTGAACAAAAAATCCATTTTAAATGAGTAGAGTCTTAAAAAGAGTCAGAGTCCTAGACGTATATTTGTTATCCATGCTTGATCCGACCCATTGTTCTGTTAATAATATAAATATTGAAAGGAATCAATCCTTTCAAACAGTGTCTATGATTTTCAAGCCCCTAGAGTAAGCCATTCTTTTGGACTTCGCATACAGTAATTACAAAATCAAAGTTCTGTAGTACATGAAACTAATAAGTTTTAGTTTGATAGATTCATAATTTTCATTTCATCTTCCTAATTCCAGGTTTTAACCTTTTAACTATATTTTGAACAAAATGGATCAGACAATTTTAAGCATTCACTGTACCTCAACAAGGACCAAGCTCAAGAGAATTTTATGGAAAAACCACTGCTGGTGGTCCTGATATTAACAGGGCCAAACTCATCGAAATCAGAGTCTGATCCCATGTCGTCATAATCATTCCACCCAGCAGATGAATCCTCATCATGGCCATTCTTTGTGAGAGGTACATGCAGCTCAGAAATGGGAAGTGGAAGAGGCTCTTCATTGAAATACTTGTCATTGAGCAGTTCCATTGCAGTTGCTCTATTAGCTGGGTCATAACAAACAAGTCTTTTGACAAGAGAGATTTCATCTGGAGACCTGTTGGGCAGGCAGGCTTCTAGACCGATTGCATTTTCGACCTTGGCAAAAGAAATTGTTCTGTAATCAGAAAGTTTAGAACAGCTTGGCCAGACTTCTTCAGTCAAGTTTCCCAAAACATTGATGATTCTACCAAGCTGATCAATGTCAGAAACCCCGGGAAAAAGGGGCTCAAGGGTTAGCAGCTCTGAAAAAATGCAACCCAACGACCACAAATCCACCTCCAGTCCATAGTCTGTTGATCCATAGAGTAGTTCCGGGGCTCTGAACCAGCGAGTACCAACACAGGATGTGAGAGCACCATGTCCGTCATCCCCACCCTCCTCAGCCTCGTATGAGTAAGAACTCTTGAGAGGATCATCCTCTACGTCACTTATGGTACCTGTTGCAAGACAAGATGTGTCTCCGTCATTAATATTTGTCTCTTTGTCAGTTTCGTCCATGGCATGTCGTTTAGCCTTAAGCTCAACTAACTGTCTAAAATATTCTTCTTTATTCGTATCTTCCTCCACTTGGTTATTATATCCTTGATTTGCCAAATTGCGAGCATCAGGGACAGCATCTAATGGTGGAGAAATGTTTTCCTGATATCCCGTGTTTTGCTCAATCATCAGTTGTTGGTTATCTTCATCAGCAACAAATCCAGGCTCCATGAGTATCCTTGCCTGGAAACAGAGCCAAACAGACATATGACACATGGAAGATGACAAGTTAGAACAAATTTAGACCGTCCTTTGTAGACTATAATTCACATAGTACTTTGCTTTCTTGAGAAACACACTATCAGATACAAACAAGCCTATTTACCAAGGCTGTGATATAGATGTTGTAATCAACACTAACTACTTGAACTAAGCAGTTGGAAAGCTCTGGCAGCCAAGTTGACAAGTTAAATAGTGGCAAAGGAACTACTGGTAAGTTCATAAAGACAAATTTCCACTCTTTTAATTCCTTGGTTCTATCATTCTTTTGACAGTACCTCGTTTGAAACAGGAGACAATGAATGTAGCACAAAATGTGGACTGGCACCAAATCAACGAAATTTAAATTACTGAAAGCATGCTACTCAAAATAAAAAAATTATTGATGCCAAATCTTTACAGCCTGTGCCTGCACTAACTGTTTGTTGACACCAAAATTGTAATGTCATTTTCTGATAATGCATGGGCCAATGTGCTGAGCTTTCCCGTAATTATCAGGAAAGCAATGGGACCTCCTAATGATATTGTAGCAACTCATTCAGAAAGGCAATAGTCTGTTAGAATGTAGCATCAACACCTCTTATTAATGCAAATGTCATAACCTCATCTACGATATAAAAATGCAGCATTTGGATTAAAAAAAAAAGAAAACAAAGCACATAAGGCGTAATTGGAAGAATCCCATCAACCTAAAGCATAAAAATTTTCTTCTCGTAACTTCACTAGCTTATTAATTGGATCACATGATTAGAAGCACCTGCTAAAAGAAAAAGGAGTAGACATAGTTCAAGAATCAAAAATTTCAGCATAATCCTCGTAAGATTAGCATTTTATAGACTGACAGTGGAGTTTAAAAATGAGAAGGCTTACACACTTGCTACATGTTCATTGATCTAAATAAGTTAACTTGATCATCTAGTTATGATCTTCAACATTTAAAAACTCCGGATTCAAACACTGACAACCCGTGCCATTAAATTAATAAAGCAATCTCCAAATGCAAACTTTCTGATCTAAACAAACTTAATTCAAGATCCCCACACTTTACTTCCCAAAGCTTCACATTTCGACTAATTATATTATGAGAAGCAATTAAAATTGAACTTACATTTAGCAAAAACGAGGTTCCCAAAATACTTGTTAACTCAAAAACCAAAATCAAACTAAGGCTAAGAAAATCCAATAAAACGTACCTGGCCAAAATCGGCTAACTTAAGAACACCATCATCAGAAATCAACAAATTCCCAGGCTTTAAATCCCGATGAACGATCATATTCCGATGACACGCGTCAACCCCACATAAAATCTGAAGCATCCACCTTTTAACTTCACCAAGTTGGATCCCACCTTCTTTCTTTTTTGCTTCGTGAATAACCGCCGCTAAATCCGTCCTCAAGAACTCCAAGACAAGCACGGCGTCCTCGTCTTCCCGCCAAAAGTACTCGTGCAAAACAACGATATTGGGGCAGTTTTGAAGCATTTGTAAGGCCTCGATTTCTCGGAACGCCGATTGGCAGTCGTGGACTTCCTTAAGGGCAACTATGAGGTTGTCGGAGAGTCTACGGGCCTTGTAGACGTCGGAGTAGGCGCCTGAGCCCACGCGTTCCAGGATCTCGTACTTAGCGATGATCTCGGGTCTGGTGTGAATGCTCCAGCTCTTTGGTAGTGGATGCTCCATTTTTCTTTCTTTGCCAGCTGATTTTTCGAAGTTCTTTCTTTCCGTCGGATTCCGAGTACTGAAGAATCGATTTGATGAGAAGCGAGTACATAGAGCTAGAAACGACGGCGTTCAAGAGGTGGGTCCCGTACTAAATAATTGGTAGGGAGCCTGCAGCTAAGGGCCCATTCTGTTTTGGGCTCAATAAGAACTTTACAATTAAATTACTTTCAAGAAAAAAAATATATAAACTCGATTGAAGTTTAACGGGTCGATTCGATTATATCAGTAATTAAAATCATCAGACTCTAAGCACATGTATTATTTGGTTGTTTTGCATTATTTTTGTTTTGTAATTTTCCTAGTTAGATTTTGATTATACACTTATGAACCCATCTACTACTCCCTCACTACTTATTAACAATGGTTTTCAGTCCTTGTCTAGAAATCTCATTGTTCCTTCCTTGTTCTTGCTTTGTTAGGAAGACAGTCGAACTTCAAAAATTGACATTTTTTCAATGAAATTCTTTTAAAAAAAATGAGGTATAATATATGGGAGATGACACATTCCCAAAGTGTCCAAGGACAGTGAACATTTGGCAGATTCCTTGTTGGTGATCCCTTGGAACTATCAACTGATGAGACTCTTCGAGTTATTCTAACAAATAAACATTAAGTGATTCTAACAAGAAGATGATGAACCGAGACAATTGACAAGCCAGCCCCAACATTGACAGATAGGAAACATGTAAGTAACTCAACAGGGAGATAAAATGAGAAACCACAATAAGTTTACACAGTTTAGAAAGTAAAACTAAATAGTACACGAGCGAATGAACAATTCCTTCTTTTCTTCTTCCATTCCGTTCGGTGTCTTTAGTACACCATATATCATCAAGTCTTCCGAAATCATTAACATGTTTGGTTTACTATAATAACTATTTTATTATTGATTGATTCGACACGTTATATTGACGACGCAGCCATTATGTTCGTCGTATGTCCATTGATAGTGTCCAAATTCACCCACGAGACAAAGTCTCCCTTGATTTGGTGATATTTGATAAGTATGCAATTTTCAGTAGGTTCATTTCACTTGCATTATTTTGACAAATGCAAATACCTTGTTCTATGATTACTCAATAAATTTTACTAGGCTACTCCTTTTCTCCTTATCATTTACTAATTAGAACTGGGAATTTCAGCTGACCATTACTTACTTACCATTGTCCCTCGTAGGAAAAGAAAAAACTATGAAATTCCAGCTTTTTAAACCAATGTTATCAAATACAAATAAGACCCAATGTTCGTACCAAAGTTGGGACTTGGATTATTGTAGTAACAATTAACAACCAAACTAAAAATGTTTAAGTAATTATGAAGATAATAGGGAAATAAAAGTAAGTAGAACATTAACTGCATTTTGAGCTGCCAAAGTGGCAAACATAGCGGCTTCATTTGACAAGGCAGAACCCCCACCGGCTAGATCAGACAAGGATCTAAATGCAATAAAAGGCATCTTTTGTTGGTGACAGACTAAGGCAACCGCAGCCGTCTCCATGTCGATTGCAGTCGCATTGAACTTGGAGTTCAGGAATTCACGATAAGCTCTATTGTCGACGAAGACATTCGAGCTGATCCCTCTCTTTACTCTAACCGCCATTGGAGTTCTTGGTAAGCAAGTTGCATTGACGCATCCACCAAGCCTCAAACCCTATTTTTTGAAAAACCCGAAATTTATAAAATATGCATTGCAAGAACTTTTTTTTTTTTTTAACCAAACATGGAGTCAAAGACGAAGGACTTAATGTACTTTTCTGGGGATGCACTAACTTTACCTGGACTCTTTCAGCTATGGCAAAGAAATGCTTGTCGACTGGAACCCAGAAGACATGCTGCCTTTGTTCAGGAATTCCATCAACTGGAAATATTTCTTCAGGCTGATACCAAACATTGTTGAGGAGATTCTCCGAAGAATTGTTGCATTTTGTGCCATTGTTGTAATCAGAAAATCTAAGATAACCAATTTTTCTGGTGTAATCTCCATTTGATTCTAAAGATAGCTCATCGTCAGGTCCATCCCCATACCTCTTTGAACATTAAAAAAAATTGTAAAATGGAGATTATAAGGAACTGATCGCCTAACCATAAGGTAAAAAGATTTCTGGCCTAATCCGACTTGGGCAAGGTAGAGAGAAATCATTCCCATGAGAAATTCTTGAAAGGGAAAAAGAAATTGATACATGCAATCCAAAAGATTGGTTGCACCTCTATGGATCCTGGCATGTGATTCTAAATTCATCATTTGTGCTAGGATTCTCTCATTTCAACAACTATGCCGATATCTCTAGGCCTCCATAAAATCTGGATTTGGTTTGCATGGTTGAGGCCTATGCAATGATCAGTTCCTTGACAAGCAAGTAATACTATATGGATCTAATAATAGAACCAAACCACTTTCAAAGTTGAATCTTTAATCATCTTTAATGCCAAATATCACCATAACAAAAAAATAAATAAATAAATTGGTACCTGCCAATTCCAAAGGCCTGCATGAGCCCAAAACTGAGGGATGGTAACATCCCCGATTTGAAGCTGAGGATTTGCATTGCCTGCTATTCCATAGTGCAGAACTCCTTTCACCTTGAATAGACTGAGCAGCAATTGTGTAGCTATTCCTGCATTTAGCTATAAAATTCCAATGGGGGAAGAACGGAAGAGTCAATAATATTGAGGAGCCAAAAGGAGAGTAAAAGATTGAATTACAGGTAAAAATCCAAATTTCTCATACCATGCTTAACCCTGTTGAAACAATAATAACCTTTTCATTTTCCAAGCGTCCTATTCGGAATCTTCTCCCTGGACAAACAAAGTCATGACATGGTTTAATCTACATTATCTAATTTAAAAATTTTAACCAAGAAAATGCCATAACAATGAAATTTCATGGGGAAGTCAAAATCACCTGAAAAATCCAAGTAAGGAAGCTTATGATCAGCCACAAAACTACCAGATTGCAGAAGAGGATTCATCTCAAAGGAATTTGGTACTATTATGCCCAAGTATGGACCCGCCATGTTTATTCTATTGATCTTGCTCAAAGTGGAATAAAAAATTGCACCATAGACTGCATTGCTACCAATCGCCCAAACAAGAACAAGCACAAACAACACCATCCTCAAGAACACCCCCATTCCTTCCTGTATCCCAGACGTTCACGATCATGAATAATTATGTGTGTATATATATATATATATATATATATATATATATATCGAAGGGATGGAAAATTCAACTCCAAACAAAATCCACATACGGCATTCCTTGAACTCGAACCACCTATTTAAGTTGACTTGAATATTTCAATGGTGAAACTGAGAGTGACAGACAACTGACTTCCAAATAAAATTCTCTGAAACCTGACATAACGTATATGAAAAATGAAAAAAAATTGAACCTGGAGTGATTTTGATTCAGATTTCAACATTTGCAACCTTTTGTTATTGCAAAACCAAAGATATATATAGATATATATATATATATGGAACATGAAAGTCAAACATTATTGTATTTGCAAATTATTTGAGGCTTTTGAGCATATCTTCTTTTGCCATTCATTTTTGAACATTCTCTCTTGAGATTCCCTTGATTGTTTGTTTTCTGACTGGGTGATAAGATTGACAGATCAAACGTAATTAACAAAGATCAAGTTGATTCAAACCAGGCTGATTGCATGAAGAGTTTATATTGGATGCGTCGACATATATGTATGCAGGCACACACACACACACACACAGACAGAGATATATATATATATATATATATATTTTCTATACACTTATTTAAAACATATCAAAATTTTCTGCTGCATCAATTATGTGTATAATTATGTGCTTATTGGGGGACCAAACATATAAGTCTACATAATAACAAACAAACTTGCATCAGAGCATTATTTTAGTTGATTGGTGCTTAATCTCTCTGCTGAATGAGTAGAGAAAATGAGCAATAACTCCCTGTAGAGATTGGAACGATTCAATTCAAAATTCTGATCATTCGAGTTTGATTATGTCATACTTCTATAATTAATTCAATCGAATCCCCCTTCTCAAATCTTAAAAACGAGTAAAACCTTGACATTTCTAGCCCCCTCCCCCCAAAAAAAATAGAACTAAGCAAAACTGATAATACCTATGACTATCTTATCAATATATACAAATATACAAGACAAAATACACTTTAAATTTTGATAAAAATCACTTCATATTTTATTTAATTTGAAGACTGCCTTTATACTTCTAAAATTTGGTAAACAAAATTCTTAAGAGATATACAATGCGTTTTTCAAACTAAGAGAGTAAGTTTATTTTCAATAAAATCTCATAGCTAATAATTATATTTTCTTTTTTTCTCCTTTCTTTTCCTTCTTCTTCATTTTTCACGTTCAATAATTTCTTTATCATTAAAACTTTTATTAAATCATGGTAAGTAATTTTTTAGATAAAATAATTGAACAAATTTATCTCATATGTAATATATAATTGAATTAAATATAAATTTAAAATATTTAATTTCAACATGTACTTGAAATATAATAGAGCTTAATTATAATTTTATTTTATATTAATTAAATATATATTAATTATTAGCTTATTGGATTATGCTGCTTCCGTTTAAGAAGAAAATTATACACTGACTTGTCATTTCGTCGTAGAAATTAAATATTTACTTGGATTATTTCTCTTAGCTTCCGTCTGCTTAATCCGATTAGAAATTAAAAAAATTGTTTTATTGCTAAGTGTTGGATTACGAAGCCCAAGGTCTACGCTGACTGGCAAAACCAAAACCCATGTGTTTCATGGACAAAACCTCAATATTAAAGCCCAAAAGAAAATTACAAAGAAAAAAACAAACTCTGGCCTGAAATCTCTTCATACAGACCGTCAAACTTTCAACATAGTGGCCAATGGGCCGATGGCCTGGTCAACCAAGGGGTCACTCATTTTAGTTCCAGGCAAATATATACAAGGATAAAATACTAAAAGAACCTTTGAATTTCATTTTTTTTATTTAAGTCCTTTTTCAATTGTCATAATGTGCGTATCTGTAATTCAGCGGATAGACACAAATTATGGGTTGCAACTAATCTTTTTTGTTCTAGTTGTGAATAGTCATTTAAATGAATATATCTAACTTAAATGAAATCCTTAGATTGATGAAGGTTTTTAAAAATGATAGGATCTAATTTACTTTACTAGAATTAAGGTCAGAAGTGTGATTATATGTGAAGAAGGATTAGCAGCATTATAACATCTGTCCAAAAAGATGGTACTTAATTAGTTTAGTATTATCTTAAGTTATTCTTTAATTAAATGATCTTTTGTTTAATTCTAATAATTAAATTTTAAAAAAAAATTCTTTAAGGTTTTCTCTGTCATGTCGACAAAATCCCAAAATAATTTTGTCACTCCAAAAGTATTCAAAGACACCATTTATTGTTTGAAAATACCGTATCATTGGATTTATTTAATATTTTATTGGAAAAGGAAATTTATGAGTTTTAATTTGTAGTTATTTTATGCTTAAAATTTATTATTTATTTTAAAAAAATTTAACAAATGATTTAAAATCTTTTCTCATTCTCTTCGGATAGAATTTAGAAAACTTTTTTCGATGGTTAGCTTGCATATAACTTTTAGTCATTATTACGTTAATACTACAATGGCCCCAAATTTTATCCTTAAACTTGGATCTATTTATAGAAGGATTATTGGGCATACGAAAATATTTTTATATCTCTATGTATTATATATTTATATATTTTTTATACATTTATAGTATATATTATAGAAATTTTAATATATTTATCTATTTATATCTTATTAATATCATCTTTTAATATTCTATCATATTTTTATCATCTTTTGATTACATTCTTTTGTAATATTCGTTTGGCATAATCATCACGTTGACATGAAGTAGCAAAGGCCAGATACAGGACAGAAACATTGACATATCAGACGTGCCACATCTTGAACGAATACTTATGATTTGTGGGTTGAATACTTTAATAGATGACTTAGGATATGTAATATATAATTATATTTGCTTATTGGAGTGTCTATATATGCATGATGCGATTTCTTTCTTGTGATAGAATCTTAACATAAAAAATACTCACGTTTCTGAATTCTTGTCATTATACATCTAATTTGCAAAAGTTTTCAGGACTGAGGAAACAAAACCTAAAAAATATATTAACAAAAACATGATTATAAAATCATTATTTCATGCATAGTTTGATGAGATTTTTACATTACAAGTGATCTTAAAGGATTATGAGTATTTTTTATGAGAAAATTCAACGGGTTTAACCTTTTATTTAATTACACTTTGCAAACATTAATTGTCAATCTCACTAACTGACTATAACTCCATTGGTAAAATAGTTTTCGAATTACATTATATATATATATATATATATGACATATAATTTTTCTTATATTTATCTTCGTGATCTGTTATTGAAAGCTAATTCGATAAAACTAGCGAAGTATATTTTAAACATATGTGTTTGGGCCATAATTCATTAATTTGCCTTATACATGTTTAAGATATAAATATAATAATATATAAGATACTATAATGGTATAATTAATATTGCTCAAGATATTGGATGATTCAAGAACGCTGCTAACTAATTCCAGTCAATGCACCATTAAAATTATTTCATACTACAGGTGCTGCGTACATAAATATTTTAAGCAAATACTTCAGCAGTTAGCAGCTAATAATATAATTAAAAGAAAATAGAAATAAGATTAAATCTTAGTAGTAAATTAGAGAGAGAGAGAGATAAAGAGGTAGTTCTCCATATCAGCAGGAAGGGCAGCTAGGGTTTAAAAGTTAGCACACATCAACAACAAATAGTCCAAAGAAATTAATTAAGAATTTTTATGTATAGCATCATGAGCAATCAGCCTTAGAACATATTTTTAGCAGAGTGACTGCTCATGATGTTATATCGTTTTTGATCATGAAGCTCTGATCTCATCTCGATCTCTAGCAACGTACTTTTCTTTTTTTTAATCTTGTTCTAAAGTGTGCTAGCTAGCCTTTCCCAACAGTTCTAATAAGCTTTCTATCTGAATCCACCGCCCAGAGCAGGAGCCCAGTAATCAGCTCCATTGTCGCTCCCAACTTGAACTGCGCACGACACAGGAACCAAGCACAGCCCTCTACTCCTCAGGTCCTTCTTTGCTTCTTCATGAGAATCCTATAAAATGGAAAAGAAAAATGGTTATATATATATATATACATATATATATATATATAGGTCATGCATGTAAAAGGAAAGAGAAGGAAGAAAGTTACAGATTAATGTTACTGGGCGGGCAAGATTCAAGAGTTATACCTGCTGATCAGGACCACCTTTCCTCTTCATGCAGTTTTCGTTCAACAGCTAGGCAAAAAAGATAACATCAAGCAGCATTTTAATTCATATGCCAAACTAAGAATATAATCATTGTTTGTCATTTGTTTAGAAGAACTTAACTATTTCAAAATATGCAAACCAAGGGTACTCGATTCTTTATATCTATGTAAATATATATATATATATATTAATTAAGAGTAAAGATAGCAATGTAAAGCTGAGGACTGATAACATTATTCTTTTGACACTATCTTTATTGGTTTAAAGAAATACAGTAAACGGCTAGCTTTTTTTTTTTTAAAAAAAAAAAATCAAGTTCCCTCCAAGTTCGTTTGAAGTAATGGATCCAATAAAGGTCATTACCTGACCAGGATCTTCAGGAAAGATACAATTTCTCTCCCCTTGAACCTAAAACAAGAAGATCAGAGTAATTATACGTTAATCAATTAATACCACATTATATTTATAAATACATTCTCAAGCAAACGCATATATTCACAGTGTCCACATGCGGAGAGAATAGAGAGAGATCTTTGTCTTTCATCTTTTGACAAATTAAGGATGGTATAGTTTTCTTACAGACTGTTGCTGCCTCATGTTATTTCCTGATCCACAGCCCAAGTACGGTAAGCTGAGAGCCTATATTCAAGTGGGATATATATATATATATGTATATATATATATATAAGAAAAGAAATAATATTTAGGACTTCAATAACTATAAGGAATAATGGAATATTGTTAGAAGGAAACATTGTAAGGCTGAGCGACTTTAAACAGCGTGTTTGTCATAGCTGGTTTTCATGGTTGTTTGCAAAAAGAAAAGAAAATGGGGGAAAGGATTGAAGAAAGACACATCACCTCGATTTGACTCTGGAGGAATCTGATGTACCCAATAGCCTCTAACAAGACAGAGGCTGTGTCAGTCTGCAAAAGTGGAAAAAACCATACCGCAACCCTCCAAAGTCATATTCAATGTCATCCTTTTATAGTAGTATTTCTTTTGCAAAAAACTTAACTACAGAAATACAGATGAAAAAGAAAAAAAGAAAAGAGGGTTTCGAATCCCAACTTTTTTAATACCATTATTATTTAAAAGTAATTACATAATCAATTAAATTTAAACTTAAAATGTGGATTCAAAAAGTTTCCATCTTTGCAAAAGATCTTACTTTATGGGTTTTCTACATAAAGAATACAAATGTTTCTATTCTATAAATTTTCATTTCTGCAAAGATCTAAATCTTTGAGCCTTCTTAAGTACTTCATTGATTAAAGGCGAAATTATATATATATATATATATATAAATACCTTCCCAAATGGAGAAACAAGCTGGTGAAGTGCTGTAATTCTGTCTCCTAATTTTTCCTTCCTTACCTGGTATATATATATGTGAAATGCACAAATCGGACCAAAAAAAAAGCAAATTGATGATTAATTACATTTTACCACAATTATATTCTTTTTTTCATACATTAATGGAAAACGAGAGACATAGCAAAGCCAAAGAATAGTCGTCCGTGAAGAAATGGACAACCAAAGAAGAACAACAGTTTTTACCAGCCCACGGATGACATTACTGTCACTACCGTGAGTGTCGTGCAATTTGTGTTTATGTGGTGAGTAGGAAAGGAGAGAAAGAGAATGAGGCTGAAAGGGTCAGTTAATATTTTTTTTTCTGGGTTTTGTTTCGATTTCGTTTAGTACATGATCACCTTGAAGGTAGATTGAGTTGCAGAAGGTTGAACCCTAGTTTTCTTCAACGGCGCCCCACCAGTTGCAGTGCTGCTGTTACACTACAAGGAAAAAAAGTGAAAAATGGAAGTAAAGATAAGAATTTGGATCGGACAGCAATCTGATAAACCAGAGAAGGTTAGTTAAAGAGAAAACCCTTCGTGGCTCCAGAACAAGACATTCAGCTAACACTATTCATGTCAACCACCAGTTGTACTACTTCATCAAAGTAGAACGATAGATCAAATTATTTAGGGCATAATAATTCATGTATCTAACAATCGACCATGAATTTATATGATTAACAAACCCTAAGGTGCTTTTTTTTCTCACCTCAGAAGGCCGATCTAATGGCGGCTGTATTCCCTCAGCTTTTTTGCCAGAAAATTCTAGCATATTACTGCCGAAACTTGTTGTTACACACGATTTGGGGGATGAAGCAGCAGCAGCCATTATCTGATGAGACCAAGCTGAAGGTTTAGCTGCTTGATGATGATGATGAAAATCTTCATTTGCATGTCCATACACATAGCTGCTTGCAGAGTTTTCTTGCTTCGCATCCACAACAGAATTACCATGTGAGGCTTGGTGTAATGCTGCTTGTTGCTCCCAGTTGTCCAACTTCTTTGGTTCGATTTGAAACTGGCCTATACCTACCCTTTCTTCTTCTCCCACCAATCCTCCCCTAAAAATTAATACATGTAACATATATTAACTCAATAATTACTGTCTGTTTTTTCATCAGCTCATCAAAGTCAATTTAAAGATATGGAATCCGAAAACATGCATCGTATATGTATAATATTAGACCGTGAATCGTCTTATACTTATGTACTGAATCAAAGCTTTGTTAAAGATCTAAAGCCTATGCAAGAGATAGAAAGAGAGAAAAAAGGGTGATGAGAGAGAGTTACAAGAGCAGTTGACTCCATGACTGAGGAAGCTCCTGGTTATCGTGCCAAGAAGGAATAGGCAGCGAAGAGGATGAAGAAGAAGAAGAAGAAGAGGTGGGGATGACTTGAGGGAAGAAAGTAGGAGGAGGAGGCAAGAAAGGAGAAACTGCTTGCTGATGAGTAGGTGGTGGGCGCATGCTGTTGATGCTCCACCACT
>JBBYHO010000017.1:229805-249282 GCA_038382025.1 Adansonia gregorii
TTTTATACCCTAAAAGTTAAGAAACCTTAACTCTATTCTCTCGCATATCTTAACTATAAATTTGAAAAAAAAAATTGTAATGATCTGATTTTAAAATGTTTCTCCGATGTTAATTTATGCATTGGGATTCAGTTGTTATCTGTGTCTCAATTGGTATTATGGTTTATACAACACCTCTCTTAAAATCTATGGTTCCAACCATGAGAAGCAAACCCTTAGACATTAAAACCTTAAGGGACTTCCGAGTGCTGGAAAAAAAAACAATATCTTTATTATAAGCGTATGTGCGATAAAGTTATGCGAGGGAGATGTAATGGAACCGATCATCACAAAGAAAGAGGGGTAAGTTGTTTATACAATTGTTTTTAAAATGTCATATCTAGTAAATGAAATTGAAATATATACTAGAATCTGTAACCCAACTCCTATCAACAATCTATAACTTCTTTTATTTAAAAAAAAAAAAAAAGTTAAGAACCCTTAACAAGAACAGCAATTTGGAACAGGTACCCTGTACCATTTGAGAATAATTAAAGGCCGACAATCTCGTTTAAAATGGGATTCGAGGCTGACGGGGTGATTTGAAAATGGTGGGGGTTGGTGGCTGCCGGGGTGCTTCCTTTGGCCGATATTAAAATCGAAAGAGTCGACACAGCGATTCCCAAGGGATTATATTTGGTTTGGCAAAATCGTGTGAAGTAATTGCATGCAAACCTGCAAGGGTTTTTTTTTGCATTGCATGTGCCCACAAATCTATAGTAGATATGATATTCTCTTCTACATCTTTCTCCACTATACTTTGTCTTTGTTTTGTTTTTTCAATTATTTTATCATTGCTAACAATCCATCACTCATTCAAATCCCCACCCATCTCAACATAATCCCCCCTTTTCTTCCCTCTTCTTAATTACATTATAAATTCTACATTTAATTATCATTTATGTGGAGAATGAAGTATATAATCATTACAATTTGGTTTCTCATTTTTTAGGGGGTCAGTTGGTCAGTTTTAGGCTTAGGTTAAGCTATTTATCAGACATTATCATCTGCATACATGTTTATTTCCTCACCACAATCAAGTCTTTACTTATGTTTTATTCTAATTAATTATTGTTAATTTAGACTCATTGGAGTTTATAAGAATATTCATACGTCAGTTGAGTCATATTACACGCAGCAAAATGCTATACTGAATCCATAATCAGAAAGTATTCTCATTTTTTTTACGTGTTAACGTATACTTATTTGATACATTAACAACGAATCATATAATCTTATTTATTAATAAATAAAAATATTTACATTTATTTTTAAAAATTTTAAAATTTATGTTCGGGTATTAAACATAAACTATACATATATATAGATATATTTAAACCGAATCATATGATTCACGACATTGAATTAAATAAGTATTGTTGACAATGATATAGTCATTATATATCTTATTTATTAAGCAAAGGCAGCATTTTTCAGAGGTTTTGAATCAAAGCTATAGCATTGGTAATCGAATCATTTTTTTTATGGACCTGCATGCAGCAGGGACCACAAGGATAGCAAATTCAGGAATTAAACAAAGTGTTTGAATTGTGTGATAATTTTTTTAGGATATTTAATCAATAATCTCTAAATTATATATTCTCATTTGTCTCAAACATCTTTGGGGAAAAAAAATAAAAGAAGTGACTGGGAGATGCTAAATTATAAATAACCAACCTTTGGATTGGGATTCATAATTTGATACCATCCCTCGATTTGACCTTCTTAAATTTTTAATGTTGCAAAACTCAATAACAAAGTTTATCTTCTTATATTGATGTATATATTTTAATGAAAAACTCTTATATCGGTGCACGCTATAACATTTTCGTCATAAAACTTTGTTTATTTTATCAATACGTTTAAAGTTCATATCTCAATATCTATCTGTAATATTTTTTTATTTTTAATTATAAATTTTTTATAAAAAAATTGATTAATATGTAATTTCTCATATAATAAAAGATTAATTAAAATTTGAATTTAATTACAATTTTTTTATTTAGATGGAAATATTCAATTTAGGTTTCACGTCTTGTTCATGGATAATTTTTTGTGCTTAACAATTCTGAAAGACTTACATATACAACATTCGGTACGTAATTTTTCTATTCAAAAGTGGGGGTCTTGGAAGACATTTTTATACTTGGGTGATAGTTTCAAAGCCAATAGCAAAATTACTCCTAAAGTCTCCAAGTTTTGATGAGTTTAAACGTTGGGTATTATATTATATAAAAACTTTTTTTTATTGATGATGCTTAACTAAACTGATCATTTTTTAGTGGGAAAAAAGGGGGGGTTTTGCTCGCATTTACCCAGCAAGTGCCATAGTTTGGGAGAGGGATTTGTGGGGGTTTCTTTGGTAATTGCAAAAGTTCACATGTCATTATAAGAAATTTGAAGATTCTCCCCCTTCCACCTCACACAACTCACAAAATAGACCGACAGATCATGTGTTAAAACTAATCAACTAGATTTGCTTCACTTAATTTGCCCTAATTTAATTAAACTTTGTATTCTTCATATTCCATATGTTAACGACAAACAATTTTGACTTTATAAACAAGGTTAAATTTTTATAGTTTGCTTCATTTTTCCCTATCTTAATTAACATTATACCATTAGTATTTAATATATACTAACAATAAAAATTTTTAATTTTAAAGTATATTATTTTTTAATTTTTATTTTTAAAAAAATATACGTCTCTTTATTAATTCCATTAATAATCTTACAACGAACCGAACAATTTCTCTTTCTTTCCTTTCCAGACTAACTACAACATATTTTAGCAGCAATAATTTTCCAAAAAATTATATTTTATAATTTCAACAAGAAAAAAAAAACTAGTAATAGATTTAGGAGAATTAAGCTGTTTTGAGATATATATATATATATAGTACATTGAAGGCTCTTTGATAAACATCTTGAAAAAAAAAATCTTTTGAAGATTGATACAACTTTGGATATAATCCCAAGTATATCTTTAATTTCCCATCAAGAGAAGGGAATCCCTGTTAAAGCTGTAAACAAGATTTCTAGAATCTGTAATTAAATATAATTAAATGTCATTTGGTTCAACATTTTAGTAATTTTTTTTCCCTTAAAATGTTCTTTTTAAGCTCTTTTTTGCTAGTTTGCTTAATGGATAGTTTTTATAATTAGGACCATTATATATATATATATATATTTTTTTTTGGGTTTTTAAAATCTCTCATGAACAACAAATAAATAAACAAATGAAATATATACATATAAAGGCAAGCAAAATATTTATACCTTAATGAAAATTCTACATTTCTACTGTCAAAAAAGGAGATGCTAGTCTTACCTGTTTTTCATGGAGCGTGACATGCACTCGTGCAGCAGAGGCTAAGTTGAGGCTACCAAGTGTTCAACGCACTGAAGTGGAACGTAGGGTTAGAATATTTTGGCAAACGCAATTTTGAAAGAGACAATGGCTGTCAGGCTTAGGCGTCAAAGTCCTAATAAATTAAAAAAATAATAATAATAATTATTATTATTATTATTATTATTACTATTTTTATTAATATGGTAATAAAAAAAATTAAGGAAGTACTTCAAAGAAATAGGCAAAGAGGTAGTGGAAAAAAAGAACATAAAATCTATGTTTGTATATTGATATAAATGTAAATAAATCTGCACAAAGATCTTATCCAGCGATGCAATAATTCCTTTGGTGCAAAAGAGCTTTAAAAAGGGCAGTGAAGATCTCTGATTCCTTGGCAGCTCTCTTATAATTGCCAGAAAGCTTTGCTGCAAGAGAAAGCTTGGGATTTGCAAAGCTTTCTTCTTTCTTGTTGTTGGTTTCTCTATCTTTGACAAATATATTACTTTTAAAAAGAATGGGTAGCAGTTATTATGGGGAGCCAAACATGGGAAATGAAAGGGGAGGGTCGTCGTCGTCGTCGTCTTCTTCAAGGAAAGGTAAGAAGAGTAATTCAGACAAGCCTAAGCAACCCCAGAGAGGGCTTGGGGTTGCTCAATTGGAGAAGATCAGATTACATGAACAAATGGGTTGTCGCTACAATCCTTCTCTTCATGGACCTTACCCTGCAACTTTCAATCAGGTAGTTCATTTTCTTTTGCTTTTGTTCCTTTTTGTCCTCCCTAACCCTTTCTTGGTTTTCTTGGTTCTTTTATTAAATGGTTAAATATCAGATTCAGACTATCAGGGTATTTTTTTTTTTTTAAGTGGAGGAATTTGATGAAGAAAAAAAATGATTTGGTACATGCAGGAAGACATGAGAGGGCAGACAGGTTATTCATCTGTGGCATCACCTTCTTTTTCATATTCATCATCCTCATCAACTTCCTCAACTTCTTATGGCTTCCACCCCAGCATAATGGTAGGTGAAGCTGTTCGTATTTTATCGTCTCCAAAGTGCATACTTAAATTCAAAAAAGGAAAAAAAAAAAAAGGTTGATGGGTCATTAATTGATTGCATCTTTGACATGATTTTCTGTGTCACCCATTTGCAACCGCTGCTTCCTAATAAATGATGAGGTATATATAGTGTGCTGCAACTAAACCAGAAGATTTTTGGTGTGTATGTATATATATATATATATATATATTTTTATTTATTTATTTATTTATTTATATATATGTCTTCCATTTCATCATGAACACAGCATACAAGTTTTGATGGAAATAGTTACAAAAAATTATCCTCTTTCTTTCTGATATTTAATCGAAACACTCTTTGCATATGTATCCTTTGAATTAAGTTGCTATTCTTGCTTACTTCTTGGTGCTAACCCTAAATGCTAATTTTCCCCCATGAACTAAATCTTCACTGCCTCCTACTCTCACCCCCCGTATTAGATGCATCAATGACTATATTTATGAATAGAAGTATTGTAAATAAGAGCAAAAAAGAAAGTAAATTGAATTGATTGCTTGTGAATTACAGTATTAATATAATTCTCTGTACAATCTTGAATTGTAAACTAAATCAGCCAAATTTACCGAATCATTACAGGCGAGGCTTGGTGAATATGATCAAAGAGCAAACACCAATTATGGTGATTCCCAACCTAGTACGACAGCAAGGTGCATATAGTTAACTTTCCACCTAGAATTCCAGTTTCTTCTTAAAGAATGCCCTTTTGGTGCAAATCTAATATTTCCACCTAGAAGCTCGTTTTCTCGCTAGGTACAATTTTTTTTTGCTTATAATTAATGTTTCCAATCATTTGCAACAGTTGGAACCTCGGCAGTGGCATCTTAGACAATCAACATTTTGCACAACAACCAAACATGACAAGGCAGCTTCTAAACCTACATGCTGAGGTGCTATATATAAATCTTCATTTAAATGTTAATTAAAATGATAAAAAAGCTAAGTCTATCCCTATGGGATGTCAAGATTTTGTAATTTGTACCTACATTAATCCTTTATTGCTTCCTTTTCCTGTATATTTGCAGGATTCACAATCCAAAAAGAGCAAGAAACACCAGAGCAATTCATTGGGATCCACCAGTCCGAATTCTGAATCAAGTGAAACACAAAAGCTGGATTTGGAGCTCAGATTGTCACTGTAATCAGTAATATTTCTGCCGCTTAAATGCATGGACTGCATTTCATGCTTTCTAGCTACCTTAGAATTGTAAGTTCAAGACATGAGTTGATCCTGCAATTCACATACAACTTGAGCAAGTTGACGAACTTTTTTGAATTTCATTTGAAAGGAATCTTGTGCAATGAAAGGTAGATTGACTTGCTGCATGAGATATAGTGAAATTTTGATCTTCTTGTTCATGAATTTTCAAGGACACGATGATTAAGAGGTCATGATTCGCACAAATTTCAGTTATTTTAAGGTTAGCAGTCAGCATCTGGTAGCAACTTCTTGATGAAATCAAATTAAATCCATGGAATCGATCCCTTAATTAGTCCTATTGTTCAATAGTTAGTCACTTTATTAAAGTAAGGCATGTCAAGGAAACTTTGGTTAACCATGTACGTACCATGTGGGGATTAAAGGTTCTCAATTAAGATAAAAGCGGTCATCTGGGACAACTTTTGGATGTCTTTCCAATTTATTTTCTTCAAATACATGAACTTACTATGTAGCATTCTTGCAAACAACTGATCACTTCATAGTCGGTTAGGTGCTTTCGCCTTTAGACAATGAAATGCAACTAAGATCAAATCACTAAATAAGGGTTATGTCAAACAGGAAAACATATCTTTCTTAACTTAACAAAGCCCTAGATATATTATAGCTAGGAATCTATGAGGAGCCAATCAATTGGCAAGCAAGAAATTATACGTGGCAAAAAAAACATACTTTATTTTTCTTTGAATAGAGAAACGTACTTTAGTTGAATCTCAGTTTCATATGTATAATATAGATATATTAGGGTTATGGTATTATAGACTTTGATTTTTGAGATTTAATAGGTGGCAGGAATTAATAGGAGAAAGGACAAGGTGAATTAGTTTACCCTAAGGAATCAATACTTTCAAAATTATGCACTTTGCTTTTCTAGTGGCTCCTAGGCACTGCATGGAAAGTTTTAGTTTCGTTTTGGCTTCGAATCTTAAATTGATTGTCTGATATAGGCTTTGAACAATGAAGTCTGTATCAGACAGGACATAATAAGCTATATATAAGGTTTATTTTTTCATGAAATGTGTCAATTGTCAAAATCTTTAACAATCATACTCACAAAGAGAAGTGCCAGTGTTGCAGTTGAGAGGTTCAGGACACATCAGATTCCTTCTTTAAAGCCTATATATCACTATCCTTTTTTTTTTAGTTTGGATAGGCACAATATCACTGAATCACCAGCACGATTTTCATTTCATTTTCTCTTGAATTATCTCATAGCTATGCATAAGATCAAGCCACTTTCCACCTTGTTAAAATTTAGATTGTAATTTTCCCAGTCTAATTAGGCATGAATATATAGGGTACCAAGTCCTAAATCATGAAAATATTCTAACCTATTGATGATTAATTCAGAGAAAATATGGTAAAAGGAGAATGTTAATGGAGTGCAGCCCTTGTGATTGTAATTTTTCACATGTATGAAGAAAAACAATCTCTTCAACACCAATGCTTACAAGTTATATAAGCTATCATATGATGACTTTATCAAAAACTAAATAAAACCCTAGAAAATTAGGGTTCCTGTGATCTTCCTTTGCTTCTTCAATTTTCCTCTCTTTTGTTGAGTTCAAACTTCGGTCTTTTTTTTTTTTTTAATGAAAGCAATATTTAATCTGATTTACTAGTCTTAGCTTAAGGTAACTGGTTCCAGTCTCAATTTATTTGTATCAAATTTTTGTTTATCATTACCTCAAGGGAGCAGTGCATTACAAGTGACCTTGCCGTGTTTTGTCTGCTTTCGCTATACATAAAGTTGCTTACTTTCAATGCACAGTATAAAAGCTATGCATACTGTATTAATTCCCCCAGAAACAGCTGTATTACTATTAATAATTCAATCATTGAAACGATAATTAGTCATATCATTCCAGACCCAGAAAAGCTTATCAACATTACTTTGGAACAAAAATTTAATTTAATCTAATCCATTCATATAATCAATTTTAAAATATAAATAAATAATTTTTTTTCTAGCAACATGACAAAATTTAGCAATGCTAGCGAGGAGCATATGAACTTTTCACAAACAGGAAGTAACAGGGATACGTACCCTCTAAGTGAAGAAGAAAGAACCTGATTTCACTGCAAATCCTATAATTAAATCCTTGCGCAGTTGCACTGTTTGTTTTTGTCGTCACATTTGACCATACAGGAGTGATGTGTCCAATGATAATCGAATGATCATTATTGCAAAAACGAAAAGACATCATGTTCAGGTTAAATTTTTTTTTTTTTGGGGATCCAAGTCCTTGTAAATAAAAAAAACCTCAAAGATATCTTTACGTGTATGTGTATAATTGTTAATCATCGAAAGAACGAACGAGTATGTGTATAGCTTTTTGAGCTGTTGTACCTAGCTAATATATCTACAAGGCAACCATTACAATGGTCCATCAAGCCCCTCAAGAGAAAAGAGTTTGGGAAGCATTAATAATACGAAAATGTTGATAATCAATATCTACAGGCAAATTTTGTGAAAGTCATATGCAGAAAAAAAAAACTTTAACCGAATCCATAATATAAACGAAGACTTTTGAAAATTTGCCTGGTCATCACCTGTGACTATATATGGATTGTTTTACGAGATTATTATTTCATTTCTGAAATCTATTACAGTGTATTAGTTTTGATTCTATTGTAGCTTCCTGATAAAGTTTGCTATATTAATTTATTTGCTCATACGGCAGCTTCAAAGTCACTATATATCAATATTTTACAATACCAATAAATCTAAGCAACCCCATAGAGGAGATATTATTAATCAAAATTAAAAATATATAAATTTAAAATTTAATTTAATTAATTTATATTATTACTCTATTTATAAAATTACAACCTGACTTAAGACGTGTATGAAAAAAAAAGAGATTTCAAATCTGTAGCGGGTTGGTGGAAAACTGTGACCGCCAGTCAAAAAGAGCGATTACCGCAGCTTAAATTTCTTGCTTTGCGAGCCTACGCGCATTTTCATTTTGCTAATTGCCCATCAAACTGTTTTCATTATAAGCAGGTTTTTCAATGTCAGAACTGGAGATTAAAAGAATATATTGTTCGTAGATCTTTTGCTTATGCTGTTTTTTTTTTCTTTTTGAGATTATATATTGTATTTTCTTTTATTCTTGCTGTTTTGTTATAGTTACCGTACGTAATTCGTTGTAGCAGGTCATATCCTTGCTTCCTCGGATAAATAAAATCTCTTGTCTATCCAAAACAACGAAGTTTTGTAAGAATTGGCTTATGTATGAATATTTTGTCCATGTTGGGATTAATTTCAATGCCAAGTCTAAACTTTGAGGGACTGAATCAGAGCTTGTGCAAATACTAAAGTTGCCCTAAGTAATCTTATTTTAAAAATAAATATCAAATATCAAATATTCTTAATTTTTTTAATTTTTTTATTTATGTTTAAATATATATTAAATTTAAGTATTAAATATTTTAAAAAATAAGAGTAAATGCAAATGTCTATTTATTATTCTTTGACTTGTCTGATCCTTAACCATTCAAAATCCCGGCCCTTCATGCATATCTTCATGTGAACCATGTCGTCCCTCGTATGTAGACTTCGACCCTTTTACATGCCGCTGAATGAATGGTTAGAAGCAACCAGACATTAATTCTTCCTGTTTTCATTGGTTTTGTGCTTTTTTTTTGGTGCCATATATCAGGCGCTTTCCAACACATTGAGAAATCATCATTTATTCAATGAACGTGAATTGTCTGTCTGCCTAGCTGTCAGTATTAAGGGCTAAAATTTGAAAGACGATTTTGGACCGTTTATTCTGGGTTTCTGTGTTTGGGAACGTGCCGTAAGGGATTGGTTTGGTCACTGTTCTTAATAATAATTTGATAAAAATACAAAGATTAAATTTGATGAAATTATAATACATGGATTAAAATCCTGTAAAATGAGAGAATACAAAGATCAATATTAGAGGTTGATCCCTCAACAAAATTACATACACTGGACAGGCCTTAACTACCAATAATGTCAACAAAATTCCAGCTATATTCTTAACTTTTTATTCCCAAAAAAAAAAAATAGCTATCATTTTAGTGGAACCAAACAGTACACAATAATTAATAAGTTTACATTTGAAGCACCCTAAATATATTAATATATACGACAGTTAATGAATCGTTACAATATTAATTTTTTTAAAAATAAATATAAATAATTTTAATTTTAATAAAATAATATTATTTAATACATTAAAAATATATAAATTTATATATTCAATCCATTGAATATAAATTCATTGACATTTCATTTGACTAGTCTTGCAAAGAGGCTTCCATGATAAAAGCCACCGCGGGGCGGCGCAGCCTACAGCCGCAGCATGGATACTCAGCCTCTCGGATTTGCCCGCCGTCAGTATTTTAATTTCCTCGTCCCTTAAAAAATATTGCAAACAGATCAATTAATTTACCACACTACCCTTACTAGACCTACCGAATCCCAACCTTATCCGCCGCGAATGAATGCAGATTATGAATAAGAACCCCCTAAATTACCTACCTACCCTTTTTTTTTATCGCGAGAATCCGTACTCTCCAGGTCAACGTGTCACCTCACCTAAATCCCCAAACTACCCCTCTATGTATTTTTAATTTATGTTTATCCTCTTTATTTTTCTTTCTCAAACCCAGCGCAGTTCCCTTCCGTCGTTTGTTGCGAGTCTTCTGCCTTTTGTGGTTTTAGTTTCTTTAAAGAAAAAACAGAAAATAAAAAGAAAGTACTTATCGAAATCCTTTGAATCTTTTTCTCCAGTTTTGATGATCTGATTGATCTAATTCGTCGATCCAATTGGAGCATGGAACGAATCGTCGGTGGTAAATACAAGCTCGGTCGTAAGATCGGCAGTGGATCCTTCGGTGAAATTTATCTCGGTTAGTCTCGTCCTCGATTTTTACTGTTTCTTTTAATTTTTTGTGTTTGTATATTTTAAAGTGATTTGTAACGATTTTGATTTTATTTCGACAGCTACGCATATCGATACGTTTGAGATCGTCGCTGTTAAGATCGTAAGTTTATTTTAATTTTTTAGATTTATGATCTGATTATCGTTTTTCTAGCTCTAGAAATGAGAGCTAGAATTGAAAATCACTTTCTTGTAAAAAAAAATTAAAAAGAAGAAGAATTATATTATATTATATTATATTATATGGCTATTAATTTAGTTTTTGCGGTTACAGGAGAACAATAAAACAAAGCATCCGCAACTGCTTTACGAAGCAAAATTGTACAATATTCTACAAGGAGGAAGTAAGTGTAGTATTACTACTTAAATTAACAAGATTTTAGAACTATGAAACGAGGAATCTTTTTTAATGATTTTAATTAATCCGTAGGTGGAATTCCAAACATAAAATGGTATGGTGTCGACGGTGAAGATAATGTACTTGTTCTCGATTTACTCGGACCGAGTTTGGAAGATCTTTTTGTGTACTGTGGCAGGAAGTTTTCGCTGAAAACTGTCCTAATGTTGGCTGATCAAATGGTGAGCTAAATTTTGTGTTCTTTTTATTGTTGGTTTTATAAATAATTACTTCATTTCATATTCTAAATGGTTGAATCTTTTTAGATTACAAGAATTGAATATGTTCACTCTAAGGGATTTCTTCATAGAGATATAAAGCCTGATAACTTCCTCATGGGACTTGGTCGGAAAGCCAATCAAGTTTATGTAATTGATTTTGGGCTTGCAAAAAGATATCGAGACTCCACAACCAATCGTCATATTCCTTACAGGTATTTTTTGGGTTTAGTTTGTTATTTATAACTTGCCTCTTTGTTTCTTTGGCTTGCTAGATGTAAACCAGTTTTGTGACAGTTTGTGATATGTCAGTATTGAATTGCTGTTATTGGCATAACTAATTTTGCTTCTTACAGAGAGAACAAGAATTTAACGGGGACTGCACGTTATGCCAGTTGCAATACTCATCTTGGAATAGGTAATAAAAGACCTTAGAAAATTTTTTTCCTCAACAACTTGAATTGAGCACATATTCATTTACTTGGATATTTTGTCTATTGTTTTTGTTCATAGAGCAAAGTCGGCGGGATGATTTGGAGTCACTTGGCTATGTACTTCTATATTTTCTTAGAGGAAGGTAGGCTAACTATTTTCTGTTATTTTATGCAATATTTTGGTATTTGTTTCTGCATATTAAGCTGACCAAAATGCTTCATTGTATAGCCTTCCATGGCAAGGTTTGAAGGCTGCCACAAAGAAGCAGAAATATGATAAAATATGTGAGAAGAAGTTGTCCACTCCTATTGAGGTGTGTCTATGTTTTATGAATCTTTCAATTGTATCTTGCGGTTCAACTATGACTTGATTAACATGGCTTCTGTTTCCTCTGACTTTTGTTTATCAAGGTTCTGTGTAAGTCGCATCCGGTGGAGTTTGCATCGTACTTCCATTATTGCCATTCCTTGACATTTGATCAACGACCTGATTATGGATTCTTGAAGCGTCTTTTCCGTGATTTATTTGCTCGTGAAGGTATTGTCGGGTGCATTTGACCTTGCAGTTCTTTAAAGAGGTTTTTGAGTGGCATAGTTTATAGATTGATCATTTCCTTGCTTGAAATTGTTGAATGCCTATTTTGCTTTGTAGTCATAATTAGCACGTACTATACTATTTAAGTCTTCTGTGTTCAGAAAGGGCTCCTTGTTTTGAAGCATGAGGCTTAATCAATGCTACTGAACAAACTGATTGTGATCTAGGGTGAATGCCCTTTGAAATTGTTGGTTAAAACATGCTATCGGATGGGGAAGAAAAGGCCTACATCCAGTTGGGTTGTTGGACTAAGTATAAGGATGTTGAACTAGAAAATATGACGAAATGACGTAAATGAAAATTTTTGTATGTAATTTGGTGCAAACTAATTTTTGGTTCTTTTTTGTGGTAGGTTACGAGTTTGACTACATATTTGACTGGACAATCATCAAGTACCAGCAGGCACAGAAAAGTAGACCTCAGCCCCGATTGTCTGTTAGTAACTGTTTCTCTTCCTTGAAACTTATAACAAAATTTTTTGTAGCATTTAGTATCGTATATACCTGGTATTTTACATTTGGACCTGCCTTAGTGATTTGGTGTTTTTATCCTTTAAATGGGACATTTATTCTTTCTGACAAGATTATATTTCCCCAAATTACAGCCAACTCCTGTAGGTAGCAGTAGCCATCCATTACCAGTGGATGTGGACAATCATCAAGGTTAGTTCTGCGAATGCACTTTGTGCTCAAATGACTGAATTGTGTTTTGAGAGATTCATCTTATTGGGTAAAAGAATTTTAGAAGATGTATAATAAGTCGAAAGCAGGGATCTAAATTGTATTATGCTTTTGGATTTGTACGTGGCATCATCAAGGTTGAAGATCTTTGATCTGGTGTCACTTTTTTCCTGTGTTTATGGTTGGTGAACAGTTTGAGTTTGTTTTCCTTTTTGAAAGAAACTTTAAATATTATGCGTTTATTTTTCCTCTTGAAAAAAAAAAAAAAAACTTGTTGAAAAATTATTTTTCTAAAATTTTCTTTACGTATTGCATCTTTATTCTGGCTATTTTGGTTGTATCATATATATGAAAAATGAGATAGGACTAAGATGTAAAATCATCAGTGATCATTATCTTTAGAGAAATTTCAAATTCTGTTATTCTTGATGTTAATTTTAGTCGGAAAGAATTAGGATATGGTCTTTGTTTAACTTCCAGGAGGCTTCAATCCTACTTATTCGACCGATGTTACAGAGCGCATTAGATCAAACAATGTTTCAGTTCCAGGTGTGCGCATGCAATTTAAACCAGCAGCAGGAAAGAACTTGATTTCTGAGACTACTGTTGATAAAAATGTAAGTTTGAGATCATGTTTCAAAATAAGATGGAAATTTATGCTTACTATTCTTGTTTGCTTTTTAATCAAACTCTTACTTGTATAGACATTTTTGGATACAGTTCTTTATCTTTGATTTGACTTAATTAGGAATTTTATTTTAAGCTTTAAAATTTTGGGATCATTGTTGCATCTCGTGCGTTATTAACTTTCATGTTTGATTTTGACAGATTTTTGACCCTCGTACACCCTCATCTTCGTTTGCACATGCTGGCACCTCGAAAAGAAATGGGCAGAAGTCAACATTGCCCCCTGAAGCTGCCAATTCCGGGCATGGGCATGGAAATAAAATCGGTCCTTCCAGTAGTTGGATTTCATCATTGCAGCGCATTTCATCTGCCAAATGATGAAAATGGTAATTCATCAGCTCATACATCAGTTTCTGTTAAGTTGGACTCTATCCAATTGCAATTAATGCTAGTATTCTGGCATCATTGTGTAAATATTCAAAATATACTCTTAGTTATGATTCTGGACAAGAAGATTCTAGTGATACATCTATGGAGGCAGCGAATTTTGGTGATTATGTGTTATGCTTTCTCTCCTTGTATCTGGTTGAGAGCTTTTAGTGTGCATTTACCGAGACCTGGAAATTTGCTACTAATATGAAGATTTCAATTAGCTCAACCAGAATGTTAGTTTCATTTAGCTTAAACATCGGTTGTTATGGAATACAGATGCCCGAAGCTTATTTGATTCCCATGCTGTAGATGTCATAAATGACCCATAGCAACCTTTGTATCTATGGTTTTATGTAAATGTGAATTATATGACTATCTGCTAGATAATTTAATTTCATTTTGACATCTGATTGGCATAACAGCAGTCTTTTATTAGCATGAGTTATGATTTTATATGCTAATTCTCAGGGTGCATTTCTGCCTCCGTTACTACTGCTAGAAGGATGGAATAGGGAAATTGTAATTCGGAGATGCAGTTGAAGAACATCAAAACGTATATTCCTCTAGATGCTTCTGGCTAACGTGGAAAATCTAGTAAGGGCTGCTAAATACTGACTGGTGAACATTGAAGAAACTAGTTATGGTTAATATCTCGCCTTTTCCTCAACTCTGCAAACATCTGCAAACATCAACAATGCACGCGCCATAAAGTTGAGTTTTACCTTTGATTTCAACTTGATTTTGTGGAAGTAGTTGATCTATTACAAGGAGCAAATAACCTCAGACTGAAATGTTGAGAATGCAGTGTGCCAACAAACACTATTATATCATCTCTAGTTCTCTACCAAGCTTGTCATATCCTGTAAATTCCGGCAAACGTTGTTTGGGATAATTACAGAAAATAGCAAGCGGACAACTATTTACATTTGCTGTGGCTATTTGGGTTCCGAAGATCTGAGGAGCTCAGATGTGGTTAGGCTGGACTTTTGGGTTTGAGAGCGTATTATGTATGGTGTGAAGTTTGAAGTAGGGTGGGGGGGGGGGGACATTCCCTTTCACCAATTATTATTGCGTTTGCAGGATTTTGTGCGTCTGAAACCAGTTGACTGTCTGTATAGCATTTGTTTCAAGCTCCTTCAGATATTTATGAGAATCCACTTGAGATAAATATGCTATTTTGCAGAAAGTGGTGCAAGCAATGCAGTTTATACTATTAATGGAGTTTTGGGAAATCTTTAAACGTTGGATGATCAGAAATATTATGTTCGTAGGCCTGACAAGTGGCTGGCTCCCTTTGGGTACATATTTAGTCTTCCTTGAAGAGTAAAGAGGAGTGAGTTGTTGGACTTTAACCTGAAAGAGTAAATTAAATATAAGAGGTGGTTCAGGAATATTTCTGGAAGTTAAGTAGTTGTTTTGGTGCGGGTTTCTTAAGAAAAGAGAGCGGGCTATTTCTAACTTGGTACTAATAATGTTTGTATTTTTATTAAAGAAATGTTTTCGAGTTTACGTGTGCGGTGGTGTTTGTAAAATAGTATTTGTAAGGCTCTTTAATTATGTTAGCCTTTATGGAAGTTGTTCATTGTAATTTATTATTTTTATGATGACGAATATATAATATGTATGGAATGCATATCAAGTTGAGTTGTTCTGAAATCACCTTCCCAAATGAAACGGGTCCAAAATCTTATAAGAACACTACTTGTTGATTATCTTCTGAAAAATTAGCAGTTCATCTCTCTCTCTACCCTTCCTTTTTCTTAAAAACAAGGCAATGATTATTGCATAAGATTTCACATCAGAATGTTGGTCAGAGATGTATTTTTTTTAAAACTCGATTGAGTCAGCCCCACTCACAGTATCCACTAGATCAATCAAGGACTTTGATCTCTTCGAATCCCGTTTGATGAGCATCAGCTCACTTGGAACAATCAAGGATTACGTATTGCTGATTTTCACTAGAGCATAGCTTTATATCGTAAGGTATTTTCTTGCTACCAAAGAGGTTTGAATTAAGAACCGACTCGCTCCTTCTCGAAAAAGTTAACCCACACAATGAGAGAAAACTAAAATTGAAATAAGTGAACACTAATCAAATTTAAAGTACTATATCCCCAAACCACCACCTTCTTTATACCAAAAAAAAAAAAAGATGTACATTAGATTTCAGTGAAAGCGAAATTCAAGGTTTTGGTAATTACACAATATTACAAAAATTTCTATAATTTCAGTAGAAGCGGCGGTACCATTGCCACCCGTGTTGTAAATCCATATCAGTTGCCAAGCAAGTCAACTCCCCGAGGAAGTCTTGAACCCCCCACAAAGTCATTTGTAGAATGCAAAAATTGGTCTATCAAAACCAGTTCTAGTGCCAGACAACTCTGAAGTTACATCTTCTACCTTTCTGAATCCAATCTGCAAATCAGATGCACAATGCTTGATGCAATTATGATCGACACGAGCCTACCAAGTTGAATTTTCTATCCAACCAGAAACCTCAGCATCATTAAGCAAAGATGAAAGATGCACAACACATACCTTATCCAGAAGAATTTCCTGAAAACACTCTGGTCGGAACATAATGCTACGATAATTACTTGCTGTTGTCTGCAATATATTGGAGAAAACATTTTTTTAGAGGATCTAGCCAAGAAATGAATCTAAAGGAACACCGATCAAACATGTCGATATTTTTAGAAGTGCCATATTAAATGTCTTAGTCTTACGATAATCATAGAATGTTCTAGTAAACAGAGGCAAAGAACAAACAAGAGAAGTGGTGCACATCTCAGAGCAAGTAAGCATGCAGTTCACACTCATCATACTCAAGGCTCACCTTATGAATATAATTCTGAAAGAAGAATATAGCTATACCTCAGAAACTCGGCGATTCTTTTCATATGATTCCCACGGTTGAGGTTCCAATACAAAAATGCCACCCTGCTCACAATCATACGCAGTTCAGATGACTATAGTGCATGCATACTTCCAAGTGAGTGTGCGCAAGTGAAGAAAATTGATAGTAATGAAAAGAATTTCTCCCTGACAAGGGTGAAATTACCGGACGTAGAAGTCTCCAAATCTTTGTAAATAAAGTAATCAAGCCATCGTCACCCCAGTTTAGGTGAATCCACTTTGTCACACTCAAACTGTGTTGCAGAAGAATCCATTTGAAACAAAATCAGCACAGGAAGACCAATTAAAAAAAATTATCAGCTAAAGCTCAATTGAAGTTCGAAGACACATCGCTTGCATGTAAGATCAAAAATGCATTTTCATGTGCTGAGTTGATAGAACACACACCATTTTGCAGTAAAGATAACCACATTTTACAGATTAACTAAAACCCAAGAGCCAAACAATCAGAGTTCTCGAATCATAGGGCACACTATAAGTAAGAAGATTGAGCCAACACTTGACCATATTTCTTGAATCATAGGGCACCCGAAAGTAATTTTAGAATGAAAACAGATGTTAAAAGAATTTTCACTAGAATTATTTTTGATGGATGGTTCTGAATAGCCGTGACTAGTCTAGTTGTTCTTTTTATAGGTTACATTGATCATGGTAGAAAAGATTAGTGCTTCCAGATGGTTTCAGGGTGCCATCTTAAACAATATTGTTCTTTAATCCCTGTCCCCACTCTTTTCGATTTTCATTTGATGTATTCTTTACTCAAAATTTTGAGATGGAAAATTAAAATTTCAAAAGAGAATATATATAACAAGAGAAGACTTACCAAAGAATTGTATCATAATACTTATCAGGTGGACGATGACTCAGCACAAAATTTTCTTGTCGAAAAGAAACTATATCAGTTAGATTTCTTTCTCCAGAAGAATGATTGCTTGAACCATTGTCTGCACCTTCATTTGAAGATTTAGTAGTACACTGCTCTGACCTGTTTTCTTCCGGTACAGCCTTTATATTGGAATCATTTTCTTGTTTCTTCTGAGCAGATTCCATTCTCTCAAATTTTCTAAGGTACCAGAATGCATTCTTGATCAGGCCTAAGGATGACAAAAAGTAAATTTGCATGTCTTCTTTCAGTTTCAAACTAACAACAAAAAAACTTCAACACTGGAGCACCACATGCAGGTAGAAATATAATATATAGAAAAATGAAAATTATTTCAATGGCAAACCTTATTGGCACAACAGAAAATATGATCCCCAAATCATCTTTGATTACACCAGTATTGACCATGTTCAACATGCTAGAAAATGACAAACACCTATACTTAAAAATGTTCCACCACAGCGTTACTTTGTTTGACTCCGACGATGGAAGAAATAAAATAAAAGCATCTCAGCTCTCATTGAATGACACCACAAAAAAATTAAGAAGAGAGATAGAGAGACAAACTCATTCTCAACTTATCCTACAAATAGGAAAAACTAAAGTAGAAAGATGGATAAAATGCCAATCTTCTCCACAATATTAGGGCCACTATTAGATTCTTACCAGAATCAATGTCAAGTCCGAGGATGCTCTTGCACTTATACTTCTTTGCTGCAGCAGTAGGAACAAAATGATAAATCCCAATATTTACAACTACAAGTACTGCAAATTCACATCACTTTTTTTGAAGTCAAAATTTTAAGCTAAAAGAGACAAGACACAATGGAAGTATGTCACCATAATGGCTGAAGCAAAACAGCATTCCACAAGAATGCTTCTTGTTTTCCCTCATTAAAACATTATTTGAAACCAAATCAAAGCATAAATATTTTCCAACAGTCAAGTTAAGAGCCAAAATTAACTAAACATAAGATAATATAAAGAAAATGAAAGCAAATACTAAGTGATAGGGAAGGAGGAATTTAGCAAACTAATAACTACCAATCTGGATTGTAATAATGCCGCTGTTACAACCGATATCCAAACAATCTTTCCCTTCAAACCACTCCTTCTTTAACACCCTAATACGAGGATCTTCTTCTCTTTCAGGAGCTTGTCCAATCTAAAACAACCAGCATATAAACAATTAAAAATCCATTTAAAAAATACACTAACTTTTCAAAAAAAAAAAAAAAAACTAGAAAAGGCAAGGAGATTTTACTCTGTAGCCGTAATAGTTTTTGTAATTGCCGAAAGGGAAAACTTGTTTGAATTTCTTGTTTGGTTCATTCTTCGCTTGTGTTTGGACGCCGCTTTTGGCCACTTCCTCGGTGCTTTCTTTTCCTCCTCCTTTCCCAGCCTCACGCTTCTGTTTCTGATTCTGCGTTTCTGGTTTCTCCAACTCTTTGCGTTTTTTTTCGTTTCTGTCGGCCATAAGTTTCCTTTTTGTATTGGAAACAAGTGATGAAGAAGCACCACAACGGCGTCTCTCGAAATCTTTTGAAGGGGTTTTATGGATGATCTTGTAGGGCTTTATAGAAAGGAGGGCAGCAGCAAATCCAAGTAATTAAAACTTTGAAGTGTTCATTTTAATAGTGTAGGTTCTGAAGCTGAACCGAACCGGTTTTTATGAATTCTCTGCGACCGCT
>JBBYHO010000017.1:311051-323249 GCA_038382025.1 Adansonia gregorii
AATCTCTTTTGGCAACAAATTATTAGATCTAAAATAAAAATCTTATTTATAGAAAGAATTATTATTAGAGTGAAATTTTAGTGCATATTTTAAAAAATAAATAAATATAATATGTGATAATTTTTTAAATTCGTTTATAAAATTAAAAATTTTAATATTCATATATATAATAATATTTGTTTAATATAAAAATATATAAGCTACATAAAAAAAAAGTTCTAAATGTAAAACAAATTTTTTTTTTTATATAGGAAAATGTTTTCAGAGTTTAGAGCCTATTATTAATAAGTTCACAATGTGCCCCCGATAAAAAAGACCGATGACAGAAGCCCAGACCGCTGCTCTTAAAAAGGCTTAAGGAATGGTCCACTATAAAAATCATGTACCATTTGGGCCCTTTCGATTCTCTGAAAGCCAAAGCCGCCCAGTTCGATTCTTGATCGAATCGTTAATCCACTTAACCTGATCATCCGAGGGGTTTTTAATGTAGCGTCCTTTTTCGCGGTTTTAGTTAGGGTTTTCAATCGTTGGTTTTTCTTCGCATTCTAAATTTTTATTGAAGAAAGCTAAATCTAGAGTTTTGGTACGCTTAGTTGGTAGGCAGAAATCTCTTGGCTTTGGATCCACCATAAAGGATCTTTGACTGGAGTTCGACTATTGCGAGAAATATTGATATTCAGAAAATTTTGACATTATTACATTTGCACCCGCCATTACTCAAACTTTGTTTTCCCATGTTTCACGGCGGACATCAACTGGAACTGAATCCTAATCTGCTATTCCACTTATGAACGCAATTTGCTTCCAGCATCTGGTTCCTAGAACTAGAACGTCGAGTCCCAAACATCTAAGCACGACTCTTTCCCATCTCAATCACAATCTCAATCTCGCTTCAACTGCCTTGTCTGACAATAACCCATCATATCCATATCCAAACGCTGAAGATCCAGCCAAGACTTTACCCAGTCTACTGTCAAACTGCACCAACGTTCTCCAATTGAATCAAGTTTATGCTCACATCATTCGAACGCGAGTTCTCGAAGGGTACTCGGCGCCGTTTCACTGGAACAACATTATCCGATCCTATACCAGATTCAATGCTCCCATTAAAGCACTTTACATCTACATAGCCATGTCAAGAGCTGGACTCTTACCCGATCATTATACTCTTCCCATTATCTTAAAGGCCGCGTGTCAGTGTTACGCTATTAACATCGGCCGTCAGCTTCACTCCGTCGCTATAAAGATCGGCCTAGAGTTAAATGAGTTTTGTGAGAGCGGGTTTATTAGCTTCTATACGAAGTCGGGACAGTTTGAGAATGCGAGGAAAGTGTTTGATGAAAATCCAGAGAGAAAATTGGGTTCCTGGAATGCCATCATAGCAGGACTTTCTCAAAGTGGGCGTGCTAAAGAAGCGATAGATATGTTTCTGGAGCTAAGAAAATCTGGGTTTTTGCCTGATGATGTGACTATGGTTAGTGTGACATCGTCTTGTGGTAGTTTAGGGCATTTTGAGTTGGCTCTTCAGTTACACAAGTGTGTATTCCAAGCCAAAAGTTTGGAAAAATCAGACATTTTGATGTTGAATTCGGTTATCGATATGTATGGGAAGTGCGGTCGGATGGATTTAGCGTATTCAGTTTTTTCGAGGATGAAGGAAAAAAATGTCTCTTCTTGGACGTCTATGATCGTTGGCTATGCAATGCATGGCCATGTTGAGAAAGCACTTGGTTGTTTTCTTTGCATGAGAGAGGTCGGGGTGAAACCTAATCATGTTACATTCATTGGGGTGTTGAGTGCTTGTGTGCATGGTGGGAAAGTGGATGAAGGGAAATTTTACTTCGATATGATGAAGAATGTTTATGGAATAAGGCCAACTTTGCAGCATTATGGGTGCATGGTAGATTTGCTTGGTCGAGCCGGGTTGCTCGTGGAAGCTAGGAAGATGGTGGAGGAGATGCCTATGAAGGCAAATGTGGTAATATGGGGATGTTTGATAGGTGCCTGTGAGAAATTCGGGAATGTGGAGATGGGTGAGTGGGTGGCTAAGCATTTGCAGGAGTTGGAACCTTGGAATGATGGGGTTTATGTTGTATTGTCTAATATTTATGCTAGTAATGGTTTATGGAAAGAGGTTGAGAGGGTTAGAAGGATCATGAAGCGGAGGAAACTTGCCAAGATTCCTGGTTATAGCTTGGCAATAAGTTCCGATTGAGTTTGGTTTCTTTGTTCGAGTGGCCAATCGTCAATAAGATAAAAAAGATCACATAATGATTGATTTCCGAACAAAGTTGCTTGGCTAATTATTGATTCTTTTTTTTTTTAACATGTGAGCAACAATTCTAGTAATAAGAAAATCTGATTCTCTAGTATCAAATTTTAGCTCAAGTATGCTTTTTTTTTTCTCTTAATTAGGTCATGTTAAATTTGAGTCTAAATAGAAAAAATTTTCATGCTTAAATTTGAATCGATCCTAAAAGTTATTTTATTATTAAAATGCATTAAAAAATTATAAATATTTTATTATTTAAATAATAATTTAGATTAGGTCAAGGTTATCTAGATCATTCAAAACTTATCTCAAATTTAATCTAATTTGAACCGAACTATGAACGATGGAGTAATATGGTCTATGGATAGGTTAGGCGTGACACAAACAAAAGTAATTAACATTAAATTCAGAAACTTCCCGATTTAAAACTATCAAGGAAAAAAGGTAAAATTGAAATTGAAATCCACTGTATAATCTTATAATCTTTATCCAATGATGATGAAAGAGCCAAGACTTTATTAATCCATACAATAATATAAAAGGACCTTTACTACTTTCAAGGATTGTTCATTTAACATGCAGGGAAACTTAGCTGGATATATATTTAGTACTAATTCTTGCAAGCCTGAAAAACTTGGAGAGCTACTTCCATTCTCCGAGCCATAACTTGCAAACCAGAAGCAATAAAGAAATTTAAATCTCCAAGTGTCCATCCTTTTACTGGCTCAACTTCATAGTTCCACTCAATGCTGCACCCTCCATCTTTGGGCAACACTTTCACAGTCGATACATAAGAATTGAAACCAACATTGCCATCTACAATGGAATAGCTAAAAACCATTTCATTTGGATCAATGGCCAGTAATTTCTGCTTGGTCCAGTTCATAGTTTCTTTCTCACTACCGTTGACAGGAGTTCTGAAGCCAGCACAAAAACGAACACACCCTGGTTGCCCAGAGATGCCTTCGACTGGGAGGCAAGTGGTAAGAGTTGGGAACCACTTATCTAAGCCAAAAAAGTCTTGTAAGAGAAGCCACACTTGTTCTGCTTTGGGTCCTGCTAGCTCTACACAAGTCTTGCCTTCCCATTTTGATTGCTGCTGCTGCTGCTGAGCAATATTAGCCATTGGACGAGTAATCAGCCTTGATATAATATTTCTAGCAAAAACTACAGCAGAGATCAAAGCAATCAAAATAAGTAAAACTATTAGGGTGGCTTCCTTTGGGTTCAGCATTGGTTTGCTTATATAGAGAAGGCAAGATATGATGAAAATGAAAGGGCCAAAAGCTGAAGTGGCTGAGGATGATTTCTGCTTTCCATGAGTCTGTTGAGGCAAAGCACCATTCTGAACTTTTTTTCTTTTTTTTTTTTTTGGCTGTCAATTTGCTCGTTTTCCACGTTCTATATCGTATTCAATTCGTCCAAGCCAGCAAATCTAAGTTAGATTCTATTTTTCCTCAATTTCTTCGCTACATTCATTTTGGACCCATTCCAACTATATTATTGAAAATTGATAGGTTTTAAATTTGACTTAATTCAATAAATTTATATAATTATTTTTTAAAAAGTAATTTTTTAAAAAATTTAAATTTAAATATTAATATTTATAATATATATATATATATATAGAGAGAGAGAGAGAGAGAGAGAGAATTTCATTTAATCATTGTACACATTGACATATTTAGTTTATAAGGTAAATCCAAAGGTGCCATGATTCCAATTTAACGTTGTATTATATGTCCTATAACTCTATTATTGTTGTTATTTCAATTTTTGGGGTCCTCCATCAACGTCAATGTGCTTGAGAGGAAAGCCAAAGAAGATGGAGTGGGTTTGTCAGATAGTAAGGAAAAAAATTAATTAATTGTGGTGAACTTAATTATTTGAGTCACGTAGTTTTAGACGCCATAAAAAATTACATGAAAATAATATTAATATTAATGAACACAAAATAGATAGGATGCATAATATTATATGTTTCATTCGTACGTGATAATTATGTTTAAAATTTTTAATATATTTAATAATTTTATATTATATTTATATTTATATTTATATAATTAATAAAAAATAAATACAAAAAATATATAAATTATCATATCGATTAATTCTTAAATTTATCAGCGTAAGAATAGAAGAGCCGACAATATAGTGAAAAAGCTAGCTTTTATCGACAATATGGTTAAGACGTAATTTGGGCATAACGACCAAAGGTTAGGACATTTAAGAGGTAAACCAAAAAAGAAACTTTCTTACCACATTAACAAGGTTTTGATTTTTCAAAATGTTTCAACTCTTTTTTATAATTCACGATGTAAATTAACGTCATTATTGCATAGAATGAGAAACTTTTGGTTGGATGCATGATTAAATTTCATTACAGACGGTTGTAAGATTTTTACACAAGTACACGTATCATATGCAAATAACGTAATGATTAATAAAATATCATTTTCATAATGAATTGAATTAAATTTTATTAATTATTAAAATTAAAATAATTTAAATTTATTCAAATAATTAATTAAAAGATTGTAAGGAAAAAATTAAATTAACAAGATAAAAAAATTTAAATAAAGTTTACTTAATCAATAATAAAAGTTTAGGATTATAATTTTTTGAGCACTTTATTTGAATCTGTTTTACACTCTTAACTTGACTAATGATAATGAGTTATTAATTTAGAGTTCTGATTTATTTATAAATATCTTTCAATAATCTTGTAAAAATACCTCTACTAATCAATTTATTATATTTCTATGCAAATTGAATTAAAAAAAACTCATTAAGCTTAGACTCTAATTGGGTTACATATAGCAAGTTCATATATTCATATCTAACAAACAGATCAATTCATCCTAATAAATGAATATAAAATATATATACCATTCAATTCATGTCTAAACACAAAATTCACTTTTCCAAATTCATTAAAATTACCAAATTAATCTATTTGCTTGCCAAACAATTAGAAACATTAAGAATAAGATTGAACAAATAGCTCAAATATTATTAAATCAAGAAAAGATAATAAAATAGTCCAAACTACATATTGAATTCTACTGTAACCATACAAAAATAAATTTAGCTCATATTGATTAAATAAAATACAAGACACTTGAGTTTCACTATTATAAATATTATAATAAAGATGAAAAGATTAAGAGAAAGAAAAAACTGAGAGTTATGAGGTCTGGGTTTTCAACTTCTTCAATCTTTCTTCAAATGTAAAATCCTGATGGCTGCACTTTTCTTGAAAAACTAGAAAAAAAATAAAAGCTAAAAAGTATTTAGGATATCTCTAAGTCTAATACTAAAATTCCTATATATTAACAAAACCATGAAGTAAAGAGATTTGGTTCCTAAGTAACTTGAAGAAATTATTTTTTGAAACTATCAAACTTAATCATTTTACTTGATTGAGTCCAATTAAGTTGTTGAACTTTTGAAAATTCTTTTAGGTTTTTACCTACAAAAAATGTGAAGAGTATTTAAATGATTAAAAAATTAAAATATAAAGAAAATAAATAATACTAAAAATAAATAAATTTTAAATAAAAAATTTCTAAGCCTTACCTAATTTAATGCATATAATAAGATTAAATAATTTTATTTTATAGAGTTATTACAGACAGATGATCAAAGACAAAAAAAAAATCAATGTCATATTCGTTGTGATAAAAATGGTGGGGGTTGAGAATATTGGTCCAACTCATTTCCATTACGTTTATATAATCAATATAAGTTTAATCACCATTTAAAAATATGACTTTCATAATTCATGTACGAGTCTCTATGTATGAATAGTGATGACTAATGCATTAAAAAGTAATAGATAGGATCTTAACTTAATAATATTAGGACATAGAAAAAAATAGGGGATAATAATAGTATAATATGACTTATTTTTCAAGCTATGAATCCAAAAAGAAGAGATCCCAAAGGTCTACTTAATAAAAAAGATATCAAAGATTTAAACTCAAATCTGCTGACTATAATCTATTAAAAGTGATAATACTACACACATCCCGACTGCAGTGCAGATTTTTCTATAAAATGTCTTAGATCCATACATTTAGATACAGATTGAGACCAAGCAACCACTATCACCTTGGCAGGACCCGCGCCACTAGGCCCAAAAGCTACTAGCTCAAAATGCGTTTTAACAATACATGGTATAGGCTTGAGGCAACCACAAAGTCAATGTGACTTGGCGAAGATCAGCAGCTGTAACCAGTTAGAATCACTTGTTTTCTGAAAACAACTGGACAGTATTGTCGACCAAAAACTTAAAGGAAAAGGCAATAAAACGAGCTTCAAAACAGACTCGAACCAGTAGGCAAAGTCAAATACTGGTGGCTAAATATTCAACCTGACAATGTCTCTGTCAATGGCACCAACATGAGAAATAATTCAAACCTTTAACATAAACCAGATTCAGATACACATTCAACCCAGTTTCGGAGTTTTGCTTCAAGCTAATTGTTATTTTCAAACACCCGTTGCCTGTTAAATAGTGACTACTGTTTGCTTCACTGCCCTTCCAATATTGCAGCCTCTGTTCACAACTGAAAAAGCAGTTTCCACTTATTAGAGGATCTAGCAGTCTTAAAACTAGTTAGCAGCCCAATTGGAGCACTCATAGCAGTATAATCCAAACGAGTCATGCTCACCGGTAGACTCTAAATTCCAGCAGCGCCTTGCACACGCTGCAATACTAGCAACTGAGCAGCAAAATACTCAAAAGTACGCAGTCCTATTATGTCACTCAAACATAAGCCACATTAAGATGATGTCCTTCTGCAGCTCAAGTAGGTCACCAACAACAAAACAATTATCCATGTCCTCTGGCAAGATGATGCAAGTTTGAAAACATTAAAAGCTGGTTTGCCTAATAAAGGTAGAGTATTTCATGTCATCAGTTCAGTCTTCAATAGCAATGAAAATGGAAGCACTGCACTTGTGGTATTTTAGAAAATAAGTCATTCTCCATACGCCTCAGTTGGAACTGACATTATTCCTGAAGTAGTGTTTGGGGACAGAGGTGATACATGCACACTATGATCTACTGGGAGAGAGCTACAACTGAAACTACACATGATAATATCAGCCAGGAAGGCCTAAATATAAAAGCCTTACATAACTTAAGGTACTAAAGTATACTGTAACAACCTCATAGAAAACGAACTGATAAAATCATATATTATACTCTGCTTATCTAATTCCACTATGTCATGTAATCTTCTACCTATGCTATCTTGCTTCTGATATTTCTGAATTTTGAAAATTGGTTTCAGAATTGGTTCCCACATCTTAAACTGTACCATTGAGCCTTCTTTTTTGCTCTGAGTTTCTATCTCAATATCAGTTTCTGATTTAGGCGCAATTTCTTCAATTTGGGAGCTTTTAGTGATCTTACTTGGGTGGCCCAAACTTGAACAAGCCTTCTTGATGTAAAATATTGTTTTCTGGAGCACCTCTTGACTTGGCCAATGTGAATTCTACAAGATCATGCCCAGCCTGAGGAATACAGTTCTTATCATCAAACCCTCGGAATCCGTTTCCAACTTCATTCGGGCAAAGAATAGTAGCATTCTCTGTACCATTCATCTGCTTGGGTTATCTTCTTACTTCTAAGGTCTTTATCTTCACCATTCTTTTTGCTTGAAACTGTTTCTCCATCTTCGCCTCGCTTAAGAGCATTAATACTTGTTTCCTCGTCTTTCTGCAGTTCATTAGTGTGCCTTTACAAGGCCTTGTCATCCTTGCTCAGCAAGATTACCACCACTTTCATGTCCTCTTTTAACAGATCTAATTGGCTTTTTCCAGTCAACCTCATCCCCGCCTCCATCAAGGTTTGACGCGATTGTCTTTGAATTTTCTACTCTTCCTTGGGAATTATCTTCACTAAAAACTTCCTTATCCTTCTCTCTCATTTCCATTTCATGGTATCGTCTTCTTTCCCTACCTCTGCATTTGTCTTGAAATCCCCATGGATGTACTCAATTCCCTTGTCTGAAGGTTTATTCCCCCCCCCCTTCCCATTAGCATTTCCATCCAACTCATCATCTCCACCACCTCTATCTTCCTGCTTTCCTTCTACTTCCAGAATTAGATCTTTTGAGTCAGACATACTGCAAAACCTTCATCACTCAACCCCACCTCTCATTTGCGCCCAAAAATCACAACACTGTTCCTCCCACCGATTTGGCTTGTAAACTCCCAACGTCCTTTCTTTTTGTTTGAATGCTTGATTTGGTACAGAAACCTGATGCAAACGGCTAAACTTCAATGTAAACTGAAAGGCCCGCCTGACATTATTGGAAAAATAACAAGGAAAAATGAGCAAGGACTACCCAACTACAGATCTGTCCATGAAAATTGAAAAAAATACAGAAAAAAAAAAGACTAGAAAAGAAAACCTTCTGCATAAATCAGTCAAGCATGCGGAATCAAGGATTATCACAAAGCATTTGTAGAAGTCAACACTACAAATGTGGTATCCATAATAGCTGTGCCCTAATTCCTAATCAATTGTAAGAAACAAAATCAGTACAAAACTGGCAATTCAAAATGGTATTCATAGCTCCAATCTTCAACTTCCGAACATAGGAGAGTATTGATAGCTAAAATGTCGATTATCAAAGATAACAGCAATTACAAACAAAATCATGTATCATTGACCGGCAAAATTGCTTAGCAAAGATAAAATCATTTTCAGCATATAGAATTTAAGCCACAATGTCATTCCCTTTCAGGATTATTAGCTCCGAGCATTAAAGATAGTTTTCAATCCAAGAAAGGCGAAATTTAGCAAAATCTATCTCCTTTTTTTTCTTAATAAAAAATAATTTTCCATAAACTGACTACTGATTGCAATTTTAATTAATGACAAAATAAAGAAATTGAAAATTTGTTTTTATGACGAAAATTAAGCACAACTGGAAAAGTGAATCACGTCAGGGATTCAATAATGAAGGTAGGGGTTTTCGCTTTCGCCGTCCCATTTATACTGATATTTGAACTAACAAAAGTCATCGTTAACACATTTTCTCAGCAGCCAAACAAGACTTCCAAGAGTTCATATTTGCAAATAATACAAAAAGAAGCACACAAGATAATCAGGAGTCTACTCGAAAAATAAATAACTAATTGTTTCCAGAAATCTAACAGGAGAAAATTAATTACCTTTCACCGTAATTACCTCTAATTTTTATGTGTGTATTTATATATATATATATAAATTTTTTCTAGATGAAATTTAAATTTTTTTATTTTTAGAAGAATTTAAAGGATAATATATAAATTTTACTTGTACTATAAATACAATTACATTATTAATTTTAATAGTCCAATTGTCAAAACATTTGATAGTGTATACAGATATAAAATTTGTGTAAAATTAATTAAAATTTTATTAATGTAAGTTAATCTCTTCTCATATAAATATATAAATTATTTTATGATTGAATTTTTAAATTTTACAAAAGAAATTAATAAAGCAGTAAGTTCCTTCTTAGGCATATTAGAAATAAAAATAATATAATTAAAAGATACATGCAAACTTTAGTTTAAAAAAATATAGACAAAGTACTTAATTTGTCCGTCGATTGATTAATCATTTATAAGACTGGTTTAACTCTTTAAGAAATTTCTAGACAAAATTCAAAGTTAAATGTCATGTTCACCCTATATTGACAAAATTCAAAGAAAGTTTTTTTTTTTTCCTCAAATAAATAGCTGCTAAAGATGAAAGCAACCAAACAGCAGCGTTCCCCTTCCCTCCCCCAGTCTAAAACTTATAATTTTCGACCCTCATTTATCATTTGTTGCAAGTTACTATTAGTGATTTGTTGGGTCAAGATTGGCAAGTCTCAATCACTTATTTATTGTGAAATTAATTTGAACGTAATGTGGATGGCAACTCCTTTTGCTTCTCAATTACATGATTGGCATTGCTTGGGCTGGAATTTGTGCTTCACATTTTCTTTTCTTTTTTTTTCCTTTTAAGATAATGACCAACTCAACATAATATCAAAGTTTTTGAATTCAAATCTTGAAAAATAGTTTTCTTCCTTTAAATACCCATTATTTTGTTGCAAGCAGCCAATAACCCCCCAAAAAAAAAAATTGAATAAGCTAATCAAAATTATATATCGAAAAAACCACAAGCAGCAGAGATAAATAAGCCAAAAGATCAAAATTAAAAGAATTAAACAAAAGTCAGTGCAACATGCTTTTTCCAAAGACCTTTTCTTTTTGTTTTATTAGGCTATATATAAATTAACCTATGAGGAGATAACCCATGTTTATGTATACCCTAGATTTTTAATTTATCCCCCAAACTAATTAACTGTTTAAACTTTACAGGTAAAAATTAACTACCTATTACAGTGTAGGGCTGCTTTTCTTCAGTCAACTAAATGTGTTTGGTCTTTTACACAAGAAAAATGTTTCCTAATGGGTATAAAAAAAGAAAAGAGATGCACCTTTTTCCTCAAATTTAAAATGGATGTACAACATATAAAATATAATTAGATGAGATGAAAAACAAAATATCTGAGATTTAATTTAATTGATTTTTTATAATTAATATTAATAAATAGATTTAATAAATTTAATATTTGAATCTAAGCAATTATAACTATTCTCCTGTTTAAAATTACAACTTCTTTTAAAAAATAAAAATAAGAATACTAGCCCTCTAATAGGATCCAAATCTACCTATAAGATCATCCACAAATTATTGGAAATTAAACTCAAACAAAACCACTCAAAATGATCTTAGTATAACTTTTGGAATCCAATATCCATGGAATCTGAATTACAAGGTTTTAATAAAAAAGTAGCTATTGCTAGAGATAAAGAATGAAGAAAGTTGGGATCCTAGATTGCACATAATAAATAGATCCAACAATCGAACGAACGACCTCATTCTTGGTGTTTGTTTCACGCTTAATAAAGCTAATAAAGCGACAAATCCACCATAAAATTGAAAAATATTAAGCCTGGGCTATAACTTTGCCCGGACGATTGGCATTAAAAATTAAATAAATAAACAAATAAATAAAACTTCCTTGAGAACAAGAAGGGTGTTCAATCATGATCATAAGCATTCAAGTTTACTAAGAAAAGAACCTTTTCAAATCAATAATAATAAAGAAAATGACACTAAGAAATACAGCTTTAAAAAAATGGGGTTGGACCACCAATAATTTAGAGGGGCATCAAATATCAATGAAAAACTATATGAAAATTATATACATGTAAATCGTAAACAGCGTTTTAAATGGTGTTGGATGAAAAATCATGAATTGTTAGGTTGGGAAGATAGAGATTAATGGTTATCATCCACTGTAGGGCTCATCGATCGGAATTTGACACGCTTTTGCTCTCATCCTCCATATACATATATATATATATATATATATAGCTACCCTTTTGCTTTTTCCAAAAGTCAGTGCTCCAATCAACTTGTCTTCCTTAATTATGCCAGCCTTTGGTCTTTTTCAAGTCCTTCGGAAATTGGTCGAACACGTTGTGCCGTGTTTTCTGCTTTGTATATAGAATATATATAAGCTTTCCTTCGATGACGTAGTTTTTCGTTTTAATTCTTATGGCGGGCTGCCGTCTTCTGGTTGGAATAATCCATGAAAACCCTAGCTACTTTTTCTATTACCAATCATTCATTTTCGTTTGTAAACTCATGATATTAGATCTGTTCATCTAGGTTTTTTAAAATCAAGATCGGCTTGGGTTGTTTTAGTTTCATTTGAATTATTGTTCACAAAATAAAAATATTTTTATTTAAATTTAATTATAAAAATATATAAATATTAATATAAAATAATATTTTTATATTTTAAATAATAATTTTAATTTTTAGAATTTATCAAATTGAATTGAGTATTAAACAAACAAAA
>JBBYHO010000017.1:323349-335067 GCA_038382025.1 Adansonia gregorii
TATTTTTATTATTTTTATATTATAATTATATTATTTCTTAATACAAATTCTATCCATAACCATCGACAAAAGCAATTTATGCCGTGCTGGATGTAAAGTGCATCATTTCGAATAAATTAATAAAACATTAGCTTTTTTGTTCTAAAGCAAACCCACCGAAGTGGGCCATCTCTTCGCGATTTATTGAAAGAAATAAACAGCTAACTGCTCTGTTGATGCTGATGGATTTGCTTTTCCATTTTTTCCCCTTTCAGACGAAAACTTTAATTAGGAAAAGGGATTCCACCAATAGCAATGAGTAGTCTCAATTTAGTTTTTATTTTTTTCTTTAATTATTATTTATTGAATTCCCAACAACATTTTAATTGCAATATTATTCCCTTCTATTTATTCATTTATTTATTTCAAATAAGAAGAAAACAAGCACAAATATTCATCTTAATTTTGTTGAATCTTTGTATGAAATGACCAAAACGATTCTAATATTGAATCCTAAATTAGACTACGGTAATATGCTGGCCTATTAGTTTGATGTAATTCAAACACATATTCCTTGTTTTTTTATTGCCCTATTTATTTTGGCTGCTAATTACAAAACAAAACAAAACCATCACTCCTCCTAGCTTCTTAGGTATTATTGCACGGACTTTTGGCAAACTTGTTGTATAATCACGTGAATGTTGGTAAATAAATCTCAAATCAGACAATTTATATATGCTAAAAATCTACATCTTATTATCCTATATCATCTAGCACTTTGAGAGTTGTGATTTTACACTTCTGTGACCATAAATATGTATCTGTTGCCGCACCACATGCATAACCTTTTGTTTTCTTTTTTTTTTTTTTTTCATTCGTTTATTTTTGGTGGTTTCCGGTTTCGTACTAGCTTGAGATTACCAACGTTATAGGTTTTGTGCTAGTTATGGTGTTCTAGGAGAGAGATTTTTAGAGTTGGTAATAAGGCTGGTGAGGATATGTTTGAGTTGTGCTAGATTTCTGTTTAAGCAAGGTTTCTTATAGTAAAGTATAAAGGGTTTCTGAATTATCGGGCAGGAATTCTATTTGTTTAGCTGATATAATGCATTAGATCAGGTTTTTGAATAACAAAGTCATAATGATTTAGAACCCATCAGCTAAGATGTTAACAGTCTTACCTTTTTTTTTATGTCAAATTCAAGGGTTAATACCGACATTTTTTTTTCGAAATTTTGGTTGAGTTTAGAGGAATTTGTTCAAATAATCATCTAATTCTTGACGGCCAAAGTTATTGAGGAGAAAAAAAAAAGAAAAGAAAGAAAAACTTCATATAGCGGCAAACGAATGTTATCCTTTTCTCCCTTTGATGGAAAAGAATCATAGAAAATATCACGAAAGAGTTATAAGAAGCAAATACTTTATACGAATTTCTTTCAAAAATAAACTTAATGTTGAGCTTTCATCATATATGTTAATAAGACGAACATGCGAAGTTAAATAAACAGCATTCATTAGTGATTGAAAAAGGGAGATTATGAAAAAATTGCCAAGAACGTGAAATTATTGGTGCATCAAAACGAATTTCCAAGAAACATGATCAACTTTAAATTGTAAGAATTACATAGCAAATTAATAATGTTTTAGCTAACCTCTAAGTAAGACATTCTCAATTTGACTTACATTAATATATTGCCATCTTCGGATCTTCTTGTTAGCTTTGGATTCCTATTTTTTCACGTACAAGTTTTCCAATATGTCCTGGGAGTTAGGACCCAGCTTGAAAGCTGCTTTCATTGAAATTATCGGTAGAAGGAATACCGTAAGCCCAAAAGAATTAAAAAAAAAAAAAAAAAGAGCTAATCAAGCACAATGTAAAAAATTGAGAACGGAATGCAGGATATATCATCGAACTTCCATGAAATTAGCCACTCTGGAATGTGACTTCTGCAAGCAGTTAAAATGCCCAATAAATCATTTTTGCTGTTAAAAAAATTCCTATTTTTTTTCAATCAAATTAATCAAAATCACTTGGCTTTTACGGCTGACATTGTCATTTTCACCATAATTGACTGAGAGAGAATATACAAGCAATCATGCTAATTTGCCCCAAATATTGTTTGCGTCAATCCTTTGCACGTGACACCCACAAGTTCAAACTCCCATCATCCGATCATCATCAACATGTATATCATATAATGAATTTTATTAGTTACAAAAAAAAAAAGGCAAAATGATCTTACAAAATGCGTAACTTAATAAAAAAAGTAAATCAAGGAAACAAAGTAATAGCATATTTCAATCCTTAGACTCCAAAAAAGGAAAAAAAAAATTCATTCTTATAGTCTCGAGTGTTTTTATTGAATTAGGTTTTTTTTTTTTTTTTTATGTAAGCTTTTATTTTATTGCGGTATAATTATTGTAGCCGTCTCTCCAAGCTTTCTTTCCAATGCCATTGTTGACAACAGATACAAAGGGCTCCTGCCCTATAATTCCCCTGTCGCTACGATATTGTATGGCCGAGATGAGGGATGCAAAAAGGTTGATGTTTGCATCTACGGCCATGGATTCATCTTTGCCTCAACAGACTGCCATGCGTCCCAAGTAGGTCCAGCTATTCATTTCTGTCAGCCTGGCATTTTGGAACACATCTCTATCCATCCCTCTCATCATGAAGAGCTTAGAAAGGAGCAAACAAACAAAATCAAATAATCCTCGACTCTCAGAATCGAACGTAGATAATTAAACTTTCAATTTGATTCAATTCGTAATTATTTTACTTTAATATAATAATATCATTTAGTTTGTCAAAAGTCATAATAAATTATTGCAATTAATTATAATTGGACTCTGTCTCAGCTTTTAAACTTTGTTAATAATACTTTAACTTAGTAAAAAACAAATTATTATGAAATCCAATTGGTAATTAATTAGCTAGTTGTTATAAGAATAGTAGTATACTAAACACAAGCATGCACATAGTTTTCCCAATAATTAAAAATTAAATATGTAACTATATATATATTAATTTTATCTAAGTAATCTCAAAGGCAAAACGTATATATTCACTTGTTACATAATTTATTCGAGCAATAAATATCGAAAGTAGCTGAAATTACTCTTTCACTTCCATCTATATTTAATAGGAACGATTCAATTGGAGCAGAAATAAGATTTTTCAATTTTAATTAGCTTGACTCAATTCAAATTAATATTTAATTAATAAAAATATTTTTATTTATATTTAATTATAAAAAATATAAATATTAATATCTAAAATTTTTTTAAGTTTAATGGGTTAAGCCGAGTTTTGAAAAAATTTTTAATTTTTATAAATCTAGCAAAACCTTATCTTATTAATGTTATTAGTCTAAAACAATATTATTATATATATAAAAAAAATCCGCTTCCCCATGTAACTATGGTCTAGACAAGATACAACAAAACATGCCATTGCCAAGCCATATATGGTTGAGCCCTTAACTATATACCATGATTATAAACCTAGCCGCTAGACTTTGAATTTTCAGACCAAATTAATTTTGGTTAGCTAGCTATATAACTTGGCAATGCTGTCACGCATTAATGTTTAGCTATAGGGTGGACTATTTAATATGCACAACGGACGGTCAAGATTCAACGATGGACGGTGAGGATTGAAGTTTAACCCCATTTGATATCTGGTCTAGACTTAGTGATCACCTTAGAGTCTACGGCAGGGGCCCTTTCTCGACGAGTTCAGCACAAAAATAAATATCTTTAAATCATTGAACCCCAAGGAAGTACTTAAGTAATTTGGCTAAACCCCGGGGTTCTTCTGGCAATTTCCAACGCAACCTTTCTAAAGAAAGACTAAATATTAAGAAAATTGAATTAAAAATTTTCGACCACTATTTCAATTGCATGGAAATCATAATCGAATCGTTCCCTTTTGAAGGGCGTGAGAGCTTTGTCTCCAAGCGATTTTTCAGAGCTTTTCTGTTTATTTTCAATAACGCGCTATTTTAGAGAGTGGGTATTGTTTGCTTGTTTATATTATTAATCTTGATTAATAAATAATTATTTTCCAGCCCTTTAAATAGCTCCCTGCAGCTCTTCACCGTTGCGTCCAAACCAAAGATCCCTTCTTCGCATTAACTCAATCTCTCTGCCTACTCTCTCAAAAATTACCCAAAAATATTACCAAATTAAAAAAAAAAAATCTCTCACTCACCCTAGAAAGTACAAAAATGGAAATGGAAGCAAGCCCACCTGTTGTAGCCAAAAAACTATGGAACATTGTACGGATAGTTTTCTTCATGTTAAAGACTGGGATATCCAAGAGCAAAATAATGGTTGATCTCCATTTTATGCTCAAGAAGGGTAAATATAATGCAGGCAAAGCGATTAGCAACCTGGGTTTCCACCACAAAGTCCACGACCATTTGTCTTCCTTGAGTTGTCGATCCAACGATGCCCTCTCCTTCATCTCCCCAAGAGAGTACGAGTTCAGTTGCAGCAACAGCCCAGCGTTTTACCCTTTTTATGCTCATCACAAGCGTAAGCACCATAGTCACCATTACTACAACAACCGCCACCATTTTGGCAAGTCATCGAATTATCGCTATGATGATGTGACGACGGTTGCGGCGGTGCAAAAGGTTCTGGAGATGTTGAACAATGAGGCCGCGGCTGCGGCGGCGGGCGAGCCGGCATCTCCCATGGTTTTGCCAGGGTTTGGAAGAAGTCCTATGGTGAGGCAACTGAGAGTGACGGACTCGCCTTTCCCGTTGAAGGACGAGGGAGATATTCAGGTGGATAAGAAAGCTGAGGACTTCATAAACAAGTTTTACAAGGACCTTAAGTTACAGAAAAGAATGTCATCTGCCTTGGAATCTCCTGCTCACAACACATGGGGTCGATGATGATGGTTCAAAGGAAAAAAAAGAAAAAAAAACACCAAGTTTAAACCATCTAGACTTTGATCCATTTTGCAATTCATGTGAAAAATTTTTATCTGACAAAGTTTGGTTACTTGGGGGGGCATACAGCGTATCTTGCTTTTTTTTTTACTTTGATGATTAAGAAATCTTTTTAGATATTAATATCGGTATTTTTTTTTTTTTGGGTTTCAATGTTTTTCTATTTCCTTTTTATTTACCAATGTCAATAATCTTGATCATATAGAAATAAATGGAGAAAAAAATATATGTATAATTAGTAGTAGTTTCTTTTTCCTTTAAAAATCATTGTATTCCAACAGTAGTATATTACAAGCTAACAAACTAAAGCAGACACATATATATATATATATATATTATATAGCATAAAATATGTTTGGGACATGCATGAAAGTAGAGAATTTTAATGAATTGCTTAGCAAGGTTGGTAAGTGGGAGAGCTTTGAATTCATTAGCTTTAATTTAGGGTATTTATTTATTTATTTAAAAAGAGTTTTTTTTTATTTGTTGGTTTGCTGTCTTAATTTTTGGCTGTGACGGTTGTGGTTGATTTACGTAGTTATAAGAGTTTGCCCTGCGTGAAAGTAAATATATATTTTGATTCGATTAATAACTTTTTCTGCATCAATCAACTTAAAAAACAATCATAATATGGCATTATTATCAATATTTTGTTATTTTAATTTTTATTATTATATAATTACTATTTTTTATAATTATTTTTTATAATATTTATTATCTTTGTAGCTATAATAAAAGTTACACAATTAAAAACTTGTTTGCGACGACCATTCAGATAATCCTTGGGTCAAACAAGCTTATACGTACACTAGCTGGTCACTTGATAGGGTATGTTAATAAAAAAAGGGAAACTCTTACTCTTTAAATATCTGTGATTAAAATATCAATAATTTAATTTCATTTTCATGTAGGCTGTTGGTTTGAAAATTAATACAACTCGAGAATATATAAAAAAGTTACCTTTAAGCATATGGCTTTTTTTTCTATAAACAATGTAAATTTTTTTACTTTTTACTTTCGTTATTTTAAAATTAATTTTTAAAATATATTAAATTTTATTTTGAATTGAAAATTCGACATGAACTGAAGTGAGGAAGAGGTATGCTCCCAACATTTTGGGTATCACATTGAGAATGCGTTGTTCAGTATAGCAAGTTCTCAACATCCTATCCCAACACATTTTTTTTTATAATATAAAAATTTCAAAAAAAATGAAATATAAAAATAATTATTAAAAAAAGTAAATGCAAAAAAATAATTCAAAATAAGAAAATAACAATTATAAGAATTATTTTAACTTCTACAAACAAAAACCTTAGTTACAATAAAATAAAATTTAATCATAATAATAAATTATAAAGTTAACTATATTTTAACCTTACAACAATACTTTTACAAATAAAAGTAAAACATACTTTAAAAAATTATAAAAAAACTTCTTTCAAATAAAAATATTTAAACAAAAATTTTTTTCTTTCTTTTTTCGATATAAAAGAAAGAGCTTCGAGCTCTATTTATAGAGCCCGAGCTCTTCCTTCCCTTCCCCATTCCCTTCAAGTATTCAAGGTCGTGAACTTTAACTTTATTCATTTCAGGGTCAAATTGGTAGGGCCGTGCCCAGAATTTCAGGAAGGTTAAATATAAAAATAACTATTAAAAAAGGTGAAAGCGAAAAAAATTACTCAAAAAAATAACAATTGTAAAAATTATTAATAAAAATTTAATAAAATTTTTTTTAGTATTTTTAAATAGTAATTCAGGGTTTAGTATAAAATATTTATCTTTTTTATTGCATAATATGTATTAATATAATATTATTAATATATATTATGTAATTTATAAATAATGTATATTACTTTTAACTTTTTCAAAATATTTTAGGATTTAATATAAATATTTTTTATTTTTTACAATAATATGAGATTTAATATAAAATATTTTTTATTATTTTTAAATATTAATTTAATATATATAATTGATTTAATAATAATTCTTATAATTGTTATTTTCTTTTTTGAATTATTTTTTCTGCTTTTACTGTTTTTTAATAATTATTTTTATATTTTACATTTTAAAAATTTTATATTATAAAAAAATGTGTTGGGAAAGGCAGCATTAAGAACTTGCCATACTAGATGGCGAGTTCTCAATGTGGTACCCAAAATGTTGGAAACTCGCCAACATTTTCCCAGCGTACCTTTTTCTCGCCACATCCCATGGCGAGTTCTTAGTTCAAAATAAATTTTAGCACATTTCAAAAATTAATTTCAGAATTGTGTAAAATGAAAAATAAAAAAGTTTACATTATTCACATAAAAAAGCATTAAGTAGATATATATATATATATAGCTAAAAAGTGATTTTTAAAAAATATTTTGAAAAGTTGATAATAATAATAATAATAATAAAAAATAATCTCAGAAGCCAGTGATTTAAAATAATACATTTTTAATTACAATTAATTTATGAAATTTACATTTGCTACTTAGAATCATCATCTCAGAAAATTATTTTTCATTAAAAACAATGAAAAATCCTTTCTTCCATCTTAAAACAATTAACCATACATATAATTTTTTTAATCGAATGAGAGAACATTAGAAATTAGTAAAATAGAATATAGCAGAGACATGGCAGGGAGAAAGATTGGTGTAGACATTAAAAAACAAGTATAGTGGCTGATGGTTATGACAGAGGTTATAAGTGGTTGAGCATTGTGAAAGTTAGTATGGTTGTAAGATTTAGAAAGAAGCTACAATAAATTATTTAGAGTTATAAGTTTGCTAAAATGTCTAAAAGATCTTAAATCAAACTTTAGGATCCTTATTTATTATAGCCTTTTTAAAAGAAGTTACCAAAGTAGTTACTAGAAAGATACGGAAAGTACAAAAGTAATGGATTGAGATAATTATAAGAAGTTATTCCCTCGTAGATGTTTCGATAGTATGAGGTGAATATTGGTTACATGATAGTAAATTTTGTAAATGTAATGTCTGTTCAATAAGAATATAGTAGCACTTGTATTTTAGGGAAAGATTAAGAAATGGATTTATAATGGTTTTTATATTCAAGCCTCAAAGCTATATTCTCCCAAACATAATCAATGTGAAAAAAACCCAAAAATCTTGCTAACCTTCTAGGTTAACTCCTAGGTTTTTTTTACATAGGTTTTAGCTTCCAAGCTATATTCTTCAAGATATAATCAGTGTAGAGAAAACTTAAAAATTCTACCAATATTCTGAGGTTAACTTCAAAGTTTTTATTGCGTGACATCTATCGAGCCAAATAACGTTATTACGAAAAAGTGTTATTGCTAAAGAGTATTGTGCCAACATACATACGTCGAAGTACTTGTGGGTTTTTGTATCGAAGTACTTTTACCAAAATACTTTTATTAAAATATTTATGTCAAAGTACTTCTTCTAAAGTATCTATAATTAAAGTACTTGTGCCAAAATAATTCTACCAAAATATTTGTATCAACATATTTTTGTCTAAATACTTTCATCAAAATACTATATTATATGTTATTGACCGAAAATAGACGCATACGCTATTCATACAATTTTTTCTTTTCCATGTGCTTGCAGCTTTCCAGCTTTTGTAAGATAACACGTTGTCGGTCAAGATATATATATATATATATATATAAAGCAAATTGGAGAATTATTAATGAAAAAGTTGAGAGTCAAAAAGTAAGAAGGACATTGCTGGTTCAAGAAATGTCGACTATGATTCATTTAATAGTATAAATGCGTTAGACATTACAGTTCCGTTCCATAAATCATTGAAGTTGAGTCTCGATCTCTAGCACTTAAAAATAAATCAGGGTTTCAATTTCTCCCTCTCAAAGCGATACACTTGTTATATAAATTTCGCATTTAACATTACATCGCGACGACGCACTTCTGCTGATTTTTTTTGGTATGACTTCGTTTTTCATGATCGAAAGAGTTCACTTCAATTGAAAACGCGTGCCCTGTGCCAACGTTGATTTTAACTCCATGTCACTTTTACACATACACACACACACGTACATATGTACATCAACGATCATTCAAGGTCCTTTTCGTTTTTAGCTTGACAAGTTTTGAATCTGAACAAGTTATTGGGTATGGGAAAATTATAGAGATTAAAATTAAAGCAGATTCTGAATTACAAAGTGCAGGCAAGTGATGGTAAAGGGTGCATCATTGAAAACAAGGATAAAAGAGAAATTAAAAAAAATATTGTGTCGTGAAGGAGTTATTCATGTAAGTGTGTATAAGTGTGTGTGAAGGAGCTATTTCATGTAAAAGCTTATCTATAAAGTAATCTCGGCGAATGAACTCAGTTGACTGAATTACTTTCATTATGTATGTGATAATACAATTCTCGTAAAACAACTTTAAAAAACTTTAAATATATGAAGTATTAAATAATAACCGAAATCTAAGTATTTACAACATCGAAAAGTTAGGATATATATTGGTGCTAATTTCAATTATTACAATGATCATCATCTCTGCTACGCATATTGTTAATGGCCACGTATTTAATTAACCAGATAATCATTGCTTAATGAGGAACCCCTTTAACGAAAATCATGCACTTTTGCTTTAGCTTTAATCTCGTATATTATTTTCCCCTTGATGAGAAACTGAAGATTTATTGACAAAGCAGAGACTTTTGAAGAAAGTAATGATCAAATTAACAATATGTGGATAAGAACTTAGGAAAGAGGAAAAAAAGAGACTAAGAGCCTAGATAGGGTCTGGAAGTGGGGCAGTCTGTGTTTTCTCCATTGATATGGACTTATTGGAGCACAGATTGAGATGGGTTCCCTTTTTTCTTAAAAGCTGTTGGTGAGTGGAGCCATTGCAAAAGCTGTATTGTCTATCCATTTGTACTGGAGTGAACCTAAGTGAAAGTATGAGACCACAGGGGCGAAGAGACGGCTTTCGACTTTTTTTTAAAGTATTTTTTAGGTAAAAAATAATAAAAAATTTATTTTAATTTTAAAAATTTATATTTTAATATGTTAGTTTTTGAACAAAAAGTTTTTGGCTTGGTTCAGTCTAAATCTAGCCGTTTGCTTTGTTGAGTAAAGGGTCTCTTTGTCTACGTAAGAGCAGCAGCTGGGGCTTTCGCTTTTACTTTTGGACATCTGAGATTTTCTTTTTCTTTTTCTTTTTTTGACTTCTAATGCATTTGATTTAGTTGATTGATTGACTTTATTTCTACAGACAAGGTCGTAATTTTCTTTTGTATTAAGAAAGCCAAATTATTTATTATTTACTTTATTTTTGGATAAGTCTCAAAGCCTAATTATAAGGAATGTGGATATAATAAAAGTAATAAAAAAATATTTTAAAAAAATTGAATGGCCAGAAAGTTAATTGGAATTCAACTAAGTATGTTAATTGGACTGTTCTCTCGGGATTTTTCGAAGTATGCGATATTAGTCGGTTGGGCAATGTTTTGTAAAGCCCAGCATGCAAAAGAATCGATGGGGTTGGGTTGGATTAGTGAGCAATTTTTTCTTTTATGGGCTCTCTCGTATCATTTTGAAAGCCACTGCTCAACAAATTTCTTCAGGAAAGGATTACTAAAACTGTGCTTATTCTTACGATATATTTAAAAAAATAAAATATAATAAATTCGACAAATATTTTCATCTTAATTTCACTTATGATATTGACAGTAATTCTGTAAAAATATATATATATATATATGTAATACTAAATAATATTAATGTGTTCATAAATGAAGTAATATTAATTGGGTTCATTGTTTTCTTCTTTAGACATCAATGTCAGACACCTCTGAATAATAGAGTTGTCATTGAATTAAGTTTGGATATCGTAAAACTTATTCTTCCTAAGTTTAAAAATTTTATTTTTATATTCAATATTTATATATTTTATAATTAAATTTATATAAAAATATTTTTATTATTTAAATAATAATTTATATTATATTATATTTAAAATTTAAGTAACATGCTTAAAATCTAATCCGAATCTTTATAGTCAGACAATTTTTACAGGTCCAATGAGGACATCTTTTTGACTTTTTTTTTTGCCTTTTTGCTTTTATAAGTAGTATGTATTCTTTTTTTAATACTAAAGAGGAAACAGTACAATTATAATTCGAATCTTTATCTTTATTTAAAGCTATTTTTGTTTGATAATTCTAAAGCATCTTTTTCATCTTACCTTAATGCTTAAGTTGTTGTTGCTCATTGGTTTTGCAGAATGTATAAGAAGTGTAATTGTGGTAGTCTGTTTCGATAGATTTTATCTTTATATATATATATATATTTAATGATTATAAACTATAAATTTTTATTTTAAATGATGATATGGCATTTCTTTTAATTTACTATAATTATTGTAATAAAATGAAAAATAATAAATTTTTGGCATGGAAATGACAATTAAGAATTTAGACAAGGTGTGCAATCAGACTTCCACTTTGAATGAAGTGTTGACTTAATGGGCGTTTTTAATGTCGGTTTTTTTGAAAAATTTTCTTATATTAAATTAATTATTTTTATGAAGTTTTAAAAGGATTCTGTAATAATTACAAAGATATTTTATTTTTGACTTAGGCTCCGATTAACCTTTGTCGTAAGTAAAAGCAACTTATTGAAATAACATGTTACTAATGGAGTAGGAACATCGGTAAGACTGATACTACTTGAATATCTGAATGAATCCCTTACTTTAGCGCGAAGGAGGAAGGTAGATTAGGATAATCTTTGACATTATCAGTTGTTTTGATTTGATTTCAGACATAG